>MVGT01003539.1:123095-207065 GCA_002174775.1 Macleaya cordata
TTTTCTCACTACAGCTGTTCACTTTTAAAAATAAAGAAAAAAGGGTAAAAATGGTAATACACACAAGTAAAATACCCACATGAGTCTCAACAAAAGACTAAATGGTTGTTATTTATTAAAAAAAGGACTAAACAGTAAAAAAAAAGTTACCAAAAGATGTTTTAGACAAAAAAAAGATAGCTGGGACCAAACTGTAGTAACACATGGGAAAAAGGACTGTTTAGTCGTTTTCTCTTTTTTTAAACTTACCTAATGTTGCCGGCATCTATTACAATAGTTACAGAATTTGTCCCCAATACCACCAAGGAACCCAAAATAAGCAAATCTCCAAGACTTCTTCACTACTAAAACACCCCAGAAACCCCAGAAACCTACCACAATTCCTAATGGCAGGCTCACATAAAACCACTTCATCTCAACCCAATCTTCATCTTCGTCTTCATCTTCTTCTGCTTCACTTTCACCATCACCAGGTGGTTGAGGTTTGCAGCTCTCTAGTGGAGGACCACAAAGTCCCTGGTTGCCCATATAGCTCAACTCAGTAAATCGTTGCAGTTGGGTACTCGACGGAATTTTCCCTGACAAGTTATTATATGACAGGTTCAAGTAACCCAAAAAAGTTAAATTCACCATGCTTTGGGGAATTAAACCTGAAAGTCTGTTTTTTGAAAAATCAAGAGATTCCAATAAACTCATCCTTCCAATTTTGTGAGGGATCTTTCCTGTAAAACTGTTCCAAGATAAGTTCAAAGATCGCAACCCTAAAAGCCTTGTTAGTTCTTCAGGAATCTCTCCAGATAAATTATTCTTTGAGAGGTCCATGATTGTAAATTGTATAAGCAGAGTGTATCCATATCCAAACTCTCTACCTTTGTTCACTAATCCAGTCTCTGCTTCATATTTACTAGTATTGAGAGAATAGAAGTCATTAACAAAACCTAAGTTTCGTTTCAAAGCCAAAGCCAAAGCCATGGCACTAAAATTGCTGAAACATCTTGGAATTGATCCTGATAGATTGTTATATGCAAGATCTAATACTTGAAGTGAAGTGAGGTGACAGAGTTCTCGAGGAATACCGTCATTAAACTTATTGTATCGTAGACGGAGAACCATGAGGCCTGGAAGGCTTTCTCCCATCCATGTAGGTATCCTCCCAGTGAGTCCATTCTCACCAAGATCAATCTTCACCAGCATAGTACAATTTCGCAACGATGAAGGTAACTCTCCCGAGAAAGAATTGTTTGGCAGTTGCAACGACTGGAGTAGACCTAGTGAACCGATAGAGCTCGGAATCTTCCCTGTTATATTGTTCCATCCTAACCTTATCAACACCAAAGATGTCCAATAGAACCAACACTGAGGAAGCTCTCCCGATAGGAGATTTCTTGACAGATCAAGATCTTGTAATTCATTCATTTGGTTCACCGGATTGCATAGTAAGAAAGAAATAGGTCCAGAAATTGAGTTGTTAGAGAGATCCAATTCTTCAACATTAGACGATATACGTGGTAGTCTGCCATTGAACCTGTTCGAACTCAAGTGAATTCTCACTGAACCTGCATCAGTAGATTGCAAGAAATTTGGCAATTCTCCATGGAGTTGATTATAGGATAGATTTAAATACTCCAATTGGGAAGACATATTCCAAAACCAAGTAGGAACTGTACCTGAAATTCCTGTGTTAGATAAGTTTATCTTCCTAATTTTTTTTTGTGTACGTAACCATTCGGGAAATCGTAGTCCTAAATGGCAAAAACTCAATTCTACATCATCGAGTTGAAAAGGAGGAACCCAGTTCGGACTCAACTGTAAAACCATGGAATGCATTTCTAAGCTCTTTAGACTGGTGAGATTGGCAAAGTGAGTTTCAGTCACAACGCCCTTTAAGGAGATTTTTAAGTCTTCCAAATTGGAAAGATGTCCAAAACTTTTTGGCAAAGACCCAATCAATTCATTATGACTAAGATCTATGTCTTTTAACGGCGACAATCTTCCTAAGGAAGATGGAATTGAACCAGAAAATGAGTTTTTCGTAAGACAGAGTTCTTCTAGATTCTTGAGTCTCCCCAATTGATCAGGCAATGGACCTGAAAGGTTATTCATACCCAAATCTAACAACTTCAAACTACTTGTGATGCATCCAGATGAATTTCCTAAAAATCCAAAAATCTCTCCCTGGAGTTTGTTTCTGTTCAAGTTTAGCATCTGCAAGTTGCAAAGATTTCCCAAGGTTCCTGGTATCTCCCCTTCTAATTCATTGTTGTGCAAAAAAAGGCCAGTGAGTGAAGTCAGGTTATTACCAATAGCTTCCGAAATTGTTCTCTGAAAATGACAGCCAGATAGATCAAGTTCTACGAGACTGGTAAGAGTATATAACCATTCAGGTAAGTAAGTATTGAAATTGTTATTAGAAAGATCAAGGATTTTAAGAGATGTAGAATTTACGTAGGAAAGATCAGAAGGTATGGACTGTAGGTCACACTCATCTAGACGTAATTCTAGTAAAGATGGGAGCCTGTTAATTGAATGAAACAAATTAGATGATGCCTTACTCAGGTTCACATAACTCATGTCAAGGTATTGGAGAGAAAAGAGATGAGAAAGCCATTCAAGATCATCACCAGGGTTAAGAAGCTCATTACCAAACAAATGAAGATGACGAAGACTTGTCAGATTGCCAAGTTGAGGAGGAATCATTCCCACAAAAGCTCCATTGGCTAGATTAAGATATCTCAATTTGTGGAGCGAACCCAGGAAAGGTGGTATGGAGATATAAAAATCATTCCAACTTAGGTCCAAGTAATTGAGATGTTTCAACTCCAACAATGAAGGATTTATCTCACCACTCAACCGTAAGTCTCCAAGATGGAGCTCATGAACAACAACACTACTTTGAGGATCATCAGTTTTGTTGCTGCAAACTACTCCATTCCATCTGCAACAATCTGTACCATTCCAAGATGAGGAGAGCTCATTGAAAGGATCTTTAAGATGTTGTTTGAAGGTTAGAAGAGCTTGTCTCTCCCTTTCATTGCAAATAATATTAACACTACTACTACTACCACCCAAAGTAAAATTGATGGTGTTTGGTGTGGATAAAAACAGTACCCCAAAAAGGAAAATTAGAACTGCAGATTTTAACTCCATGATTATCAGATAAAGCAAACTTTGCATGTTAGATAATTAAAAACAGGGACTAATTTGGCGCGCCTTAGGCATATTCTGCAAACGAAATTTCCGTTTGATAGAAGACTCCATGTTTGAAGTCTTGATTCAATTATTGTAACTCAAAAGTAGTGGTCGACAAGCAGTGGATTGGACACGTCTCGACTCGTCGGTCTCGTTGAATTTTTTAACACTGATTATGACGGTGGAATTAATTCACACATCGACAGTCCATTACAGTTTGCTTTACAATACTACAGTTCAGCTTCCACCTTAAAATAAGTCTTCAGACTTCAAATCTGTAGGTCCGGCCAGGTACATCTAGCTTTACCCAATGAAAACTTGACCGTCCATGTTATATATGCGTTTACATTTCTATCAATATCTATAATTACTGTTAATAAACAGAAACCTCCCTTTGATGGAAGTCCGAACGCCCTTAAATAATAACGAAATGGTACAGGGAGATTTTTTTGGGAGGTTTATCTTCTAGGGTCCATATATAGATGATATAAGGGTTGATTTTTTAGGAGGTTTTTGTTGTTGGTCGGAGGCCGCAACCTACGTGGTGCAGCCAATCAACAGTCAAAATTGGCGGAACGACGAAAGGCGAACTACTAACAAATAGGCAGAAAAACCGACGGAGAGACGAAGTAGTGGCGGATCGATCAGGGTCGCGGCCAGTTTTGTCAATTTTTGGGGTTTTTGGGTGGCAACAGGTTAGGCTCGACCCAAGGCAGGTTGACGGCGGTCAAGATTTGTCATCCCTTACCTTGACAAATTTATTAATCGAGTCAGATCGATTTCAAATACTAATCCCAACTAGTTTGACATTTTTCTATATAGCCTTGCTTGGTACACCGTGAATATTCACAAATAGGTGCGAATTAAATTTCTATAAATTAAGAAAAAATAAATAAATAATCTCATATTGCTTATTTTGTAGACCCATTGCAAATCCCACCAAATATTTGCTATTAGATGCCATTATCAATCACCTACAAACCCAAGATGAACGGTGAATTTTACACATTTACGAATATTCGCGTTGTATCAAGCAGGGCCATAAAAAGGAAACGAGTTAGGGTCGACCCTAACCCTAACAAGATTCTTGAGTAACGGGTTAGGAATGCTCAACCCTAACCCTAACTTGTTCAGTAGTGGGTCGAGTTAGGGTAGGTTTGCTGGGTCGGGTTGGGGATAACCTTTGTCGTGGCTACAAAAAAGGTTTTTGTTGTAGGTTTAACATTATTCATATATGAGAAGAGGAGGTTATTGCACCCCCTCTTAGAACGCCCCCTCCTGTGGGGCCCACATACGATGCATCCAAGGACTGATTTTTTATGGGATGTTCTTCTCAATATGTATATCATCATATTAAAAAATCAATATGTTCTAAAACTTTTAACCCCTTCAAATTACTTATCATAAATTGATAACTATTTGACCCTCAAATAGTTACTAAATAGTTACTAATTTTCAAAGGTTAATTTGAAGAGGTTAGAAGTTTTTAAACGAACTGATTTTTTAATATGATGATATACATATTGAGAAGAACATCCCATAAAAAAATCAGCCCTTGGATTCATTGTATGTGGGCCCCATAGGAGGGGGCGTTATAAGGGGTGTTCTAAGAGGGGGTGCAATAACCTCCCTCATATAAGAATGGGTCACACTACTATAAACACTAGGTTCTTTTAAGATAAATCTCACACTTAGATCCTAGCCCACATAAATTGGACATAATATTGATGATGGGTAATTTTAAGGCACCTCCAATAATCTTATTGGCACTCCCTATTAGGTTGGACTTGGTCACTTAAGTTTGACCATAAATTACTTGTGGCAGTCACCATCTTGATCAAACTATTTATACATAAAACTTTCTCCCACATTTCATATTAGGTTTTTCAAAACCAAAATACCCTACCTAACCTCTTTCAACTCTTGGAGTTGAGATTTCTTAAAATTCTGAAACTAGATCAAAGAATTTGTGTCATCTTGCCGAATAACCTACGTTTGGGGACGAGCACTTATTTTACCGAAATCTAGTATTGGAGGAAGAAATTGAAGAAAATTTCAAGGAAGAGGGCGTTGCTGGGTCTTGTAATTTGGAAAAAGACCATCAATCAGTTCCTTGTCATTGCATTTTTTGTTGATTTGAAACAAAAAAAAAAAATCGATTTCAAAACTATTTTTTTTTTTAGTTCACGGATCAATAATCGGCACTGAAAGTTCGCTTTGCCTAGAAAAAACAGTATCATGACGCCGAAATATTAAACATAAATCGACAAGGTTCCACCGAAGATAATTTTCCGTGAAAATATGTTAAAAAATAAATTTGCAGTTAGGTGCCGACTTTTGTAACATAAATCGTTACCATTTGTAGACCGTAAATTCCACAAATTTTGAACTGGGCACCGACAATCTGCACAAGAAGAAAAATAGAATGATCGTGAAGATTCCTTGGCGCCGGGGTGGTGCCGGCCTAAGGGTCTCCGACGGTCAAGTCAGTTTTGTTTGGAAAAATAAATTAAACAGAAAATTAAAGGAGAAGAATGGATCTGTATCACCTATTCTGGTAGATCGTGGCCGAGTGTGATGGATCGTGTATGCTCTCGAGTTGCATAGAGTTTTTTTAGAGAGTGAGAGAGAGTGTGTGTTTCCTCCTCAATGTCCTCTCTCCTTGCGCCCCCTCCTTTTATAAGAGGAGATGCAGATAAGTCTTCCTGGGATCTCGGGATTTTCTCCCCAAATCCTAGGAAGATCTTATGGCGGTTGAGGAGTCATGCGTAGACTAAGTCCTCTTATTTGAACTTGTCAAACTCTGGCCGCTTTTCGTGATTTGACCAGAGAAGCGGGGCGTGGCCCAATGGGCCTCTGGGCTCGGTCGAAGTGACCAATGCTTTGGCCTGTGGGCTTTTGAGGTGTACTACAAATTTGGCCACTACACCATTGTGCCGATTTATGTTACAAGAATCGGCAACCAACTGTCGTGTCGATTTTGATTTCCTTATGTATTCCAAGAAATTAAAATCGGACTTTCAGAGTTATGTATTCAAAATTGGAGGTTCACTACGGATTGTGTTAGCTAAAATCATCATTGTCCTACCGATTTCGTCTTTTGTTGTTCCCTTTTTTCCTTCACTTTTGCATGCTCTGTCATTGTTATTTGAATTATTTTGTATGTTATTTTAGGATGAAATGGATGCCGATATTCCGGATATGGTTTCTGAGACTCAAGATTTGAAAACTGACATGCAAAAGTCCGAGGAGGAAAACAATTTCATTTCAGGCAAAGTTGACTTGGCACAGTATTTTGTAACTGACGTGGTAAAAATTATTGGTTGAATTATAGGTAATATCTTCGTGTTAATTATATAAGAATGTTTTGTTTTTTTTATATATGCATTTTTTTTTTAATTGTAGGTTTTCGCCTCACCAGACTCTCCCATAGGTTGGTGTCAAAATTAAGGTCCGTAAAGATCATAAGTCAGTTGTTGTGACCATTAAGTTCAGTAACGCATCAAAAAGAAGGAAAGCAATATTAGAATTAGGATGTGAGTGAAGTAGGATATATCGGGACCATTCAAAAAAGGGTATTGTTAAGCTAAAAAAAAGGGTATTGTTAAGCTACATAACATAGGTGTTATAAAGAAAATAAGAACTGGGACCATTTAAGGGAGATAACTGTTTGTTGAAAGGGTTTCTAGTGAGCATAATTATTAGTTGGCTCATACTTTAATCGATTAGTCCTACGTTAATTGGGTTTGAAGGAATAAACCGGTTAATGGAGGTGTTCTTCAAGAATTTGTTCCTAAATCTTACTCATATCGTTACCATTTCAAAAAAAAAAATCAAATTACCTAGGGTTTGATTATTTTTTGAGAGGATGAAGGAGATCTCATACTTCTTCATCTTTTCCTTCTCATTCTCCTCCTCCTCCTTCTCTCTTCTTTGTCTTCGTTTTCTTCCTCTCTTTCTAATTGTGTATAACGAAATGGGGGATTTCAAACGAAATGGGGGGTTTCAAACAGGTCGATTTGAGGGTCTCAAACACAATTTTTTGGTCAAAATAGTTTGACCATAATGGGGGTGCCAATAAGATTGGGCATTGCCGTTAAGAACCAATGCAATTTCGGGGGTGCCTAGAGTCGGGTCCTGCCAATAAGATTATGGGGTGCCTATAAAACTACCCTATTGAGGATTCCATGCTATGGAAGTTGATAAGTACAAATTCAAACAGATAATAATACATTGAAACAAATAACGCTAAAACCTTGATCACTTACCAATAATACTTACAATATTATTATTTGTGAAGACGAAATTTTGGAATTGCAAGCAGATTTTTGGCTCTTCGCATTGTAAGCCCAAACTCTTCACTCATATCCACATCAATTGCCAACATATCATTTGGAAGTTCCCAATCAAAACAATGAACCAATTGTGCCACCACCAATCGGGTCATTATCCAACCCAATTGTATACCGGGGCAACCCCTTCGACCCGATCCAAATGGAAGGAGTCTGAAATCGTGTCCCCGAACATCTACATTGTTTTCTATAAACCTCTCAGGGATGAATTTTTCTGTGTTTGGCCATGAATCTGGGTCACGTGCGATCGCCCAAGCATTGACAATTATTCGAGATTTTTTGGGTATGAAGAAACCATTAATTATGCAGTCTTCCATAGATTCATGAGGGAGCAACAGTGGTGCAACTGGATGGAGCCTTAAGCTTTCCTTCACAACCATGTCTAAGTATTCCAATTTTGGTAGATCTGATTCTTCAACCATCCGGTCCATACCGACAACTCTCTCTAACTCGTCGTGGGCCTTCTTCATTACTCTTGGATTCTTGAAGAGCTCCGAAAGAGCCCACTCAATTGCGGTTGCTGAAGTATCCATTGATCCTAACAGCACGTCCTGCAGTGAAAAATGAACTGATTGGTATTATACATGATACATATATCTGGGAAATTGATCAATTATATTCTAAGTATACCTTAGCTTAGCGGAGTTGAACAGTGAAATTTTATTTGTGTCCCACTTTTTGTTTTGACATCCTACTTATACTTTTACACTTTGTTTACACCCTACCTGTGGGGCCTATATGTTCATTAACATATTGAACTTAATTTGCAATTTGAACTCAATTTTGGAATTTGAAAATTGCAATTTGCATTATTCTTACTATTTGTTTGTATTTTAAAAAACACGTTTGTTTTGCAAATCCAATTTGCAATTTGAACTAAAAAAACTCTTAGTTTTCTATTTGCAAATTTAAATTTGCATATTGTATATTGTGTAAATCAGTTTTTATTTTTCTAAAAAGTACTGGTCTTATTTCGAAGATTGAATGCTTTTAAAAATATAATTTTTATCAAAAACTAATTTGTATTTCAAAAGTTATGAAATTTATTTTATTATTAAAATAAATAAAAATTAAAAAGAACTAAATTAACTTTCTCCTTGCTGTCAGCTGTACACAACAAAAAAACCTAAGTGATTACTGTCAAGATGAACTGAAAGTTAAGGCTAACTTTTGGTTAGAGGGCAATTTGTCCCATAAAATATTTGGCCTAATGGGCTATTTGTGTTATAATCATGATATATTACTGTATATGTAAGTTTCTTACCAGCATGACGGCTTTGATATTGGATCGATCGATCAAAATCTCGGTATCTTTGGATTCCATGAAGGCCAACATAACATCGACGAAGTCTTTATGGTTATCCTTATCAAACGACTCGACATGTTCGTCGATAATCTTCTCAAACATGACATCAAAAACTTTACCAACAGCCTTCATCCGCTTAGCTAGCCCTTGAATATCAAGCAAACCAATATAAGGAATATAATCAGCTATATTAGGAATCGCTGCGAGCCGCATTACTTCTTGAACAACAGCATGAAATCCCATTTGTTCATGATCATTTTCGATATACTTCTTGCCAAACACCATTAAAGAAGACGTATCCGTACTAAGAGCTGAAACCTTGCTGCTAAGATTTATTATTTCATGTGAATTTGAAGCTTCTTTGAGTGATGTTATCAAGAGGCCTAACTCTGAACTTCTCATGGATTTGAAAGACTCAATTTTGAGGTTGCTAAGTAGTTTTAAGGTGCATAATTTGCGAATGTTGCGCCAATAGGGACCGTATTCGGTGAAAGATAAGCCTTTTCGTTCATAAGAGATGTACTTGGCTGCTTCACTGATGGGTCTACTAGCGAAAATAATATCGTGAGTTTTGAGGAAAAGTTCGGCAGCTTGAGGGGAGGAAATGACGACAGTGGGGACAAAACCTAGTCGGATATACAAAATTGGACCGTAACGGTCGGATAGACGATGGAGATCTCGGTGAGGGAATTCACCTAACATGAGAAGGTTGCCTAGAATTGGGAGGCCTTTTGGACCAGGAGGTAAGGGTTTATGCTTGTTCTTGGATTTGGCTTTGAATATGTGGATGAGATAAGCTAGTTGAAGGAAGCAGAGAAGTGATGAAATCAATATGAAAGCTATGGAAGACATGGAAGTGCAGTGTAGTATAATATTGTAGATTGAGGAGTAAAAGAGAGAGGAAGATATATATATATATATAGGGGTCATCAAGGTTATATACAAACCCCAACCCAGCACCCCCTGTGTGGACCATATGTAATGTATTCATGAGCTGATTTTTAGATAAAATGTTCTCCTCACTTCGTATTTCATCATATTAAAAAATCAGCTCGTTTTAAAACTTCTAACCCTTACAAAAATTTGTAAGTTTTAAACTTTTATTTTGACCCTTGATTTAAAATGAGTAGATTTGAGGTTAGGAGTTTTAGAACATATATATGTTGATTTCAGGTAACTATGTTCTCCTTATTATATAGATCATTCTCTAAAAATCAGCCCTTGGATGCATTGAATGTGGGCCCTACAAGGGGTTTTTTTTAGGGGGACTATATAACCTGATCCTATATATATGAGAGTCGAGTTGGTTATATTGTTATTCATACATTGAGTGTACATTGGTCTGTGGGGCCTATCTAAAGATGTTCAAGGGCTGTTTTTTTTTAAGTTAAGGATATTTTTGTAATCATATTGATCATCCTGACAAAAAATTAGGCCATTCTAAAACTTGTAGCCATGTTATCTATAGAGTGAAATCAACGGTAAAATAAATAGTTCAAACAGTAGATTTTCAGTGATTTCTAATAACTGAATGATGGGGTTCCAATAATTTCTTTAAGAATGTGTTAATTTTTAGTGAAGTTGTTCAACATGATGACGAAAATCCAGATAAAAAAAAATTTAAAATATGATGACGAGAATATCGTAATATTAAATCAACCCTCGAATCATCTCTATTGGGCCTCATAAATAGTATATGAATAACAATGTAAGAGAGAGAGAGAGCGCTAGGTTTATGTGTGGGTGAGAAAGATAGAAGTATTTGTGAGAGATCTAAAAATGCAGTACTATTGATCAAGAAAAGGTTGGGGGGGCCATACTCCAAAATCAAGAGTTGAAATCTGGACCGGTTGTCCTAACAACCATTCCTCACCACGTGAAATATATATACAAAACATGCACAACTACCTTTCTGCTTCTTCTTCAATTAGACTTGTTGTCGCCCTACAATTACCCCAGTGGTACAGTATGTTAACCACTCTCAGTCTCTTTAGCACACTTCGAAATTTAGGGTTTACATTTCATGAAACGTTGCTATTATATATAGCTGTATCACGAAACGTTGCTATTAATGGTGAAATAGAAAACTTATTTTACTCATCAAATGATGGACATAGTGTGACAATCATCCTCAATAAAAGTGAAATCTTGGGGCCCTCCACCATTCAGGTTTGAGCAAATGTGGTTTGAAACGCAAGGTTTCCTAGGAAAACTCAAGTCTTAGTGGGAATCTTTCGAAGTAACAGGCAGGCCAAGCTCTGTATTCTGGAAAAAACTCAATCTCCTCACAGACAACATCCAGACATGGAAATATGAGGAATTCGACAGATTAGACACCAAAATCCAAGGCTCCCTATCCACAATCACCGAACTCGACTCACTCGAGGAGAACCAAGATCTCTCCTCTCAAGAAATTTCAAAGAGAGCCGAAGCAAAGATAGAAGTAGAAAGACTACACACCATGATCAGAATCAAATGGCAACAAAGGGCAAAAATAGACTGGCTGAAATCATGAGACAAGAACACCCCTTTCTTCCACATGACAGCATCATCAAGGAAACGAACTAATCACATCGAACAGTCGCTCATCGAGGATCGCTTTTCCTCAGACAGGGAAGTTATCAAGAAACATATTATTGATTTCTATTCTAATCTTTTTTCAGATGACTTCCTCGTCAGGCCGAAGCTTGACGGTATCCAGTTTAACACTCTTCTTCCACAGGAAAACTCAATGTTGACCGCTCGATTCACTGAACAAGAAGTGATCTCTGCCATCAAAAGCCTGGGGGCATACAAATCTCCAGGGGTAGAAGGATATCAAATCATGTTCTTCTCCAAATGCTGGTCCTTCATCAAGGAAGACTACATGAAATTAATTGAGGAATTCTACTTTTCCAACACCTTTGATCGGAGGCATAACCAAACTTACATAGCATTGATACCGAAGAAGGAACCACTACAAAAAAAAAAGACTTTTAGGGACGGTTTAAAATCGTCCCCAATACTCTTAAACCGTCCCTAAAAATTATTTGGGACGGTTTACTAACCGTGGATAACCGAGGCGTCGCAGATAGTATTAGGGACGGTTTTTGCGACGATTTTAACACTGTCGGCAATAATTTACTTATTAGGGACGATTCTTACCATCCTTAAAAGTCTTCAAAAGCGTGGTCCAAATCCTATTATTAGGGACGGTTATAACCGTCACTAAAATAATCATGGCTATTGGGGATTGTTCAAAACCGTCCCTAATACCCCATTTTATTAAAAAAAATAATAATCAAATTAAATAAAAGAAACAGCTAATAGCCTTTTCGGAGCACCGATTCACCTGTAAAATATAACAATCTATGATTCTATATTCCATTCCATTCAATATACAAGCAGCACATCCATCATACCATATTCTACAAGTTTTTTCTTGAACACTTGTTCTTCCAATTAATAGAAAAAGCAACTCCAACGGTTGAAAAATTACACAACAATACTTGTTCATAAATCACAGGGGAAACAACTCTAACAGTTTATTACTATCTAATGAATATCCTGTTCTTCGAAAAATATCAAAACTCTGCACATAATAGTCTAAAAATTAAACAAATAAAGTTTCAAACATCTCTTTATGTCCACCTGCAGCATGTGTGAAGGTCCACAATGCATTAGCTTGCTTGTATTGTTCTTCCGCGATCGACCTCTCATAAGTGTTTCTCCATGGCACTCGAGACTTGGAGAAGAAAATAATTAATTTTCATAAAAATACTGATATAATATAATTCAAAATGACAAATAGAAGCTGCACAAAGTAATGAAGAAAGAATCAATTTATAGCTTGTTTGGACAAGGGATTTTAGGGAGGGATTTTGTGGGGACCAGGGATTTTGAGAAAAAATATAACATGATTTTTCCACCAAATTTCTGGTCCCCACAAAATCCCTCCTCCAAATCCCTTGTCCAAACAGACTATTAGTTGTAAATATAATAAGAAAAAGACAAAGGTATGATAGTGAATGTATTATACTTTACTAAAAACTAGTACATCAAGTCTAAAATAAACATAACATAAACAAGGTACATAAAGAAACGAAAGATGTCTTTACTATCTAGTAGAACTAAATTACATTAAAAAATCCACAAGGTACAAAAAGTAAGAGTAAAATTATTACTAAGCTTTAACTATATGAGAGCAAGGATACATAAAGAGAATTATAATTGGCTATGGATATAAAATCAATCAATGTTATATATGAGCAGCAGATAGGACAATTTTATTGTCATTGACCCATATACAGTTTTAAGAAGGATTTAGAAGTTATAATCAGAAACTACTCATTCTACTTGAGCAAGGAAAAAATATCCGTCTTCATAAATCATCCTAGAGAAGATAGAAATGGTCATTATGGTATATGGGTACCTCTAATAAACCCTATGTTTGAACACAACATCACCTTTACAGACATCAAACTGCAAGTAAAATAAGATTTTCAATCCAATATAATAAATATACCATGTTTTTGAACTCAGATCAACAAAAGATTGGCTCAATGGTTCAAAAAACCAACTCAATTTTTTTACTTAGGTTATAGAACTAGTACTGTACACACCAGAGTTGTTGTCATTTATAACACCACTGAAGGCCATGAAAAACACTACTTGAGGTAAAAACAGAATAAATAAAGAAACACATTCCATACGAAAGACCATGAAGTGTAAAAATGAGCACATGCACAACTACAAATACATTAAAACTATAAACAAACCTTATTTTTTTAGAACAATTTAAAAACTGCTAAGGACAACAATAAATGCCCATTTTTCTCTTGCAAATAACTATCTTTTATTACAAGAGACCTGTAATAAATACTCCACATATTAGATAACTTTCAACCAACAAAAATAGAGTATAAACCCAGACCAAATTAGGTTGGATCGGTGGTGGATTGTATAAGGCTGGTACCTAATTGAACTACTAATTCTGAGTTACTGATTTTGGGTCTTATCAGAAAAACATAACCTATTTTTAGATCACTAACAATGAACCAATTAGACAATTAAGCTAAATACATGAGAAATTAAAGGAAACATAAATAGTATTTCAGAAAATGCAAAATGAATACCCTGTGTTGAATGCCCCCTTTCCTAGCACCTCTCTTTACTGCATAACCATAAAAAGAAAATAAAAGAAGCATAATAAGAACTAACTAATAAGACAATTAAGTTAACTACATCACAATACAATCGATCAAGCTAATTAACCAATAACTCCCATTTCTAAAGGGGATTTTCGTTTGTGAGTTATAGGAGCAATTTTTATACCATCCGAGGGTTTTACAAAGCCCTAGTTTTTACACAACAATCTGAAACAAATCGCAAAAAAACTAAAACCAAACAATTTCAAGCCCTAATAAAAAGAAGAGGAAGAAGAAATAAAGAAGCCATAACATGGAGCCTCATATAAACGTGAAGAGAATTAAACAGATTATAAGGAAAAAAGCTGAATGTATTCATAGGGTGGGTATTTTCATCTCAGACCCAGAATAAAGGCTCCTATTACCATGGGAACCGGCCATAAGAATAGTAAAGAGCTGCACATAAGTCTTCCATGGATTCGCCATTTGCTCTAGGGAGAATCCTTGCAGGTATATGAGTACCAAATAGACAAAACCCTGAACAAATGTGTACCGACCATAGCTGAAAAATAACAAAATATGAAAAAGAAACATCAGCAAAAAAACATGATACCCAGATTCCTAGAAAATACTTCATCTCAGTATGCTTGGGAGTGTCATGCATGTGCTGTCATAGCATCTAAACCTTTTTATGCAGCTGAACCAACAAACTATCATAACATCTAAACCTCATTATTGGAAAACTTGAAAAATCAAAGTAATTGTAACCATCAAACTACCATAACATCTAAACCTCTTTATTCGGTTGAACCAGCAAAATAGACTCCACTGAGAAAGTTCTCATACCCTTTGGAAGTCGTTTAAATCTGCCATTCTTGTTTCAAAGACCTAGAAAGCACCTACTACAGTAAATAGATGCAAATTCAACTAAAACAAAACACTAAAGTCAACCAACTGATATCTAAAGATAAAGTTGACAACTGAAAGCTAAATAATGAAGCTAAAACACTAAAAGCAGCACAAAAATAGTACATTTCCTACATCTAAGAAGATTAAGACAGTAAACCATGTGCATTCCTGGTAAAAAAAAGGATGATTTATACTCATTTTCAGAAACCAGTCAAAACCTAAGAATTAACCAAGCCCTAATTTTCTATAAATTTCTACACAATCCAATCAACCAAGCTAAAACCAAGAAAACACTTCTAAGGGAGTTTTCATCAGAGAGAGAGAGAGAGAGCGGGAGAAAGGTGGGTTTACCTAGGAGAGATAACGGTGGTTGTTATGCTGCAAAGATGGTGGCGATGAGGAGATCTGCGAGAAAAGAACAAGTACAAGCTCGGAGAGCTCTGAACCTGCAAAAACATAACTTGTAGAGTGAGAGAGATCCACAAATTCTGAAATCCTTAATTTCTTCTCAACAAAATGATGAACTTTGAAAATCCCAGTTTCTTCTACAAAAAACAAAGACAAAACAAGAGGAAAACAAAATGAGAAAGAAAGAACATATGGAGACAGAGATAGCAGAGACAACTTGAAAAGTGAGGAGAGAGAGAGAGCGGATAAAGCGATAGTAGAGAAAGATAGAGAGATCATCAGAGAGAGATCGAGAGAGATGGATTTACCTACGTCGGTGGCGGTGAGCACGACGGTGGTAGTTAGGGCAGTAGATGAACAGTTGTTCTCCCTGGTAGTGGAGATTTCGAGTGCTCGACAGGAAGTGGGAGAGAGAATGATAGGGTCAAGATGTTTTGGGGAAAAAAAGGGTTCTCTCCACGGACAAGTTCGTCCCTATTAGTGAAAAATTCCCGCGGTGAATATTTTCACGAAAATTCGTGCGGGAAAATTCGTGCGCCAAATATTTTACAAAATAGGGACAGAAAATAAATAGTAAAATCGTCCCAGAAAGGAACATTAGCGACGGTTTTTATACCCATCCCTATACGATCATTTCCACGGTTTTAAAATCAGATACCTAAGGACCATCATCGATGGACCAAATCGTCCCAAATAGTCACATATTAGGGATGGAATTTCATAACACCGTCCCTAAAATTCAAATTATTAGGGATGAACTAAAAAAATCGTCCCTAATGCCACACTATTAGCTGCGGATTTTGAAACCGTCCCTAAAAGGGCGTCCCTAAAAGTCATTTTTTTTGTAGTGAACAATCGGAATCCATTAAGGACTTCCGGCCAATCAGTCTCCTTACATCTAGCTACAAAATCATCACAAAAGTGCTCGCCAGTAGACTCAAACTGGTGATGCCAAAGCTTATCAGCCCCGAGCAATCGGCATTCATAAATGGAAGACAGATTTTTAATGGTATTTTGATCGCCAATGAACTGGTGGACTCTAGAATTAGGAGTGAAAAACCGGGGCTCATATGCAAGGTTGACATGGAGAAGGCATTTGATCGCATCAATTGGTCTTATCTCATTTCCATTCTTCACAAGATGGGCTTCAACCAAAAATGGATAGAATGGATAAGATTTTGCCTTTCATCCGCCTCTTTCGCTGTTCTCATCAATGGTTCACCTTTCGGGGACTTCAACTGCTCACGGGGGGTGAGACAGGGAGACCCACTATCACCCCTCCTGTTTGACATCGCCATGGAAGGTCTATCCCGGTTCATCGATAGAGCCAACTCTCTAGGAAAATTTAATGGTTTCAAAGTTACAGAAAACGTTTTGTCAATCTCTCACCTACACTATGCAGACGACTCGATTTTCTTTATCGATGCTGACTGGCATGAAACCCTTAATCTACTGAGCCTCTTGAAGTGTTTTGAGTGTGTTTCAGGTATCAGAGTTAATTTTGCAAAAGCTAAGCTTATCGGCATCGGCTGCGCATCTGAGGCAGAAGACTGGGCTTCTAGATTGGGTTGTGGAACCTCACAACTGCCATTCTCATATCTTGGAATGCCCCTTGGGGCCCAATAAAGAGCAAAAGCTATATGGGATCCGATCATCGAAAGATTCCATCGAAAATTAGACAACTGGAAACACAAATGCCTTTCCAAAGGGGGTAGAGTCACTTTGATTAAGAGTATTCTTTCTAATTTGGTAATCTATTTCATTTCAATTTTCAGGGCCCCAATCTCAGTCATTGGGACTTTGGAAAGGCTAATGCGCGATTTCTTATGGGCGAAGAAGGGATCCTCAAAGGGATACCACCTTGCAAGCTGGGATATCATCTGTCAATCTCTCGAGGCGGGAGGTCTTGGTATCAAGCACCTTAGGCATATGAACGAAGCACTGCTCTCGAAATGGATATGGAGATTCATCTCAGAAAAAGACCAGCTATGGTGTTTGATCATCGAGGAGAAATTTGGGCCATCGCCATCAAAATGGATCCCAGAATCTGTCAACTTAACTCATGGACACAGCTGTTGGCGAACCATCGCAACGCAGGCCTAGAAAGTGGCACATCTATTCAAAATAAAGATCAACTCAGGCTCCGACACGTCCTTCTGGTTTGACCTTTGGTCCCCGACCCAGACCGAACCCTTAAAAGTCACAACACCCACTTTGTTCCGTATATCAACCAAAAAAGTGGGTCGCATCTCCAACTTTGTGACAACGGGCGCCCAATGTTCATGGAATTTTGAATTCTCACGAGACATCCGTAACTCCGAGATCCCAACTTTGGCCCGACTCCTCGCAGTCATTAGAGATAACCCACCAGTGAGGAACGACTCGGCAGACACCTGCAACTGGACACTCACAGACAAAGGGAACTTTACAGTTAAATCTCTATACGACCATCTCAGTGGCTCTTCTTCAACTGGATACCCTACAAGATTCATCTGGAACCAGCGGATACCCTTTAAGATCAACTTCTTTTGCTGGATAGCCTCTCTTCATAAGATCGTGACTTTAGACAATCTAAAAAAGAGAGGACACCACATAGCCAACGGATGCTACCTTTGCCTCGAGCAAGAGGAATCGCCGCCATACCTTTTCCTTCACTACAAATACTCTCATAAGATTTGGGACGAGATTATACCCCAATTTGGATGGTGCTGGGTATGCCCGAGCTCTGTTCTCTCCCTTGCACAGTTATGGTCTTCAAAAGGTTTCTCTAAGATAGGAAAACTGATCTGGCAATTTGTTCCAGCGGCAATCTTTTGGACCATCTGGATTGAAAGGAATCGAAGAGTCTTCGACAACAAATTCAAAGATCCCATCGCATTAAGCCATGAAGTTAAAACCCTAATCCATTTCTGGGTTTCATCGCATTATCAAGATCTGAAGATTCCATTGCATCAATTCATTTTCAACTGGGACACCCTTTTCATGTAATTAACCGTACGGCTTTCCTCTACATTTTTTCCTCTTACGGCTTTCCCCTACAATTTTTCTTCCTTATCTTTAGGTCTTTTAACTCTTTATTCCTGTAATTTTCTGCTGTAACTATTCATTTTTCATTCAATCTAAATTTCAAGTTTCCCCTCAAAAAAAAAATCCTCAATAAAAAAACATCTCCATTCAAGTCCCTACAAGAAAAACCTCCTGACAAATCTCCCCAAAAAATCTGTCAGTAGCATTATTCATTTTGTACACCAAATTAATTTACAAGAGGTTGTACATTACAACTGCATCATCTGGTTATTCGGTGTTAGGGCAAGTGTTATGAGAAACCCTTAAGGTAGGAGTTTGGGGTAGGGGTTTAAGGTATTGAGGGAGAACAAGTTCCATGGAAAGAAGACGCATGGGAGGCACAATCTATGCCGTATGACACAGATTCTGCCAAAAATTAAATACCATTCAAACCCTTTGCTCCCGCATCGAAATATGGCTTTAGATTGTTTTCATAGTTTAGGAGGAGGCCTCCTCCCTCAAACCCCTTGCTCCCGCCCCAAATCTAGGACCCGAGGGAGGGGTTTGGTTATTTGGAGTGCCCATGGTACTTGCCATAACCTCAAAAAATATTTTTTTTGCTTATTTAAGGTGTCCATAACACTTACCCTTATACATTCAACTTCACTCATCTTTGACACCGTGCAAAACACTAGACAGTCCGATGATATAATTCTTAGTGTGAGCCCTCTTGTACCAGGGTCATAAAAAATAGGCAATATGAGTAGTACACCAATTCAAGGATGACAAGTAACTTTGTACTCAAAATTGGGTACCCAATTAACATATGTAGGTATAGCATTTCGAATATTGAGATGCAAGGGGCCTATTTTACGAAATTCACTTTGCCCCCTAATTCAAGGATGACATGTAAGTGTGTACTCAAAATTGGGTTCACATGAAGGTATAGCATTTTTCTTTTCCAACATTGATATGTAAGTGTTAGAGGATATTGTGTTTGTATAATCTTTGATATGATTTTTTTGTATATTTACCTAAGGGTACAATTGTAACTTCACACACATTGTTTTATCTATATAATCCATTCATCAACCCTAATTAGGGTTGGAAAGAAAATTTACACAATCATGGTATCAACATTATCCCCAATCCTATGTATCAATATTGGAAGAAAGTTAACAAATCCCTCATCACTTTTCTTCAAGCTACCTTCACTAGTACCCTTCTTGCTCAAACTCTAAAATTTCATTCTTCTCGTAAACTCTATTGCTACCTCGAATCTACGTTCGCTTCTTAAGTGACTGCACGACAGCACCATCTTCAACTTCAACTCCAGACGATTCAAAAAGGCTCTCTTACAATCTCTGAATATGTTGCAAAAATAAAGTCTATAGCAGATGCTCTTGCTAATACTCCTGCTCCCGTCTTTGACTATAAACTGGTTCATGACACTCTTCGTGGACTTGGTCCCGATTATGATCCCTTTGTCACAGCAATCGAGACCTGCGATACTCTCCCATCTTTTGCTCAACTTCATCCCTTTTTGCTGAATCATGAGATGCGCATGTTGCGCTCTCACAATGCTTCCAATGACACCAACTCAGCAGCCTTTCTTGCTCGTACCCAATCATCATCCTCCTCTAATCCACAATCAAATTCTACTTCCCATCCCTCTAACTCCAGCAACGTCAATCGATCTTTAAACCATCCTTCCAATAGTACATACAATCCCAAGTATCAACCAAATCGTGGATTCAATGGTGGTCGATGCTATGGACGAGGTAAGGGTCATGGTTACAGCCATGAGCCTTCATATTATCAGTCTCAATGCTCTATTTTAGGAGCGCCACCACCTTTCTACACTCAACCGGTTTTCTATCAAGTTTGTGCAAAGCCTGGACATCTTGCTCTTGAATCTCCTCACCGTTTTTTCTATTCATATCAGCCATCGGATCTTCCTCAGACTTTCGCTGCGATGCAATTAAATGGTACTCCGTATGATCAGCATTGGTACCCTGATTCTGGCGCGACGCACCACATGACTGCTGATGCAACTCAGATGACGAATCAGACTCCTCACCAAGGTACAGACCAAGTAACTGTCGGTAATGGTATGACTCTTCCCATTCTACAAACGGGTAATATTGTTTTGAGAACACCATCATCTGATTTTTTCCTTCACAAAGTTCTTCATGTTCCAAATCTTAAGAAAAATTTAATTTCGGTTTCTCAATTAACCAATGACACTGACTGTTCAATCACTTTTACTCGTTTTGGCTTTATTATTCAAGATCGACAAATTGGGAAAATACTGCTCCAAGGACCCAGTAGAGAAGGCCTCTATCGACTCCATCATAACACGGCTGCACCTTCCTCTTTATATTCATCAGTCTCTCCTTCTACTTCTGTAGGTGTCAAAACTACTTCTAATATTTGGCACATGAGGTTGGTCATCCCCACCATCATGTTTTAACTTCTTTAGCTTCACATAATCTCCTTTTATTATCAAATAAATTAAGAAAATCTAGTGTCTGTGAAAGTTGTATTCACTCTAAACATCATCATTTATCGTTTTCTTTGAATGATAATAAATCTGATGTGGTTTTGTTTAAGATTTATGCTGATCTATGGGGTCATGCACCCGTTGTCTCAAAATTAGGTTTTTGCTGTTTTTTGTTACTTGTGGATGATTGCTCCAGGTTCACGTGGATTTTCTTTTTACATAACAAATCTCAAGTTTTTCAGTGCTTTAAACATTTTAAGGTCATGATGGAAAATAGATTCAACTCCTCAATGAAAATACTCCAAAGTGACGATGGTGGTGAGTTTGTTTCTGGCTCATTAAAGCATTTTTTAATTGAAAGTGGAATTTTTCAACAATACTCTTATCCTCGTACACCACAACAAAATGGTATTGTTGAGCGTAAACTTAGACATGTTGTTGAAACAGGTCTTATGCTGCTTCATCAAATTTAGTTACCCAAAGATTTTTGGCCTGATGCTTTCAGCACTGTAGTTTATTTAATAAATCGTATGCCTACACCCATTTTACATGGCGTTTCCCCGTATTAAAAATTACATTCTTGAAAACTTGATTATGATTTTCTCAGAGTTTTTGGGTGTAGATGTTATCCTTTTCTTGTTCCGTATTGTAAAAATAAATTGGAGTCAAAAACTAAATCTTGTGTTTTCTTGGGCTATAATGACTCTCATAAAGGCTACAAATGTTATGAACCTGTTTCTCAATGTATTTATGTTTCACTGATGTCATCTTTGATGAGCAATTATTTCCCTATGCAACATCAAATAGTGAAAAATCTACTTCTGATTTGACGGTTCAGGATGCTATTGACTGGATTTCTCTGCAGGCTCCATATCCACTTCCCTCCAAGTCAAATGCTCCTTCTCCCGCACTTCACTCAATCTCACCTATCACACATACTAATCCTACATCCTCATCTCCAGTAAAAAACTTTAATCCTACTACACCACCAACTCCCATCACTTCATTAACCCCACCTACTCGTACCCATAACTCCCCTGGTCCAATTTTATCTCATATTCTATCTCCAACTTCTCCTGTATCTAATGCTACTCCGACCTCACCACGTGCTTCTTAATCTCGCTCTCCACATGCCCATATTGACCCTTTGCAGGAGGCAGCCGTCACATCCTCAACAGCTGGAGTTGATACTTTCTCCTCTACCACATCTCCACCAGCAGTATAACCCACTTTGTCTGGTCCTACTTCTCATCACATGGTCACTCGGGCTAAAGCAGGTATTTCTAAACCTTGTATCCCTCTTAATCTTATGGCCACTAAGCATCCGGTACCTACTTATTTTCTCTCTACTATTACTGATATCCCGCCCAAACCGAACTGCTTTACTATGGCATCTAAAGATCCTCGTTGGCAAAATGCAATGCTTGATGAATTTAATGCTCTACTTGCAAATTGCACTTGGTCTCTTGTTCCTCGTACACCCAATATGAATCTTGTAGGGTGTAAATGGGTCTATCGGATTAAACAAAAATCCGATGGGTCTATTAATCGTTACAAAGCCCGTCTTGTAGCGAAGGGATATTCTCAACAATATGGGCTGGATTATGAAGAGACTTTTAGCCCAGTGGTTAAACCAGTTACTATCTGCCTTGTTCTTAGCATTGCTGTTAGTTTTTCATGGCCAATCCGTCAATTAGACATTAAAAATGCTTTCTTGCATGGTCTCCTTGATCGTGATGTCTATATGAGTCAGCCTCCTGGTTTTATTGATACTAATTATCCTCATCATGTGTGTAAACTTCATCAAGCCATTTATGGACTCAAACATGCTCCTCGTGCTTGGTTCCATAGGTTCACCTCTTATCTTTCTGAATTGGTTTTTCATGGTTCCAAATCCGATACTTCTCTTTTTATTCGTCAAACCTCCTCTGGTATTATTGTTTTGTTATTGTATGTTGATGATATTCTTTTGACGGGCTCTGACCCTGGCTTATTCTCCTTTATCGGTAGTTTAAAGCAACAGTTTGCCATGTCCGATCTCGGTGACATGCATTATTTTTTGGGAATGGAACTCATCAAAACTCCAACTGGTTTGCATTTTAGTCAAATTAAATACACACTTGACATTCTTAATCATTTAGATCTTGTTGGTTCTAAACCTGTTTCCACACCTTCTTCATCTGGCGGTAAATTATCCCTTTTCGATGGTGTTCTTTTTAACGATGTTACCTTGTATCGTAGTTTGGTAGGAGCACTTCAATATCTATTTATGATTAGACCTGACATCACTTATTCTGTCAACCAAGTCAGTCAGTTCATGCATTCGCCTACTGACGTTCATTTTTTAGCAGTGAAACGTTTCTTAAGTTATCTCAAGGGTACCTTAGGCCATGGCATTCATTTTTCTACTAACACATCTTTTCAGATTCGTGCATTTAGTGACGCTGATTGGGCTGGCAATCCAGATAATTGATGATCTACTACTGGTAGTTGTGTATTTCTCGGCAATCATCTTATCTCTTGGTCATCCAAAAAGCAGCTGTTTGTCTCTCGATCGAGTACCAAAGCTCAATATCGAACCCTTGCATTGCCTGCTGCTGATATTGCCTGGATCCAATATCTTCTTTCTGACTTAAATATATACACGAAAACACCACCTCTATTGTTTTACGACAACGTTAGTGCTACTTATATGGCTCTAAATCCAATCCTACATTCACGAAACATGTTCAGATTGATTATCATTTTGTTCGTGAGAGAGTTGCTCGAGGATCCTTGCAGGTCAAATATATCTCCACTCGTCACCAACTTGCAGATATCTTCACTAAAGGACTTGTCAAGGCTAAACATCAAGACTTATGTACCAAGCTCTCTCTTTCGGTTGTCCCACGTTCAACTTGAGGGGCAGTGTTAGAGGATATTGTGTTTGTATAATTTTTTGATATGATTTTTTTTGTATATTTACCTAAGGGTACAATTGTAACTTCACACACATTGTTTTATCTATATAATCCATTCATCAACCCTAATTAGGGTTGGAGAGAAAATTTACACAATCAGTAAGGGGCCCATTTTAAAAATTCACCTTGGGCCTCGGATTCTCAGAGCCAACCCTATCGTCATTCCCTCACTTCAAAAGATGTTATGCAACCTGCAGAGAGAATCTGAAACAAGCTAGTGAACTAGATGGTATGTTGTCCATGCTCCTATCTATACTGCAGCTATCACTCTACCAGCTGAATCCTCATCAATATTTGGATATGAACCTAAACCAATAATTGAATCCTTATCTAGCGAGGCTACTAGCTATAGGCCTGTAAGGTATAGATGAGGCACACCCGGCAATGGTTAACGTCATTGCCAATACCAACCACTGGAGGGTGTTCAAACGCAGCAGGTCCTACTTCCTACTCCATCAATGGTTAATGGTGTTATCAATACCAATTAACCATTCATGATCTATTCGTCGACAACAACAACAACAATAACAGTTAACAAAAACATGGGAGGCATACCCGGTCCTGCCCCACCCCATTGACAACCTTAGTCTGGAGTTAGCCAGAACCTATCTTATGCTTGTTAGCGGTATAAAGTAGAATTCGAGGCACCCAAGTCCACAAAAAATAATCAGAATCATCAAATCGAGTTGATTGTTTTTATATCCCTATAGACTTCATCAGAGCAAATACTTGTATAGACAAACATAGTTTAGATATGTATATAGCTGCTCTTTATATCGTAACATAGAACTTAGCTAGCAATGCTTACATTATTATCATTTGTGAAGTCGGTATTTTGGAATAGCAAGTAGATGTTTGGCTCTTGGCATTGTAAGCCCAAACACTTCACTCATATCCAAATCAACTGGCAATATATCATTTGGAAGCTCCCAATCAAAGCAATGATCCAATTGTGCCACCACCAATTGAATCATCGTCAGACCCAATTGCATCCCGGGGCAACCCCGTCGACCTGATCCAAATGGAAGGAGTTGGAAATTGTGTCCCCGAATATCTACATTGTTCTCTATGAATCTCTCGGGGATGAATTTTTCTGGGTTTGGCCATGCATCTGGGTCACGTGCGATCGCCCAACCGTTTATAATTATTCGTGATTTTTTTGGTATGAAGAAACCATTAACTACGCAGTCTTCCATGGATTCATGAGGGATTAACAGTGGTGCAACTGGATGGAGCCTCAAGCTTTCCTTAACAACCATGTCTAGATATTCCAATTTTGATAGATCTGACTCTTCGACCATGCGGTCCATACCGACTACCCTCTCTAACTCTTCTTGTACCTTCTTCATCACTCTTGGATTCTTGAATAGTTCTGAAAGAGCCCATTCAATTGCTGTGGCTGAAGTATCCATTGATCCTACCAGCATATCCTGCAATGCGAAAAAAAAAAGAAGAAATAATTGATTCATTACATATATTTACAAATTCCGTATATTATGTCTTCCAAATAACTTATCTTCGAGGAATTGTTAAGTTTTGATTGTGTCAAAAATTCTAAATACTTAGTATTTCTAGGAAGCATTAGCACATCACACTGATACGACATGGACACAGTTGTTGAGAAGTGGAGCCTCCTTTATTGACATAAAGGAGAATCCATTATTATGTTCACACAAATTTTTAGTTGGTCAAAAGTATAGCCCCCTTTCTCATTCTTTGTTTACGGTAGCAGCCACCGAAAGTGCCTACAGCCACAATGTTTGACATTGTGCTGCGTGTTTAGTTTGGTAGGCTGCTACTTCTATAAATAAGTAGTCATTCCCTCATTACAATTATACCGAGTAAGCTGTGAAAGAGAGAAAAAGAGAAGCAGAGAAATGTAGTCTCTTGAGTGTTCTTGAGTGTGTAATCTCTTGTATGAGAGAAGAGAGAAAGTGAGAGTGTAAACTCTTGTACACTTGTATATCTTTTATTTATAGTGGATTAGCTTGGTGCGGCTCAAAGAGGACGTAGGACTAGCTCCGAACCTCTATAAATATTGCGTGTCTTATGAGTTATTCATTTCTTCTTTATTTGCTTCGTGAGTGTTATCTATTTATTCATCTATTTACTTCTAAGATCCTGCATTCTGCAATCGAGAGAAAACTCTAAGTAGATTGATCACCTACGACGATGGTACTTTTTCTCAACAACAGTGACATAGACAAATCTAAAAAAAAGTGGGGCGTAGACACGTCAAGTATTAAACTAAAATAGATGTATTTAAATACTCATTGTCATATATATAAATCATCTTCACAGAAAATCTAATCGATCTAAAACTTTTAACCCTATTAATAGTTGTTGAAAATATATTAACATTAAAATGGAGGGACGACAAAGTTCATAATTCCAAAAAGTTTTTATCGGATTATAAGTTTTAGAACTAAATATATGTAATATTTTGGGATGATGATTAGCACAAAATTATGTTACCTCTTGGATAATGTCCATGTAACTGCATATGTGGAGTGGAAACGAAGTGTAAAAATAAGTGTGTTGTTAAAGTAAATAATTGAAGTGCAATTAAAATTAATGTTAAGAAGAAAGGGGTCAGGGCACGGATGGAAGATATGGGAACGGCTCATCAATTTAAGCTAATGCTATTGAGATAAAAATTAAGGGAGAGCGTAAAAAACAACCAATATGGGTCTATTTCAGTCCATTTAGTCTGGCCACCAAATAAAATATGAGTCTATTTAGTCGAAAAATAAAGTTTGGACAGATTCGTCCTCTGACTAACTCAAAGTAATCCTTAATTATGGGAACATGTTAGCACCAACTACTTTTAAAAAAAATTTCACATAAAAATGTCATAATTTTAAAAAACGCAAATCAATTTTTTGTAGAATTTATATTTTTGGAGAACATTCCTAGAGATTTTCGAAATGAGGGAAGTCAATAAGACTTTTATCTATAAACCAGGTAACATTAAAAAAGAAGTGAAGATCTCGACGATTACTTTCTAGACATATAAATTTCGTCAAAATCTGTTGCTAAAAATTGGGTAAAAATATTTTTGCATTATTTTATTTATTTTTTGCACAAACAAACAAAGAACGATTTCTACAAACTAGTACATTTTATCTAGATTGCATCCTAATTCGAATATGTGAGTCTCAAAGCTAGGTAACATCAAAGAAGTAAAGATCTCAAAGAATATATACTTTCTAAGTATTTAAATATCATCAAAATCTGTTACTTAAAACAATAGGCAAAAATATTTTTTCGTGCTTTTTGCATATTCAAATGGATGAATTCGTTAAATTTTGAATGTTAGTTCAAGAGATATATCATTTTGAAGTTCAAAAAAAAAAAAAGATAACTAACTTTCTCTTTCCAACAATTGTATGAACAAGTTGAAAAAGACAAGAAGGTGATTGAAAAAGATAAAATGGACAAAACAAGAACAATATAAAGCAAGGAATGGACTAAACAAATTTAGAAAAGTTAAAAAATGACTAAAGAGACCCAAAAAAAACTTTGAAAACTTGTATTTTTACCCAAAAATTAAACAGATGATGAAAATAGAAAAATAACAAAGCATCGTTTCTTACCAGCATGACGGCTTTGATATTGGACCGATCAATCGAAAACTCTGTTTCTTTATCTTCCATAAAGGCCAACATAACATCGACAAAGTCCTTTTGATTATCCTTGTCAAATGCCTCAACATGTTCATCGATAATCTTCTCAAACATCTCATCAAAAACCTTACTAACAGCCTTCATCCGTTTAGCCAGCCCTTGAATATCAAGCAAACCAATATAAGGAATATAATCAGCTATATTAGGAATCGCTGCAAGCTGCATTCCCTCTTGAACAATAGCATGAAATCCCTTCTGATCATGATCATTTTCTATATACTTCTTGCCCAACACCATTAAAGACGACATATCTGTACTAAGAGTCGAAACCTTGCTGGTAAGATTTATTACTTCATGTGTATTTGCAGCATCTTTGAGTGACTTAATCAAGAGGCCTAATTCTGAACTTCTCATTGATTTAAAAGACTCAATTTTGAGGCTGCTAAGTAGCTTTAAGGTGCATAATTTGCGAATGTTACGCCAATAGGGACCGTATTCGGTGAAAGATAAGCCTTTTTGTTCATAAGAGATGTACTTAGCTGCTTCATTGAATGGTCTGCTAGCGAAAACAAGATCGTGAGTTTTGAGGAAGAGTTCGGCCGCTTGAGGGGAGGAAATAACGACAGTGGGGACGAAACCGAGACGAATGTACATTATGGGACCATAAATGACGGATAGACGATGGAGATCTCGATGAGGGAATTCACCTAACGTGAGAAGATTGCCTAGAATTGGGAGGCCCTTTGGGCCAGGAGGTAAGGGTTTAAGTTTGTTTTTGGATTTAGCTTTGTATGTGTGAATGAGATAAGCTAGTACAAGGAAGAGAAGTGATGAAATCCATGTAAAAGCTATGGAATTAGACATGGAAGTGTAGAGTACGTAGTACAATGAACATAGAGGAGATCAGAGATAGATGCAAATTAAAGCAGATCAGTCCTAGTCTTATCTTAAATAGGGTGAGGTGAAGGGTTAGAACTTAGGCAGGCCTTATTAATTAATTTATTGTGTTGGTATCAACGATGGAGTAATAAAGTTAAAACATGCATGTTGGAATTTAGCTAGAAAAAAAATTAATATGCATTGTTAGGGTTACGGCATAAATGGGTCCCCAAACAGGGCTCCAAACTTATTCATGTGGGTTCATAGGCTTGTTGGTATGTGAAGAGGCCAGTAATTATGTTTTAATAAATTTATCTTTACACGCAGCTTACACCTGCATCGGGAGCCTATGTGAAGATAATTTAATTGGTGATATATATTTTGTGAAGATCGATAATTTCTTCGTCATGTAGATCAACATTATCACTTGGATTATCTCTATTTGGACCTTATAGGATGATGCAAACAAGGTATATAAGAATAACAAGGGTGTTAATAAAGTTTTCTTTTTGAAAATTACTAACAGGGGGTTATTCAATCATGATTTTCATGGACTTCCATGAACTTTCATGGATTTATGAAATTAGGTATTATTGGTTCAAGACTTTGAGAGAGTCTTGCAAAGTCATGTGATTGGTTCAAGACTTTGTAGGAGTCTTGCAAAGTCGTGTGTTATTAGTTCAAGACTTTGAAAGAGTCTTGCACAGTCATATGTTATTGGTTCAAGACTTTGAAAGAGTCTTGCAAAGTCATGTGTTATTGGTTCAAGACTTTGATGGAGTCTTCCAAAGTTATGTGTTATTGGTTCAAGACTTTGATGGAGTCTTGCAAAGTCATGTGTTATTGGTTATAGGTTTTAAAGTCCATAACTTTGATGGATTTACTGTTTCATGGACTTTGAAAGACTTTTGTGTACAAATTGGCTTGTATGGAATCCCACCAAAATAGGTGGGATTGTGATGGACTTCATAATAATTAATATTAAATTAATAAATAATAAATAATAATTAAGATTAATTATTGTGGTGGACATAATAATAAGTAAAATTAATATTTAATATTTAATATTAATAATATAATTAATAATATAAATAGTTATGGTTGATAACTAATAAAAATTATTAATCATGACAAGTATTAGTTATTTATAATCATTACTTATTATTATTAATAATTTATAATAATTATAAATATGAATAATTAATATTAAAAAAATAATTAATTAAACTATTATTGTTATTAATAACTAATAATATAAATAGTTATGACTAATAACTAATGAATGGCCACATAGTATAGCCACTACTATGCCGAATGGTACGGTGTAAGAGACAAATGGCAATAATAGGGATCTCTAGAATCATAACAAATGACATGTTTTTGTTTATGTTTGTATTAAACATATTTTGTTGGATGTGAGCTTTGTGTGGTTTCTCTTATTAAATTTGATTATTGAAATTTATCTATTTTATAAACATGTTTAATATATCGTTAGAGTCTATAGAAATTGATGAAGAAGTCTGTCAAAATATACCACTATAAATAATCTAACCATTCCAAGAGTCAGTAGAAATCTATAGATTTTGTGATGTTTTGTTAAAATTCATTAATTTTGTTATTACAAAATATCAGGAGTTTACAAGAGTCTGCAGGAGTCTATAGGAGTCTGCAGCAAGAGTCTGCAGAAGTCTCCAAGACTCTGCGCTGGAGTCTGCAGGACTTTACAAAAGTTTGTCAAAGTCCGTTGAAGTCCATCACTTTAAAGAGTCTGTTAAAGTCCATAAAAGTCTGGATTGAATATCTCCCTGTAAGTGTTCCCAAACAAATATGTTCCAATTTATTCTTATACTCCACTTAGAATTATGTTTGGAACTGACCTGAAGATGATTTAGGGAAATTTGTATTAGTATATATGATGTCCTTATCATTTAGATTAAAACCAGTCATGTGATCACTTATTCTTAAATAGGGTGTAAGAATAAGTGGGATGTTAACTACTCATTTTATTTTTGTTACACTTACTTACACCTTTCTCTGGTGTCACGTAGGTGAAGATCATCTAGGGGCTGATTTTTTTGAAGATCATCTCCTCATGTAGTTCAAAATCAACCTTATGTTTATTTCTATATGTATGTGGGCCCCAAAGATGGTGAAAATTGAGTGTGAATAGAGATAAAATGGGATTCAAGTAGAATACGCACGTTATCTTTGAAAATTTAAAAGTGCCCTCTAATACATGAGTTTTGCTAGAATAACACCAAAATATTACATCTGTTAAATCTGGTGTCGTTGTAGTAATGCTTCTAATCTATTATAATATACTATAGGAGAAGCCTTTCTCTGCCACGTGTCTCTCTTACAAGCATTCTCCTTAAATCATGCCACATGTCAATCTCTCTGAAATCTCTTTCTCCTTAAAAAATCTCTCTTTAAAAATTTATAGTAATTATAATTTTAAAGCAACTAAACTTTCAAATTATAATAAATCTCTTTCTCCCTAAAATTTCTCTCTTTAAAATTTTATAGTAATTAAAATTCTAAATAAGTAAGGTCATTGTATTATTAAAATTATTTATTTTTCCTAAAAAATCTCCTTAAATCTTTCACTCTCACCCACGATTTGTTTTCTATATTTTCTTTCACACGACAATTTTTTTTTCTTCTGAAAATATCATTCTATAATCTCTCCCATATTTTTTCACTCTCACACAAATCGAACTTTCTAATTCAATTTTATTATTACATTTTTTCACTTTCTTTAGACGACCATATATAACACTCATTTAGTATCCAAAAACAGTTTCTTAAAAACTAAAACTTTTAGTATTTCCCCTTTTCTTTTTCATCCATGCCCAATCTGCTCCAAAGCTTTTAGTTTTTCTTAGTTTTTTCTAATGTATTTACTAATATTTTTTTATCTGTAGGATTATTGGTTGATTCATTGGGCTCTCTCTATTTGATACATTTTTTTTACTTTAATTCCAATAGATTAATCTCTCTTACTCTCTTTCTTTTTTAATTTGTAGGATTGTTGGTTGATCAATGAGATTAATCGCATTCTTACAATCTTTTTTTTATTTTTATTTTTAGAATTATTTTTTTTATTTTTATTTTAGGATTATTGGTTAATCTGTTTACTAATATACTTTTTTTTTTAATTTGTAGGATTATTGGTTGATTGGTGGGCACTTTCTATTCTGTACACTTTTTTTTCTCACATCAATTCAAGTTTTTCTTAGTTTTTATTTTTTAAAATTTTTAATTTGTTCACTAATTTTTGTTTTTTTCAATTTGTAGGATTATTGGCTAATCTTTGAGCTCTTTTTATTTTCTATTTCTCTTCTTTTTATTCTTATTTATAGGATTATTAGTTTTTTTTTTATTTGTTCACTAATTTTATTTTTTCAATTTGTAGAATTATTGGTTGATCGGTGGGCTCTTTCTTTGTAACACTTTTTTTTACATCACTTCGGTGAGATTAATCTCTATTATTTTTACTTTTATTTTTATTTATAGGATTATTGGTGGCATCAGTGGACTCTCTCTTTTTTGTTTCACTATTTTTGCCACCGAAGGACTATGGAACAGTCATATACAGATATTACATGGGATAAACTAATAGAAAACCACGAAATTTTGATCCCAAACCTCCCAAGTTATAGAAAGGGCCGGTGCACAATTTTTTTATGAGTTTATTAATGTATATATATTTAAAACAAAATTGTACGATTATTGGTTTATTGGTGGTCTCTTTATGTTTTTGTCAATTTTTTGTTACATATCTCTTTTTTTTTCTTTTTGTTTCACTAAACATTGGTTATGATGAGTTGAGTTGCTTTTTATTTTTTATTTATTTCAATGTTTTTTTTTTGGTAGGAGGGGACTGATGCCCAAGTTACATCAAGGCACATATGATGTGTGAGAAGCGCAGAGAAACTGCAAATTATATTGTCTCTAACAGACGTAGAAAAAGGTTACCATTAACTGGTGCACAGAAAGGATATCACCAACGGGTACATAACTGCCACGTGTCTTTCTCCCACACATTCTCATTAAATCATGCCAGAGTCACTCTCTCCTCTCTTTTATTCTCTAAGTAGTTTTACTAAAATAAAAATTATATTTATAATTAGAAAATAGTATTTTTTTAGGGGATTTTGGCCAAAAACCCCTACTTGGAAAACGTTTTAGGATTTAGCCCAACAATCGTTTTCTTTTAGTCTAAGGCCCAAGAGGGTTTCAGTCAGAGGGTTTCAGTGTGTGTAATTTATAGGAAGAGGGTTTCAGTGAAACCCTCTCCGAGAGGGTTTCAGTCAGTTATCCTTGGGCCTTAGACTAAAAGAAAACGTTTGTTGGGCTAAATCCTAAAACGTTTTTCAAGTAGGGGTTTTTGGCCAAAATTCCCATTTTTTTAACTAAGACACATTATAAAATAATAATTCTCTAAAATATTTTTTAAAAATCTAATGAAGTAAATAAAATATTTCTCAATATAAATATTTCTCAATAAAATTAAGGAATTTTATTTTTTCTTTCATATTCAAAAATAATAATAACAAAATTTAAATTTTTTAATAAAAAAAGCCCGTGCCTTGCACGGGCCTATTAGGACTTGTACATACGTAAAAACCCAACCTAAAAAACACACTTTTGAGAAAGAACAACTACAACGCACATGCTAATGCGTGTGGTAGTGTCTTTGACACGATGACGTCTCCTATCATTCCCATATAAAAATTAAAATCTAAAGAATAAAAATCCAAATCTGTCATCCATCATTATCTCCATTCGGCAACATATATATATATATAGTGATTATCAAAAACTTTGGCAACAATAATATGTCCTTGTGTAGCCGTGTAGGTGCTTACTTGTAGGTGTCTAGCATTTTCCTTACCAATTGACATTTATCACCTAATCTTATCTTAATTAGTCCAAATATTATAACTAAGTTCACTAGTACAAAAATGGCATTTAGTCACGGTTTTAAGAAATTGAGTCACGAAGCTGAGGCAGCAAGCTGAGATGCCATATATGTCTCTTTCAAACCACTCTTAGATTTTTTATATGGATTTTGTTAACATGTGCCCTTTTTATATAAACAAATCTTCTAATTGATGATTGTTTTTTATTGATTAGATTGACCCAAAGTGAGTGTATACGGTTGATTCAAATCGGTTTGTGATTTTGTACATATATTTAGTGTGACTTGTTGAGAAGTGTAGTGTCTGACAAAGACGTGCGGCCGACAGGCCACCGGCTAGGGCTACAACAATTTCACCATTTTTTCCAATTTTTGGGGTGTTTCGTGTTCGCGATGATGTTTGTGTTCACGTTGGACTCCCCTGGATCCAACGAAGTTGTAATGTGTTTCAAGATCCCAGTTTCTTGTTCAGATTAGACCTAGGTTTCCTAGTCAATATACGAGAGAGTTTCTAATAGAATTATAAATAATCATGTATTAGTTTATTTTATGTAACATTTTTTGAGAGTCAGTGCTGAGAATTGTATTAAGAAATTGCTATGACTATAGTGAATTTGTATGATTTGAAAGGCTTTCCCAATTTGTTTTGTACTACTATGGTAGTGCACGTTAGCAAACCCCATTTAATGAATTTTAACATAAAAATGGCCATAACTTTCAAAAATAAATCAAATTATTAGAACAAAATTTATACCGTTTAAAAGTATTTTTTAAGATCTTCAAAACAAGATTAGACATGTATACCAAATTCAAAAAAAATCCAAAAAAATTCATTTACGAAGCGAAAAATTCAAATAATTGTATGCAAATTATAATTTGTATAGTTGCAAAAATAATTTCTTGACTTTTTTATTATGCAATCTGTTTGCATAGAGGCTAAGAAAAGTGCAGATGCTCAAAACTATGCAAAATAGCTTATGCAAGCAATCTGTTTGCATAGAGGCTTAGAAAAGTGCAGATGCTCAAAAGTATGCAAAATAGCTTATGCAAATTATAATTTGCATACTTTTAACTATGCAAATTATAATATTCATAGTTGCAAAAGTATTCTGAATTTTTTTATTATGCAATCTATTTGCATAGAAGCTTTGAAAAGTGCGGATGCTCACATATATGCAAAATAATACAAAGTATGCAAATTACACTTTGCATAGGTTTTTATGTATGTAATCTGTTTGCATAGTCCAATTACGAATTTTTTTCTTTGAATTTAATATTGTTGTCTGATCTAATTTAATTTGAAGATCTTAAAATTTTCTTTTCAAAAATATAAATTTTGTCAAAAAATAATTTGTAAATTAAAAGTTATAGCAATTTGAATTTTAAAAAGTATTGTCTTCTCTCTCTGCCACGTCACCACTTCCCACAAAACAAAAATTGTCAAAAGTTCACATTTTAAATAGAAGTAAGGGTAGTTTAGGAATAAAAATATGTTAGGTTTAAAACAAAAAACCCAAAGCATACCCTGCGCTTACAAAACACTAAAAAAGAGGGACGGGTCTTATTATAAAATAGCAAGTGTCTGTCCTCTTCATGAAACCGTTAGAGAATTAAGACTTCTAGCTCAATTTTATGATCTGAATTTCACACTCATATCCCACATATCAATTCTTGATTATTCACGGTTTCCCGCAGCAAAGAAGAACATTTTAACAACTTAAGGTCAGAAGAAAACCTTTTACTTTATCAAGAGCCTCCTAACACGCGTTACGTGCATATGAGGTGGCAATTATGCGTGTGGTGCGTAATTTGGTTAACCCCTTTGCAAATCTACCCCTATAAAAATCTCTTGTTTTCTCTAGTTAACATTGCACTTCTACTTTTTTTACACTATAAGTGGGTATTAGGTTGGTCTACTTGAATGCATGTGAGCTGGCAAATTATATGGTATGTGATTTGGTTAACCCCTTTACAAACCTACCCCAACAAATCTTTTAATTTTTCTTTTTTAGTACTGCACTTATAACTTTTTGACATTGTAAATGAGAATTAGGTGGGCCTACTTGAACAGGGCCCATGGGCTAATATTATCAAAATGATAAGGAGATCTTTGTCACAAAAAATTAACTTTTCGATCAAACGGCTTGATACCCGGCCCGTCTGGCCCGAGCTTAACTATGCCCACAGGCGCCCGAAGCCCGAATCGGGCTGACCTGGCCTAGGCTATTTAATTTGATGGGCGCGCTCAAACTTTAACTCACTACCCGATACCTATCCTTACAGCCCGGATAAGTCGATCCCTCACTCCTTATCTCTCTTCTTTTTTTTCTATTTTTTTTTATAAGATTTAACATGACATGAGTACCTCCCCCATATGAGAGGATCAAACTCACAACCTCACCTATAGGGGAGGGGATTCCTTACAATGTTTATCATTAAATCATGTAAAGTAAATATATATTTCTGACCCACCATTCTTAAGTCTCTTTACTAAGCTTATTAATGTGGTACTAATAAATTATAGGAGTGTCAACGGGACAGTTCCGGATCGGAACCTAAAGGTTCCAGATCCGGTCCCATTAATATGAAGCGGTTCCGGATTCTTTCGGTTCCGGTTCTGGAACCTCAATTGGTGGTTCCGGATCCGGTACCGCTAAGATCCGCGGGTACCCGATACACGTTTTTAATTATTATTTTTTTATTTTTTCACATAAAACCTATTTGTATTTTATATTTTCATATTTATTCAATTATAAAATTTATTTTATTATAAAATTTATTTTATTATAAAATTTGTTATATAATAGTCATTGGTTTCTTTTTTTAATTAAAAAAAAGTTAAAAAAATTACAATACAATAGTAGATTAAACTATAAATTATAAAATTTATACGGAACCGGATACCCGCGGGTACCCATTGGGTGGATCCGAAATTAAACAGATCCAAAATGGGTAGATCCAAAATGGATCTGAAATTTATCGGATCCACAAAATGAGGTCCCGGAACTACAAAAAGCGGTTCCGATGCCGATTCGGTTCCGGGTATTTTGGTACCCATTGACACCCCTAATAAATTATAGATTAATATATGTACTAGTTGGTTTTAATGCCTAAAAATATTAGTCTAACATTGCTAATCTTAGTAAAAAGACTTGAGAATGGTGGGTGATAAAAGAAGTTAGCTATTTAATAGTGAAATAAAGCTAATATAAAATAGGTTATATTAATTATGACATGAGGCCCAACCGCCTTAGCCTGCCCCGCCCAAAAAAATATCGGGCTTTGGGCTGGACATAGGCCTTTAAAAGTTATGTACCGCCCGATCCAATGGGCTCTACTGGGCATTCATTTTCTTGGCCTACGGCCTGGCCAGAAACTAGCCCATGGCCCATCCTGATTTACACCCCTAGATCAACTCTATGAAGCAACCACTCATATGTAAATAGATTATAAGAACAAAAGTGAGTATTAGGTGGGCCCACTTGAAGATGAACCATGCATGACCTGATTTGATCTACACAAGGAGGAAACCATCGTTACAAAAAATCAGCCATTGGATCACCTCAAGGCGACTCCACTAGACTGTGTAAACTGAGTGTAACTAAATATACATGCAATATGATAGGACATAATTGGTATTTATAAAAATGGAGAGAGAAAATAAAAAAGAGGTGGCCTCTCTTTATCTCTATTTCCTTCTTTTTTCCTCTCTTTTCTCTCATTCTTTTTCTCTTCTTTTTTTTCGCTCTCTAAGAGGAATTTATGTGTGGTTTTTTTAAGAAAATAAGGGTATTTTGGGGAATGAAATGACAGACAGGATAGATAGACCGTGGTAGCTTAAATAGCTCACATCAACCCCCTAGGGCATTTCTAGTGGGAAATCTAAAAATGGATCCTTAAAAATAAAAAATTCATGATGAAAAGGTGTTTTGCTCTAGTGGGGAATCCCTAAAAATGGGTGAAGAAATAAAAAAAATAGAGAAAAAAGAAGAGAGAGAAAAAAATCAGTTGAGATATGTTGTGTTCTTTTATTTAAGGAGAAAAAATAGAAAATGTGGGAGAGAGAAATAGCTTTCCTAATATTTAAGAATTAAATATTGAATGTAGAGTTAATGGGATGAGCATGCCGTTAATGGGATGAGCGTCACACGGCATGCTCACCCATTAGCGTGTCCACTAAGGATCCCTAAAACGATAGATTGGGATCTATTTTTAGGGGTTAAGGGTTCCCACTATCAAGCAGTTTTCATGCTCCTACTAGAAATGCCCTTATATAAAATAGTTCACTTCTCTTATTTTCTATCTCTTTCTTTCTCCTCCTTTTTAATCGGTTCAAGCAGCTCTTAATGGCCCCAACGGCTTAAAGGCGAACCCTTTTAAATTGGCTTAAGGGCGAACCCCTTTAAATAGTAGAAATCTATTATAATATACTATAGGAGAAGCTGTGGGTTAACAAAACCCTCTCTCTTAGATGTGGGTTAAAAAAACCTACATTATAAGTATATGGCCCAACTTATTATCTATTATTGGGTTAATAAAACCTTCTCTCTTATGTGTGGGTTAAAAAAACCTACATTATAAGTATATGGCCCAACTTATTATCTATTATTGGGTTAATAAAACCTTCTCTCTTATGTGTGGGTTAAAAAAACCTACATTATAAGTATATGGCCCAACTTATTATCTATTATTGGGTTAATAAAACCTTCTCTCTTATGTGTGGGTTAAAAAAACCTACATTATAAGTATATGGCCCAACTTATTATCTATTATTGGGTTAATAAAACCTTCTCTCTTATGTGTGGGTTAAAAAAACCTACATTATAAATATATGGCCCAATCTAAAATAACTAAATTTTCTATTTATCTAATAAAAAAATTCAAATTTTTTTTTAAAAAGAAGCTCCCGTGCCTTGCACGGGATATAGGGGCTAGTATATATATACTCTTAAGACATGACTTTGCAATTCCTACATACATTATTTTCATTTTTTAAGGCGATATACCCTTTTGCGATAAGCAAATAGAAGACATACAAGTGATGAAATACATGTAAAAGTTATGGAAGACATGCAAGTGTAGTGTAGAGAAGTGTACGTGAGTGGGAGAGAATATCTACAGGCAAAAAAAAACTTTTTTAGGTAGCCCTTTAAAAGAGGAAAGGGAAGGTTTGAGGGACTAAAATTTTGGCTTGACTGCTTGGAATTAGGGTGCCATCTTTATGTGGTGGGACCAATAACAGGCTGTACGTAGTGGGAGTCATGGGACCCACATATATTACTACATAGTCACACTGGATCCAAATCACAAATTACAGTTGACATTGTCAAACAATTGCCCGTCTAGCTCAGTTGGTAGAACCCAAGGCTCTTGGGTCGTGGGTTCGAGCCCCACGGTGGGCGAAATGTTGTTGGCAGGGCGTGGGTTCAAATTCCACTCTCAACAACTTATTCTTTATCTATTCTCTGTTTTTTCTCTTATAGAAAAAAAAAAGAGTTTTATATAGACTAGCCCTACTTACATTTTTTCAATTAAAAAAGTTGTTATAAATAATAGCCCTAAATGTATGCATGAAGATTATTTAATGGATAATTTTGATAAAAATCATCACTGCAAAAAATTAGTTCTTATATCGTCCCAATGTGATTCTCATTGTTTGCAAAGTGTGAATAGTCATGTTCACATCCACAATACACATAAAATTGATCAAGGTCTAATATTGATCTAAACAATATAGGGACCATACCCAAAAAAAAAAAAAAACCTTGGAATCATCTCCTTGCAAGCCTTGCAAGGAGGTGTAAGCCGAGGTAGAAAAAATGTGGAGGGCACAAGATTTGGTGCCTACCCCGATTTATATTGGGACACTGCTAGCGTGATACCAGATTTGGTGTCGACTTGACCAAGTTTTTGGGTATGACCCTCACAAAAAATCAACTCATTCTAATTTTTCAACTCTATCAAAAGTTGGACTCTATTCATCATCGTTGAATTCCAATCAATTTGATTAGGTTAAAAGTTTTAGAATGGGTTGACTTTTTGTAATGATGATCCATATGGTGATAGAACATCCTCACCAAACTCAGCTCTTGGAGTAGGCCTTACGTCTTTGTATTGGGCCATAATGTCTTGGTGTCACACTAACACGGTCCTTTATATTGATGCTAGATTCCCTCAGGGCTTTGTTCCCAAATTAGGATTAGCCTTTCTTATGCTCTATTTGTTTAAATATAGTCTTCATCCAAAATCAACCCTTATATCATTTTCATATGAACTTTACGTACATACCACTATATATATATAAAGAGAAAGGATCGGAGAACATTGGTTATGAGTACATTGAGTGTACATTAGCTTGTGGAGCCCACTTAGAGATGAATCATTGGCTCATTTTAAGTTAGGATATTTTCTCCATCATGTTATTTATCTTCACAAAAAAATTAACTCATTCTAAAATCTGTAACCTCATCATCTTGTAATTGGAAATCACTGAAAATCAACAATGTTTAAGCTATTTATTTTACCGTTGATTTCACTCTATGAATGATGAGATTACAAGTTTTGAATGAACTAAGTTTTTGTGAAGATAATCAATATAATGGAGATAATCTCCTAACTTAAAATGATCTTCTAATTCATCGCTAGGTGGACCCTACAAACTAATGTACACTCACTGTACTCGTATCCGTTCTCATATATAAAATATAAAAGTGATAGATGATTAACGATGTACAAGAATTCAGTTTGGGAATTATTACCTGTTGCAATTTCATGGAATATATGGTTTGAAATTTGAGGACTTTTGTAGAAAAGGAGAAGTCATCGTCAACATCAAAAAGTCTGAAGTCTTTTGATAATCCAATTATCTCGGTTGGCATGAATCCTTTTTTGACCCTCCTTGATGCTTTTCTTGGTGGCAATTGAGAGCTTAATAGTTAATTAGTTATTCTCCGGGGCTAGAGATGTTTTAGTTATTCTCAGCGGTTACAGCAAAACCTACATAATCACTTTGGGATGGATGCGAATGACGAGGGTATTTGTAAAACGGTACCATCGTTGGATTAGGTTCGGTAGGTAATTCTGTAGGATATTGCTATAAGTTTAACATTATCCTTTTATTTTAAGGTTAGGTAGTTCTTTTGCTTTTGGGATGAATTATTGTGGGTCCATTTCTTATGGGATAATGCTATACTTCCAGCAGAATCTTACAGAAAACCCTACAAAATTAAAATCTGACGGTAGTGTGTATTCACATATCCTCGTGATTTGCATCACATATTCTCATGATTTGCATCAAATCCAAAATTATTCCTTTTGGGAGATTATTCTGTAGGTTTTCTGTAACCTTAGCACTATCGTTGCTTTTGTACTTTTTTCCTTGTCAATAAAAAAAATTAAAAAAAAATAAGAAAACGATGTACGAGGATCCTGCCGCTCAAATTAAAAAATATTTCAAATAACAGGACTGGTACAAGGTATATCAACAGATTTTCTTTTTTTTTCTTTTCTTTTTTTTTAATCGATATTTCCATATCCCTTCGACAAAACCTAGCTAGTTATTATCGAAATATTTTGGCCAATATTAATTCTTATATTTAACACTAATTAACATTTACTTGTTAACTTTATCTGCCAATCCTATCTTAATTAGTCCTAAATATTTTTAGTTCATAGAGAAGGAGATGGAAAGTGAAATGTTTTTATCCCTTCTCTACAACATCTAGTAATTGAGAAGGAGGCAAGAAGTAATTAAGATGCCATTTTGCTTTCAAATCACTTTCATATTTGAAAAAACAAATATTTATTGAGGATCGTTTTTCATTAATTAGAATAGATTAAAACCAAAGTCAGTTTATCTATATATATATATATACTTCTATATAATGCAAATATTTGGGTGAAATTTATTTTGCTAAAACTTCATAAAATACCCTTATGTGTGTTTTTCTATTAGCAAATTGCACATATATAGTTGTAAATTATTTATCAAATGGAGGGCATAATTGGTACTAAAAAAATTTAGCATTAAATAACTATACAATAACATTAAATGAGCAATATACACATTAATTAACAACAACTATAATTAAAGAACAAGTCTAACGTAAATAGCAAATAACTATTTGCTCAGTTAGTTGGCATCCCTCCTTAACTTGGAGGTCTTGGTTCGACGTTAGTACGTTTGTGGCAGTTATGTACTCAGTCCTCACACTTATGGTGCTTCTAAGTCATGTAATTCGGGCAATAGTCCCACATCTACCAAAAAGAAAGTCCACCGTAAATACGTGCAATGCACGTACAATACACGTGCACGAAGCATGTATAAATAATTGTAATCGTGTTTCTAGTTGTGTATTATTTAACTGATTCAGTTTACCTAGGTGTAACCAACACACGAATCAAATCATAGGCTATTGTAATTTTGAGAATGGATCAAAATATGGTACATTACTTGTGGGGCTCACATAAATTGATCTAAGGGATAAATCATGTTGGTCATCCTCATAAAAAAAGTAGTACATTTTAGAAGTTATAATCCTATCATCCGGTAATTGAAAATCCATGGCGATTGAGTTATTCATTTTACCTTGATTTTTTTTTTTGGTAAAAAGCAAAATTTTACCTTTATTTGATTCAATGGATGATGAGTTATAAGTTTCAAAATTGATTGTTTTTAGGAAGCATGGCTAGGAGAATATCCTAACTTAAAATCACCATTTAAACAATTTTGTTGGGCCCCACGGACATTATACACTTCGTATATGAATATTAATGTATTCCAATCAATTTTATGGGTCTACAATCTAAATCCTTTGATCCAAGTCAATTAGGTATTGGAGTCAAACAATCCCCACTTCCTTTACAAAGACTTAAAACCCTGAAGGATCTCTAGAACATGTAGATCATTGGTACTAAAAATTTCATTGTTCTAAAACTTAATTGCAATTTTTCGTTGTGAAAATCTCCATTAACTTTTGAAGAGAAGAAATTTTAAAAAGATATAAAAAAAAAAAAAAATTTAAACTGAGAGAAAACCATCCTTAAAAATGAAAAACCATTGGATATCCACCATGCGTATGGTGATGATATACGCATTCTACAAGATGTAGGGTAATATTAGGGCAACAAAAGTTGGAGCAATTGTTCCTAATCTATTCATGATCTATTCATGCAACTATAAATTTTAGAACCAGCTTATTTTCATATATGATGATTTATACCTTTAAAGAAAAAGTATATTGTTAAATCATCTCTATATATGGACCCCACATAAAAGAGGCTTAATGGGATCAACTTGAATGGTATCTTCACTCCTTTTCTTGAAATCAACCTACAATTGGTTAGAACAATTTCTTAGCCTTTTTATGGGCCAATGGGTTAAAATTGGTGTGGGGGTTTAATTTCGGTCTAACTTCGGTGGTCTAAAATCGATTCAAAGTCGAATTTTATAATTTGAAATATTATTTTGGGTGTAAACTATTGCCTTCCCGCGCATACCTGATATCCACTACTAAATATGAAGCTGTAGCATTTTGATCCGTCTGCTTTTGACTGCAGTCGGATTTTTGAAAATTAACCAATTAACATACTAATAAAACTTTTTGGACCGACCTTTTTATAAAACATAAAATTAGTACCAGATGCTTATGTGGTAGGGTGGGACCTATCACTTTTCTCCTCTCAAAAACATTAAGAAGGGGTTTCAAACTTATGTGGCAGTAGGACCCATTATGCCACATAAGCGTCGGACATTTATTTTGTAAAAGCATGGGTCCAAAAAAAAGCACTCTTAACATTCCCACTAGGTCCTACGAAAAGTCTTACATAAGTCCTCACGGCTTTTTCTCTCATTTTCTCTCTCTAGAAAATGTTCAAACTAGAGTTTCATTTTTTTTTTATAAGAAGTCATCTTTTTGCACAGTTTCTCTTCTCCCTCCCCTTTCTTTTCTTTCTCTGCAAAAAACAGTGCTGAATTAGGAGATCCAAAAAGAATTAATTCTTTGTTCGTTTCTGTAATCAGTTAGCTTCTTGAGTTGATCCAACGGCGTTCAAAGAATATTGTAGACCAATCCCTTTGGTGCACCCGATTAGTTGGCCACAGGCACAGCAAACCCATCTGAGGTTCGTTTTCCCTGTTTCTTTAATTAATTGGTTTGCCCATTTATTTTTTGTTCTTCTTATTTATATTAAGATCTTTTATTTACATGTAAATCAGGAGTGGTGGATCTAGAAATTTTGCTGAGTGAGTCAGCGTTGACCAAGTTAATTGAATGGGGACAGTGCTAACGTGACACCAATTGTTAGTGTCACCAACACATTTGGTCAATATAAGGGCTTAAATCCCACACTGAGAGTTGATTTTATGTGAGCGTGTTCTTCTTGCTATGTAAATCATCTAAAAAAAATAATTTATTGTAAAACTTCTAATCTGATCAAACATTGACTAGAAGTCGATTAGAAATCAAAGGTAGAAAAAAAACGGTGAGGAATAGAGTCTGGTTAGAAGTTTTGGAATGGTTTTATTCTTTACAAAGATGATCTACATGATGAGATCTAAGAACATGCTTCCGAAAAATCAGCCCTTGGAGTAGGATCTAAGCCCTTTTATTGGGCTGAAATGCATTGGTGTTGACACCAACAATTGGTGCCACGCTAGCAACATCCTTGAGTGGGTCATTGAGAGAGATCGAGTCCATTGATTTCGCACCTCCAGCCCTCCACGGTCCCACCATTTTCTATTTCTCTTGTATTTTTGTTTGAAATTGTCTTTTACGAGGTTCTAAAAGATCAACATTAAATAAACTTAGTAATTAATGTCCAATGGTGCATCAAATTTGATGATGAAACAATTATTTATAAAATATTTTAAAAATGAAGAGATTGCACTATGCCTTATTGCACAATTTTTTTAAAGTCAATTCAAAAATCAATGGTTAAAAAAATATGCTTAAAATTTGTCTATTTTTTTAAGGGCTAGTTTGATGGGGTTAGAAATAGAATGAGTTCATTTTTGGGTATAATATTCTAACAGTGAGATGAACATCCTCATCAAATAATAGCCCTTGGATTGTCTTTACGTGAACTCCACAAAAAAGTGGTGCAATAAGACATAGTGCAATATCCCACCTCCTTAAAAGTAGGGTGGGCAACTAAGAGCATCTCCAATGCTAATGTGAATGTAGTAAAATAAGACTATCATATAGGATAAATAGATGTTCTCTTTAAAAAACCTTTCCAATGCTAATGTGAAGAAAGGATGTGGTGATAATGTGGCGGTAGTTATTCTAGATATTATGAAGTAGAATGTCTATTTCTAGACATTTATCTTCACAATGCCTTACGGTCCAATTTTTTTTCCTCCAAAATTTTTTACTTTTTAAACAAAATAAGTTTGACACATTCAAAAATTAAGTGCTACATAAGTTAAAAAGTCATCCCAAGACATTTGCATTAGAAATGAATTTTTTTCAACAATGTTTATCATGAAGATTTTGTTGCCACGTAAATTAAACATTATCTTATAAGACATGCCACGTAAATAAAACATTGTCTTATAAGACATGCCACGTAAATAAAACATTGTCTTATAAGACTTTTGCATTGGAGATGCTCTAATGATCAAGAAAAAATGGAGTGGTAAACTTAAAATATAGTCAACTAGCTTCAAAAATAGAAGGTGGTCCCTAACGTAGATCATAAGGAGTACAAGGATCCTTATACGCAGAAAAATGTAGATTGAGTGTACAACGTATGCATGCTTGTAAGGTTATATGGAGATGAACTTACGGCTAATTTTTATAATGATGTTCTTTTTATCATGTAGATTATCTTCACAAAAAATTATAATATTCTAATATCTTTACTCTTTATTAAATTACTTTGTTAATATACTTCGACTTTATCGTAGAATGCAATTATCCAACAGATAATAACTTGCTAATGTGTCATTTTAATTTGAAAAATAATAAAAATTATCGCCATCAACAGAATTTAAACCATTAGATGATTAAAATCAATGGTCGAGGTACTTTTTCAAAATCCTTTATCAAAACCAAGTACCTCAGGATTTGGACTCACTACTTTTTCCTTTGCTTATGGTACAACTTTTTTTTTTTTTTAAATTAATAATAATTTTAAAAGTTTTGCAAAAACTATCATGCCTTCTTTTCCAAAAAAAAAATCTATCACGCCTTTTTACTCTTAAGATATTGTTCCTCCACCACGCTATCGGGTACATTTTATTTTTAGGAATAAATTCTTGATTATTCTAAAACTTTTGACTCCATTTTTTATTAATTGTAGTAAACAGTTTTTCAAGTTTTTATTTACTGTTGATTGCCAATCAAATTTTAAAATGTAGGCTGATTTTATGCGAAGTTGATATGTATATATACATGGTGAGGAAATCGAACATCTTCAACAAAAATCGTCACTTGAATCAGTGGTGTATATATGATACTTTGTTTGGTGAAATAAAGCCAAAGTAGTTTTGTAAGCATTCAACGGTCAAAACAATGGAATTTAACCAAAGTTTCTGAATATTTTTTTATTCTTCTTGATATATTAGGTCAAAGATTATTAATTATTCCCTTAAACAAAGCAACAATTAAAGATGGCTAAACCAACCGGTTTGAGTTCTACGAACTTGTTGAGATTAGTACAAGAGCGAGAACGGGAGCGAAAGCGGGCAATTTGTAAAGAAAAGAGCAAAAAAAGAAAGAGGTGAAAAATGTTGTACCAGATCTTCCCAAAGATTGCATCTTCAAAATTCTTATTGAACTTCCAATTGAATCACTCCAGAGATCAAGATTTGTTTCCAAGCCATGGTTCAATATGATCAACTCCTCCCTTTTTGTCGAAACCCATCTCCGTCGGTCCGAAATGGTTTTAATCTTTCTATCGAAATCGATCCAACAAAGAACTAGTTTGAATGAAAACATTTTTCGTGTCAATGAGCATGTTCAATCTGATCAAGAACCGTTTTCAATCTTTCAACGATCGATCTTAGAACGTGAACAGAAGTTTTATATGCAATTCATGGAGATTATAGACGGGAAAAGCATGGTAAAATCACTAAACTTATGTTGCTTAGGCCAGATAAGAGCTAGTTGCAACGGTTTGGTTCTACTCGAAAACAAACTAAAATGTGGCGGTTCTCTAGTCATCAATCCCGTAAGTCGGAAATTGGTTCCACTTCCACCCGGTACAATTTCTACTCCACGAGACGAATCTTTCGGATTCGGTTTCTGCTCTAATAGTGAAGAATATAAAGTAGTACATTTGTTTCGGAACGAAAACGGGTACGTTGAATGTGAGATTATAAACGTCGGTTCCCGATCTTGGAGACCAACCGATAGACCTTCTGATGGAATTTTTAGTTGGTTCGGAACAGTACCGGTTTTTGCAATTGGTGCTTTGAATTGGATTCCTCATAGTGATAGTAGTGAATACATTGTGTCTATGGGTGTTGATGATGAAAGATTTTGCAAAATCCCGCTGCGGTATCATCGAAATGGGAGGATTTCTATCGTTTTTTAATCACGTCGATCATAATCGAATAGACGTATGGATTTTGAAGGATTTAGATGGAATTTGGATTATGAAACACAGTATTACTGTTGGGTGTGTTTTGGATATGGTTCCTGTTGGTGATTTTTCAAGAAACAACAGTCATGAAGTTTTGGTTTTCAAGAGAGATGAAGATAATTCCTTGTATACTTATGATATCCAAGAGCAAGAAATGAAGGAAGCTGAAATCATGGAAGATTGTTTTCCTTACGTACCTCATGTCAATAGCCTTGTCTCATGGAGAAATCGATGAAGAGATCAACGACTGCAAGATTTATTATTTTAATTTTATCATCGCATTTTGTTTAGTTAATTTGTGTTATTTAAAACCATAATTGAATGAACTGTGATTTGGATATTTGATATTTTTGGTGCATGTATTTGACCCGCATAATTTTGAACCCACGCAACCCTAGGTTAGATCAGTAAATAAGAACGCTTATGTGACAGGATGGGACCCACTACTATTCCAAAGCTATTTTGTTCATTTTTATTAATTTAATTGTTCAACGGTGTGAATTGAACCATGAAATAAGTGCATTAACACCGTGAAGAGTTAAATGAGGGTGTATAAAATAGCACTCATTCCCCTCCCAAAAGTGTTTTGAAAGAGTTTCCAACTTACATGGCAATAGGATCGACCATGCCATATAAGCGTCCCACACCAATTTAGGCAATTGGCAGGTCCAAAAAACAGTACTCGATCAGTCCCAGCCTAGCCCACCCCAAACCTCTAAAAAAACCCTCAATCGCAAAATACTAAAAAGCCATATTTCCACACAATTTTTTACTAAATTCACACAACATAAATTTTGAACCGTAGATTCCACAACCAACGATACCCAGGAGATTTTGGCCAAAAACCCCTACTTGAAAAATATTTTAGGATTTATCCCAACAAACGTGTTCTTTTAGTCTAAGGTCCCTGGGAGTTTCAGTGTGTATAATTTATAGACTAAGGGTTTCAGTTAGTTACCCAGAGGCCTTAGACTAAATGAAAACGTTTGTTGAGCTAAATCCTAAAATATGTTTCAAATAAAAGTTTTTGGCTAATTTTCCCTACAAAGAATAACTTGTTGATAATAAAAAGTTGACAACACAATCAGAAAGTAGCTTGCTGTTTTATACAATGGGACCATTTTATGAAATTTATACGGTACTGTCGGCAATACAGATTCGGAAAAGTTATGTGAATTTATCTTTGGCCTACAAGGCCTTTATGAAAAATTATTCACCAAACAAAATAAAATATGGATATTACAAAATATTAGGTGGTGAATAATAAAATCCTAAGCTTGTATTTGGATTAGTTTATTTGGCCTATTTTAGTTTTTCCTAAAATTAATTTTCAAAAATCAATCTATATTTGCTAATTTAGAAATTTAATATATGTTTATGATTGATTTCAATCTGGTCTTCTTGAGATTAACCTGTACTTGCCAAGATCTATTCTATGATAGATCCAAACACCTGCACTATTTTCAAAACTAGATTTAAAGTAACCTATTAAGCAAAACAAACCTGGATTATGCCTTCATACTGCAAGTGAAGTGGCATCTGCAAGCTTTGGGTTCTTAGTACCTTCTTAGTATTACATGTCAGTGCAGGAGCATTTGAAGAAATTCAATAAATTAGATGAAATCTCATCAGTATCTCTGAAAACTTAACCAAACTAACACAAGAAAACCAAAACATCAACCAACCACATCTTATATACAACAACAAAAAATGGAGAAAGAAAAGATGAAGGAGAAGTGAAATTTTTTTTTTTTCTTTTCCCTTTGAAGGGATTGTGAAACTGAAAATGGTCAGTCAAGTTCACCATAGAGTAATAGACCACCAATGTGAAAGTTCAGAATTACCCTCCTCTCTTGACACTCTTAAGGTAGTCCATCCTGATTGCCCATAATTGCTCTCCCACTTCTTTCATGTTCGGCCGATCAGACCGGGTAGGGGCTGCACACTGGAAACCCAGAGCAAACATCTTCGACAATATCTCGACATGTACAACTTCATTCATTGAAGGATCCAACATTTCCACCAATTTTCCTTCATTGTAGTTTTTGAAAGCCTGCAAATACATTTGGAACTTAGAAAATCAAGTACACTTGCTAGGCAATGCGGTTAAGGCTGGACTGCAAGACTAAACCTAGACAAGTCTCAAGCTAGTGTGAAAGCCGAGGGGTAAAAAATAGGGAAGTTTTGGTATTTTCATCTATGCCATGTGCAACCACTTCACATGTTCCTCTCTAAAGAGGGGTTATTTAGCCCCTCCTTATTCAACCCCATCAAAGCCCCTCTTCTTGTGGGCCTCATGAAGATGATCCAAGGGCTGATTTTAGGTGAGTCTTTTCATCACTAGTAGATGATCGTAAATACAAAGTACATTCGGTTTGCGTTTTGGCGCACCAAAAATCAGCGTGTTCTAAAAAATTTAACCCCCTCAAATCAGTCCTCAGAAAATTGGCAAATTTTACATTATTTGTTTACTGTTATTTCCGGAAAACATTTAATGGGGTTTGTTGTTTTAGAACAGGTTGATTTTTGGATGTGATCAGAACAAATTCACCTGAAATCAGCCCTTTGATTATCTTCGTGTAGGTCCCAGAAGCAATGGGGTTGATTAAGGAGGGATAAATAACCCCTCTTCTCTCTAAATGTTCCCATTTTATGCTATAAGAAAAGTCTATGTGCAAGTCACTAATTTCGTGTGGTAGTTAATGAAATACAGTCACAAGAAAACATAATATGTGAACCATGAACGCCAATATTAGAGTACTAATCACTCAAATACAACTGATGTGATGTAAGCACACGTGCATAATGCATGTGTTTCAGGTGGATGAGTAATAGTAGGAAGACAGGATGATGGCACAAAACAATCTTCTCCGCTTTTGCCACACTAATGGCAGGTGTGTGAAGTATCTATTTATAGGATTCATTAGCACAAGATTCCTATCTATATGATTCTTTAGCACAACAGTCAAAAAAAATGGGGCAAATACGTCAAGTTAAATTTCCATAGATTGGACGGGATATGATCATCTTCTTGTGTTTTGTTGACCTAGAGAGTTTTTTATTTAGAAAGTTGCAGTCATCCCTTTAATGTTCACCAAGAAAGTTATGACTGTGAAGGAGTATATTACTAGTATGCCTAAACTTTATAGATATCCCCTTATCTTTGATAAAAATCAAAACAATAATTAAAAGCTTGTTTAGAAAGCAAGAAAATGCTTACCCATCTGATTGTGACCCTTTCATCAGCAGCTCTCTTCAACTCAACTGGACGACGTGCAGTTAGAATTTCAATGAGCAGAATTCCAAATGAAAATACATCACTCTTAGCAGTTAGTTGATAGGTTCTCAGGTACTCAGGGTCAAGATAACCTGCCGTCCCTTTCACCTTTGTTGATATATGTGTTTGGTCAACATCTGTTGGACCAGCTCTTGCAAAACCGAAATCAGCCACCTTAGCTCTCATGTTGTCTGTCAGCAAAATGTTGGATGACTTCACATCTCGGTGGATTATCTGCTTCTCTGTTGAGAGATCACAATAAAGTTAGGAGACAAGTTTAGTTTTTATGCAATAAAAAGCTAACCAAAACTTAAAGCAGCGGCATACGCATTGAATCCTTTGATATCTACTTACGGTGGTTTAGTGTAAGCTTGACTTCTCCACTAAAACCTTACTGACTGAAACAGCATACTGTCGACAACTTACTTTTTCTTAAAAGATTATGAACTCAACACTAATTTACAATAAATGGGCAGCAATGCAAATGAACATATTGGTAGTTGAACGATTCATTTTTTGGTTTCAACCATCCAAGGTTGAGTTTATCATTTGAAGCTAGGACCTACAAACATGTTTTTGAGCATATGCAATAGTACTTTTCACCCACTTGTAAAATAATTCCATTAGCATTTTTCTACATTTGTTTGTTCGAGACCCTGTTTTGTCGCTCTTTCGAGTTGATTTTTTGGGTTGGGGTTGAATTTCATGGTAATATGTGCTAAAAAGAATTCGTCTTTCTGCGCGCATTATTTAATAAAATGAATGCCCTCTCCAATGACGTGGATCACATATAGAGTTTTCTAAAAAGAGAATGCACTAATGCATTAAGTGCTCCAGTTTCAGGAAGACTATTAACACATGGTAGTAAACCCCTATAGAAATGTCAAAGAACCAAATTATATTGGTTCCTGATATAGGTTAACAAGTTGAGGGATTAGAAATTCAATTAAACCCTAACGATAATAAGCCAACTTTTTCATCATCCAGCTTAGAATATGGTCCCCCATGGAATAGTTTGTATCTGCATCGAATTATGGTTACATGAATTAAACATCCCAAAACCCTCAAAAAAAATTCCGGGAAAAAAGGACACTTTCACCACTCTTCAATGAGGAAAATCTGAACAAAAGAAGCTTCCATCAAATCAATAAATTTTGTGCACCAAGAGTTGTAGATATTAACAGAATGGAAGTGTACCAGCAGTTGTTCCCATTACTTGGGAAACATGATTCCACTATTATCACCCTACTTACATACATGTACGATGAGCAAACACAGAACTTAAAAAGGATATCATCCTACATTAAAAAAATAATTGATAAACGCAGTTACCTGCATATAGATGGAGATAAGCCAGAGCATGAGCAACATCAATGGATATTTCTAGTCTTTGATAAAAATCCAGTATTTTTCCACGGTGACCTGCCAAGAATAGCAAGTAAAGTATTGAGTTATGTAATTTACTATCTATTTATTAATCGTAAAGATGAATGGATCTTACCATCCAGATGCTCCCTAAGAGTACCGTTAGGAACAAACTCTGTAATGAGAATGCGCTCATTTCCTTTATCAACATAGCCAAGTAACCTAACTAGACTTCGATGTTCAATCTTCGATAGCATTTCAACTTCACTACGGAACTCAGCTTGTAGATCATTGAAGTTTTCCTGTTTTCATGTCAACATGGATCAAGTCCACACAACATTTGTTGATGGTAAAGCTTTGGCAGATGAGAAAAACAACATAAATATAACTTTTCTATTAATTCGATCAGAAAAAGGGAAAAACGCTTCTATTAATCATAAGAAAACTTAATTTAAGAAAGACCCAATATATTTTTTTAGCAGCTCGTGGTCCCATAAGCAATGAAGATATTTTAAGAAGTAAAAACATCACTTAAATTGTACAACCCTGCTTTATATGTTATATTTAAGTTATATAACTAACCAGAGAGAAAGAGAGAGATCAGCCTCTTCCCTTTTTAATATATTATGTGGGCCATAGACCAAAACAACTTACATGTGGTGGAATATAGAAAGTAAACAAATAAAACTAGAAACTCTGTTCACGTGAATATTAAACTTTAAAAAGGAGAAAAGCACACTCACGCACAACTAAACTACTGAACTCTTAACACAACCAATTTGTAACTGAAATCTTGTTGCTGAATTATTATAATATCAATGGAATCAACATCAATAGTGTAAGAGTTCCAATGGAGAATAATATGTGTTAAAGATTAAGACCCCATATGGAGAAATATTAAATAAGATGAATTCAGTTCGGTCTTCTGCTGGTCCCTGAATTTGGAGTCCAGCAGCTGCTGTAAATTTGTTATATGAATGCAGTTTTTCATGTTCAGCAAAAAAGAGTAACAGTCAATTCAAGTCCTTCAAGAGTGGAGAAGGTGCCAAGCTCGTAAAAGGTAAAAGATAACCAGCTCTCATAAAGAGGATTTGATACAGAGTATTTATGGGGTTCTGAAGTGGGTGATTAGTTCATTAATCAATTATAGAAGTTAGCAATTTCTAGGAGTTTATTTAAATAAAACAATTTTGTTATAACTAATTTTTAAATTGATGCAAGGGAGAGTATAGCATGGTTCGCCGACCTGATCGCGACTCGCGAGACGCTCACATGGAGAGAGGCCACGGCCCCTATGGGGTTGTGCAACCCAGAAACCCTAACCATTATGGCAGTGATGTTGATAGAGGATTCTGGAGAGGTAGGGTTGGCATAGAAAGCAACTAGAATGAATTGCAATCCCCAGAAAATAGAAGAAGAAATATTAATGGAGGAAGGATATTGCAACATACCTTATTGCAACATACTTTTTTGTGGGGCTCACATAGAGATGATTGAATGTCTAAATTTTTGCGAAGATGTTCTCCTCACCATTAAGATCATCATATCAAAAAATCAACCCATTTGGGCTATTCTAAAAGTTCTATCCCAATCAAAAGTATAAGGAAAAATCAACGATCTTTAAAAAAAAAAAGACTTAAATTTGCCGATTTTTAATGGTTTGATTTGAGGGTGTTAGAAGTTCTAGAATGAGTTGCTTTTTTGATATGATGATCTTAATGGCAAGGAGAACATCTTTACAAAAAATCAGACCTTAAATCATCTCCATGTGAGCCCCACAAAAAAATATGTTGCAATAAGGTATGTTGTAATATCCCTCCTCTATTAGAGAGGGGCACGGATTTTTAGAGCATGATTTTGTTCCAGATTATTTGATAATTTTGAAGAAAAATGATTTTCTGCAAAGAAACCCTGAAGCTAAAATATCTGGGCAAACCTATCAGAGGCAAGATAATACGGAACGTGGAACAGATCAGGGTTATGCTCAGAGGAGGTTCCAGAACAATCCGGAACCACCCCCGAGAGAGGATTAATCAGCTTCAGTCGACTTAACTGAAGAAGGTGATGTGTTGGTGGAAACTGGATTGGCAGAAGCTTCAACCGCAGAATCCCACCTTTAATGGCGCAAGATGAAGGAGACAAAAGAGGGGAGTTCAAACTCTAACCCTAGTTTTTCAAGAGAAAACTTGACTAATTTCTTTCATTTCATAAACTTCAACAGTAATTTACAAAAGAGGGTTTTCCTTCTTTAATACAAAGCTTTCTCTCTCTAAAAACAAACCCTAGATAGAACCAGACTGGGAGTTCCCTATTGAGCTGCTGGTGATGTCGCACAGTGGAAAGTAAAGATAAAAGTGATGATAAAATTAGAGGAAAAGGATACGGAAATCCTTGGAAAAAGATGAAATTGAGAAACAAGGTAGAATCAAAACAAAGAAGGATAAACAGCCAACTAGAGCTTCTAATCGATTTAAACAATTCATTATCAAAAGCTTCATTACAACCTAATGAGCAACTAGTTTATATAATCTCTCTAAAAAATCAAAAGGACTAAGCTACCCTTCAACCTAATTAAAACCAAAGCAAATAAAACAAACCTAAATAATATAAAACGATGGGTAAAGGGGCTCACAGCCTGGGCACACGGCCGTGAGGATGGATGTAGGACAATCTAGTCCTGCATTAGCTGGGCCTGAGAAATAAAATACAAAGTACAAAAGAAAGGGCCCAGTACTATAAAAATTACATCATCCACCCCCACTACAAAAGAGTTCGACCTCGAACTTACAGAGGTGGGAGACCGCTTTCTGGTTCAATGAGACATGCTGAGATTCATCAATCACATCCGGGGTACCCTAACTTGGACTAGTTTGCTCTACTCCCTCCGCCATGAGACCCAACCTCTTTCATTTCCGTGGACATTCACTCACCCTATGACCAATTTCTTCTCATTCAAAACATTTGAAACCCGTGGTTGGATGTTATGAAGTTCTACCAAAGCAATGCTGTCTCAAATCGACTTCTTTAAGCCCTTGAGATATCTACCAGTCTTATGTTTGTTTCTCTCAAAAACACTGGCTCGGGTGGAGAGGAGGTGAAACAGTTCTGCGTACTCCCTAACACTAATGTCTCGTTGCTCAAGCATTAGGCGCATGAATACCTCCGCTTCATACTCATCGAGCAAAAATTCATAAATCAGTTCTCGCCTCATGGTTTCCCAAGTGAAAACCTTCCTATACCCTTGTAATTCTCGACGTCTTTGAAGGTCGTCCCACCAAACTAAGGCAAATTTCCTTAATGTGGCAGCAACTGCCTTGACACATCCCATGTCATCATAGTTTCTGCACTCAAGGGCCCTATCAACATCGCTCAACCAATCCATCAAAGCATCAGGGTCTAAGTTTACATCAAAACAAGGGCTATCCAATTTCACATCGCATACATGTGTGTGTTCTAAAACTCGTAGTAAACGTTCAACAAGAGTAGGATCATTCCCATAATACATATCATTATGAAATTGAGGATCATAAGGGTTGGGTTAATCATACCGCGGAGAAGGTTGATGCCTTGGGGTCTGTCGTGGCTGAGACAGCGACGGTTGAGTCGGATTCGAGTGCGAGGAGGGATTGTTGGCTGGTCTCTGTCCCAGAATGCTTCAGCTCGTGGCTCAAGTCAACAGGGACTGCACACCGTATTCCAGCGAGGGCCTCCTTTGATTTCCTGATGATGCTCTTTGGTTCCATGTCGCTGAGGGGGTTGTGGAGGTGATTTTGGTTCCGTGTCAGGTGGCAGATGGTGACGCGGGGTGAGGGACAACAGTCCATTTCTGGCTGAGAATTCTGGTGGTGTTTCCCATGATCAGAGAGGTAGTTGCTGCCTCTTTTTGACTGTTCAGAACCACTGTGAAGTGGTGGGTGGTGCTGGGGTCATTGCCTGATTTGGATGAAGGCAGCCAAGTCTTCATCAGCTGGAGGTGGTGCCTCAAAGGAGTTTTCTGAGCGGATCTCAGAGGATCCAGCCTTCAAGCAGGCATCCATTTCTAGCGAAGGGTCCTCATCGGACTCATTGTCGCTGGGTAATATTTCTGTTGCTGCAGCCTCATGTTCCGACAACTTTCCGGTGCTGGTTCTCAACACTCTAGCCAACATTTTCGCCACTCGAAGATGCGACTCTTCCATCTTTTGATGGTTTTCCTCCATATTTTGATGAGATTTCTCCAACCTGCAGTTTGAGTCTTCCAAACGGCGGGTGGTATCTTCCAACTTGTCCACACGAGCTTCAATTGAAGGTGATTTTGCCTTTGTCCATTGTCCGGGTGCCATCCTAGCTGCTGGTGGTGACTACAGAACTCAAAGAGAGTTGTGACAGAAGAGAGAGAGCACAAGAGAAGAAAGATTCGAAGAGAGAAAGCCCAAAACCTTGCTGCTCTTATACCAGATGAGGGGAAACTGGATTGGCAGAAGCTTCAATCGCAGAATCCCACCTTTAATGGCGCAAGGTGAAGGGAACGAGACGGGAGTTTGAACTCAAACCCTAGTTTTTCAGGAGAACTCAGTTGATTTCTTTTCATTTCATAAACTTCAACATCGATTTACAACGGAGGGTTTCCTTCTATAATACAAAGCTTTCACTCTAATTTCTCGATTACCTATCGTACGAAGATACAACAGAGCCCGAACAGCAAAACGACAAAAATAGGAGGAACAACAATCCTTAAGCGAAACTGTTGGGTGGTAAGTTTTACAAGTGTAACAAGCCTGGACATCATTCCCATGAATGTCCTAAAAGGAAACAAACCGCTTTGGTTGAGGGTGACCAACAAGTTGAAAGTGAGAAAACCTCATAAGATAAAAAGGAAAAAAGAATATCCGACTATTGTTGATGGGGATGATGAGGATGAAACATCGTGACCAAGGCTAAACGAGTTTTCTTGGCTTTGAGGGAAAAGGAAGAAACCCTACGGAAGAAATTATTTCAGATTTGTGGGATAATTTGGGGAAAACATTGTAACTTACATCATAAATAATGGGAGCAATAGCCTGCGTTATTAATAAAATACCTAAAATACCATTAATGGGTCTACTAGCACATATTGGGCCCTATTGGCTTACAAAGTTGAAATAATAACATTTAGAAACTTGCATAAACAGTATAAAAACAGAAATAAGAAGTACTGAAAATAAGTTGCTATATTTATTAGCTAAATCCCCTTGTCGACTAGGTATAAGAGTATCGTATCTGATGCACTCCTCAACATCGATGAACCGATCGTTGAGGCTCCTAAAGTTCCTAATGTTTTGGTGTTACTTGTAGATTTTCAGACCTATTTCTGCGAATATGTATGGAATATGCTTTGAATTCGAAGTCGAGTTCTTTAAGGTGGGGAAAATGACGTGTTCGTATGGCGGTCCCTGCGCGACACGCCATAGATACCACAATATTTTAGTTAGTTTAGGGACTCTAATTTAATTATTTAATGTTTCCATTCTATTTCTAATACAAGTCGTGGGCTCAGGTTATTGCTAGGTTTCACTATAAATAAGGTCTTTGCTTACTTTCTTCTCAGAATCCAGTTGTTAAGGACATTGTTAATTTATTTGAAGAGATAAAGGAGAATTATTTGGGAATTAAGGTTTGCATTTGCAACCCCAGTTTGGTATTTTGTTTACGCTTCCGCAAGCTTTACATCGTGCAACCAGCCAACCAACTTGTTTCTTCAATGTAGTTCTTTCACATACTCAACCTCCTACCAGGAATCTCCACTTCTCTCTTCTCTCTATGTTCTTTTTAATGCCTTTTTCTATCTAGATAGCTTTATTTTGAAGATTTGTGGAGGCAGGGATAAAATTTTCAAAAGTTTGGAATGATTCCTTTAGATTTCAGTGGTGATCAGAATTAAACTGTCTTGGTTTGTCTCAATATATATTGATACAGCTAATGTACTGGTCCTGACGGTTTTGAAATACTTGAATCAAAATGTCTCGATTTTTCAACAGACTGAAACACTCAGTTGGAACATGACTATAAAACTTGGTCGAAGACTCGGAGGTTCCATGAATTGAAAATTCTCTTATGTCAAACTTAGTCTGAACCTACCAAAAGTTCTCACTTCATAAAGAAAACATAGTCTTAAGTCATACCATATTCTAGCAAAACAGATGTCATTAGTTTAGTAATATATCAAGATAATGGAAAGGAACGGATAATTACCTTCTTTGCACGCTTAATGGCAACGACTTGACCATCTTGCAACTGAGCCCTGTAGACAGTTCCAAAACCTCCTTCACCTATCTGTAGCAACGGTGAAAAATTTTGAGTAGCTTTGATAACCTGACTCATGTTGAGATGTATTGATCCAATTCCACTCAATTTGGGGGATATTGAGAATCGAGAGGGACTAGGTGGCACTCGATGAGGGTTGGCTGGCACTCGATGAGGGCTGGCTGGCACTCGATGAGGGCTTCCTGGGAGATTTTCAGAAGCAGAACTCGCTTCCAACGAGGAAATTGAGTCCACTGCAACAGTAGATTTATTTGTTACAAAGTAAAAAAGAGTCGGTTACATTATCATTGTACACAGTACACAAGGGATGCAAAAAGTCTCCAAAAGACATGCTTGGTTAGGTTGTTTTCAGAAATGAGTTTTTGGATAGAACCCTGAAAACTGCCCAAAATCAGAAAACAAAAGAATTTGTTTCGGTTTTTTTAATGAAATCTTATCCGTTTTCAGTCACTTAAATTCAAAACCAGTTTTCAGATTTAATGTCAAAAGTGTATTTGGATATTAAAGATACTGAAAATAATAGCCATTTCTCTCTTATTGTATCCTAGGTTTTGAAAACTCGTTCTCCAATCGCAAACCAACCACAGCCTATACAATATCCTTGCCTTTTGGGTTTTGGCAGGCCTCTTAGACCACCTGACTAAGCCCCGGGGGATGTGCGAAGCACCGGGATGCAATGAATGACTTGAGCAGAAAGTCCCTCGGCATGTCATGTGGGTGAACCAGTTACACAGAGTAAAGAAGAGAAATCATCTCATGCTGTATAATATGTTCACTATTTTTCAGATCATAAATAAAAGTTGGATTGAGTACAAGATACAAGTAAACTTTCAACAGGAAAAGCAATTTGGACTCACTTGAACTGCGGTCCTTGGTTAGAACCACTTCGGCTGTGCCTTTCCTTTTAGGGCGGAAGCATGGACAAATTAAACCGCAACATAGAAGGAACGCCCCTGCTACTGCCATTGCCATGGTTTTTGGGGCTAACAAAGAGCTTTCATCATGGTTTTCCTTTCTTTGATTGTTCTTCTGATTGGACTGATGGATTACGGATTTGTTTGTTCCTGACCCCAATAAAACTTTTCTCCCAGACCTTTGAGGTAAACGCCCTGCTCATAGAAAGAGAGAGAGAGAGAGAGAGAGAGAGAGAGAGAGAGAGAGAGAGAGAGAGAGGAAATGTTTACTATATAATAAAACAAACTACTCCTTACCAGATAACTAACAAACTCATATAATGATATAGTTCGTTCTCAAGATAGCAACTAAGAAACTAAAACAAAAATCTTACTTGCATAGCGATCTAATTTACATTATAAATATAATCAAAAATTTACTTCATCCAAGTTTAACTTCTTGTAGAGCACCGTAAAAACTTTCACACTCAGGACCATTAGAAATATGTACCTAAAGAAATCTTCAAGCCACAATACTTCCTTCCAGCTCTTCCCCATTCTTCCAAGCTCGAATCAACGAAGCATCCAGTTTCATACCAGTATTCCAGGGCTTTGCAGAAAGAATCCTTTACTACTTCATTATCATTTATGTAAAACAACTCTTGATCTGAAGAACTTGAATACGTTAACCAATTGGCTCTCCAATTCCGTGACCAAGTCACTGACCCAGTGACAAAGATATTTGACAACTGAATAACTAAAATCCAGACAACCAATACAAGTACAGCCATCCTCAACAGAATCCCAATTTTAAGCACTCACAGATAAGGACCATCCACATCTTTACCAGAATTGTGCAAAAGCATTAAGGTGCAATGGCTATCTGCCCTCAAAAAACAAAAAGGTAAAATAGGCTTATACGGAGTAAAACCTAGATACCAGTAGAGCTAAAATCCACAATCCACCAACAAATACAGCAATCAGCCGTTACCATCTCAAAACTACTCCGAATTCCTCTATGCATATATCACCAGATCTACGAAAGGGAGAACCAGATGATCCTAGAAGCTAAAAATCCAACCAACTATTAAACTCAGTACCCTCTCAAAATTCTCCAAAATTCTTTAATATTCAATTCACCAAATCAACAAAAAGAGAGAAACTCAGATGGAAGAAGAGATAAAATTTGAACACCTTCTATTGAAAATTGAAATAATTACCATCTCAATTTTAAACTGAACTCTATGATATCAAATTCAACAAACCTGGAAGCTACAAGAACTAAAAAAATAACACCTACTATGGAAACCCACTACCAATGAAAATTTTAGCAAATTAATGGATACCCAATTCATCAAATCAACAAAGAATAGAAACCCAAGAGCAGTAAAAACTTTTAACTCCAAAATCCACTCAAACCAAATCTTTTGATTGTTGGGTTTCTTCTAGACCGACTCACACATACTGGGTTTGTTTTATTTAAACTCGATTCAAGTTTATGTTGGCTAGTAAAAACATGGAGAATAGTGTGACCATTGTGTAAAGTCTCACAATTTGAATGAGGGTTGTTGGTGATGAAAAATGCTAGACCTACCACACTTTCTGGGGGAAATTCATCCCGCACAACACGTGTACGGCCATTTTCACCTCGTGATATGAATCTCGTCCCAGACTTGATCATTTTCCAAATTTCGAGGCTATCCGTGTCGTCCACTTACCCGCGGAATGCAAATCCCCCAAAAAGTGCGGTAAGTCTAGCACGTCTTGTTGTCGTTGGTGGTTCCTACAATTTAGGTAAGTGCTTAATCCCTATTGGTTAGAAGTATCCATGATGGGGAAGGGATCTTATAACTAAAAGATAGGGATTTATACCTATAAAGAGGGAAAGTACCTCTCTCTACCTACTGGGACATCCCACTCCCATTGTTAAAGGTCAAGAGAGAGAAGATTTCTCCCTATTAGCAATTGCTGTTTTTGGGCTTTCTAATTCTAGTCAAACCTTCTGATTTCATTTGTGGGTATGGATGCTAAACTTATTTAACCAATGAAGTTTCCTGTTTTGATTATTGCTTGAGATTCGGATCCTTGATTTATTGGTTAAATTTACAACATTGATAACCCACTTCACAAACGATTAATTGAATGGTTCAAAGAGTTAGTGAGATAAAATATCAAAGATTAACATAGTCTCTACTTGAGTTTCATTATCAAAGAGAATTGCCATCGTTCAATTCATTAACAACATAGAATTTACAAAAAACAGTACACTAGAACTCATTGTACACTTATAGATCATCTTTAAATTGAAGTTACTCATCATCCAAGACCCTAAATAAGGTGAGTTTCACCACTGTACTTCACTAACAATCCAAAATAATTATCCAGTCCACTAAAATTCATCAAAGTTTAAGAAACCATCATCAACTAAGATTGCATACATTTCATTTTATGATTTCCTATCACCAAACACATCAACAACTTGAAATTAATGAAATCAGTACCTTAGAGTCCCTTATTATCATCATCATCTAGTAGGTATTTTTCATTCAAGGTTTATCATCAAACTAAAATCAAGAGTTTAGGGAGTGATAACTCACCTCAAAATCCACCAAATTACTCCCAAAACTAGCTGTATTACCCTTCAAATTCCCTAAAGAACTTGATTTTTAGCTTCAAAATTAACTTCCTACATCCAGTTTTTATTTTCCATTAAAACCCATCATTTTTCATCCTCAAAACAATCTCATAACTTGAAAAATATGTCAAAACCATACCTTAATTGAATAGAGAGCTAGAAAACCGCTTTCAAACTTGGAATTGAGCTCCCACCGTTAACATCCTACACCAAAACTTGGTTTTAGTTAAAAACCCTACTAAACAAATTCAAACCCAAGAGGAAAGGAGGTCGACTTACCCTCCTTGTTCTTCCTCTTTTCGTTCCTCTCCTGCTTCTTCCTTTCGTCTCTCTCTCCTCTTCTTCTCTCTTTCTGTTTTTCTTTTCTTCTTTTTTTTTTTTTTAAAGACAGTCTATTTCTATTTTCTACAACCAACTTTACACCCACCATTTTTATCAACTCTGTGGTCCCATATGAAAATATCCAACTATTTATTTTGGGTTGATGATACTGTTCTTTATATTTAGATCTTTTTCCATTAAAAACTAGTGCATTGTAGTACAAGTAAACCCAAAAACTAGTGATTAAAGATCAACGGTATAAAATTCAACAAAGATTACTTATTTACCGTTTATTTTCAGTCAATATATGGTGGGGCTGAAGTTTAGAATTGACTTATTGTTTACTAAATATGATCCATATGCTGAGAAAAGATTCTAAAATAAAACTTAGTTCTTATAAATTGCCCATATGGGATAAACTTAACTTCAAATTTGGTGGATGTAAGGATCGGTGGAAGGACTGGTATAGATAAACATCTCATTTTTAAAAACCAATTCAAAGAAAAAGAGTTGGTGGGTCGCGCCGCCTATCCAAGTGTTGGGTAAGGGGTAGTGGGTTGGGCCTTTGGCTCGGCCCATAATTCGTCATGCTTTGGTGTTTAAAAATATTTTCTAACATATATTAGTTTGTGATTTTGTATATTTGGCATGCCGAAATTTTTTTTTTTAATAAATTTAGGTATTAATGATTAGTCTCATTTCAAAGATCTTCATGAATGCTTCTCAAAAATATAATATTTTTTAAAAGTTGATTTTTAGATAAATTTTTAATCACGGTAGAGAGACTGAGTATGTGAAGAAGGAGATTACGTACCTCCATTGTTAATGGCAAGTTAAAATGAAAATGCAGAAAAATTTAAAAGAAGATCAAGCGTATTTTTGTCGTTTCGAAGAGTAGGTTGATTTAAACCTTTGCACACTTTCAAAACAGTTAAAGCCTAGTTAAATGACATCAAAATTGAATACGTGGTTTAAGGTTGTGCAACTATGTTAAAATTAGACCTGCCAAGGCCCTAACTAGACTCGCCAGCTAAACGGATAGGGTTAGAATTGAGATTTTCTAACTTGTTACCCCTTCAATCCTATTAGGGTCAGAATCGACCCTGTCAGTTTAACTGTTTTATATAGAAAAATGCTAAACGAATAAGGTTAGGGTTTGAAAAATTAACTTGTTTCATAAACTAGTCAAGGTTAAAGTTTGATATTCTAGACCCTTTAACTTGGCAACCTGCCTAATGCCGCCTAATCTGACTTGTTACTAGGTTTAGTCAAAATTGATGTAGCTGATCCTTATTAGTAATTTGATATACAATAAACCTTGAAATGGAAATCCAAAAAAAAAAATACATATACTGAGATCGACTAGAACAAGGCGATATCAAAAAAGAATTACTGAATAACTTAGTAAAATGGATATTACTGCTTTAGAGGGTTCGAGACTGAATAAACGTAAAATTTGAAATGGAAAAAATACAAGTATTGTTCGGTTTCAAATACTTTATAATGCAATCAGCATATAGAAAATATTCAGTTTAGCTCTAATCCGTGTATATATGATTTCGCATGTAAAAATTTGGCACATATGTCAAATCTTCTAGATGCTTCATGGAGTCCCAAATGTGTCAGTCCAATATCGAAATATAGAGTTGGGGTTCTTGGAGACAAAGAGAAGAAAACGGAGAAAAGTCCTTAAATAATTAGTTAAGGTTTTTTTTCTTTTTTATTTTTAGTTTACTAGTTTATGTTTGTTTGGTTGTATTGAAAGTTTGATAGTCATTAAATGGATTAGGAATATTTTTAATTTATTTTATTCGGTGATGCGTTTTAAAATGTTTCAGCTAATAAGTACGTGAATTATTAATTAGGTCTCATTTGATGTGTGTTTTAAATATTTTTTAGAAATACGAAAAAAATGCGAGTATTAATAAACGCGTATAATTTGTGTGATTGCTAAGCTGATATAAAAATAAAATTAAATGGGTAGCTTGTTAGCCCAAGCTATTTGGTGTGCGTATTGGATCAAAGAGTATGGGGTCCATATGAAAATGATCCAAAGATTAGTTTATGGGGATGATGTTCTCCTCTTCTTATTATTTTTTTGATCAGGATGGTGATGATGTTCTCCTCACCATAAAGAACATGCATCCTCATTGAAAACATCTATTCCAAAATTCGTAACCCCATCAAAAGTTGAATTTAAATCAACGGTGAAGAAATTATCATTTATCGAATAATGGACCACTGATTTTCAATCAGTAAATGGTTTGGTTTATAAATTTTAGATTTGGCTGATTTTGGGTGAGAATAATCTACAACATTCTTACCATAAGGCAAATAATGTTCTCCTCTGGTCAAAAGCTAATTGCATCCAATTAAAGTAAGTTTGCTTAAACATCAAACGATTGCCCGTCTAGCTCAGTTGGTAGAGCACAAGGCTCTTAACCTACGGTGGGCGTAATGGGATAATGCTACACGTACCGAAATTGGTTAACAAAAAGTTTGACCGAAAATTTTGTGGGTTCTACTACGTAGGCACGATTTAGAGGTTTTGTGAAGATGTTATTCTCACCATGACGTTAGAATTCTACATCGTTGATATTTTTTATCAATTTTTAATTAATTTTGATAAAATTAGTAATTTTATAATATACTGATATGATGATGTAAATAGTGCACGGACAACATCCTCACAAAAAATCAAACCGTTTTTTTAGTATCCATGTAGCCCTTAAAATTAAGTGAGAGTCTCTCGTTGAAATGTGACAGAGACTTAGAGGCTGTTTGTTTTTGTCTGAAAAATATGTCTGAATCTGACTCGGGGTCTGAATTGGGCCGAGTCAGATTTCAGATTGTTTGTTTTTTATTTTTTAAGTGTCTGACTCAAATTTTGAGTCAGCAAAATGTCTGAAAAATGGGTAATTTTTTTCAGCCAAAAGTTTGTACTGAAAAGATCTGAAATGTGCTGAATCGTTCTTTTTACAATTTTGTCCTCTAATTATCTTTTAAATGACATAATTGCCCTCAAGTCATTTCAATGTTTTTTTTTTATAAAGCTTCCATTTCAATGCTTTTTTTTTTTTTCCTAATGAAGACCCAATGTAAGAAACTCATAGCCCTACCCTAGCCGTACATGTGTAACTTGTATGGTCCTCTAAAAAAATAAGTTTTTTTTATTTACCGGTTAACATTACATGATGAATGATGATGGAACTTATGACGGATTGGCACTTGTTAATATCACTTACTTGAAAACTAATAGGGACATATTTTAATTAAACAAGGGTAAAAGTGTCAAAAACTTAGTCAGACATAATTTATTAAAAGAATTCAGATGAAAAAACAAACACACTTAAATTCAAACAAGTCAGATCTAGATGATCTCAGATCCAGATGACTCAGGTAGTCTCAGGTTCAGATTTCAGATTCAGATTTCAGAAAAAAAAACAAACGCCACCTTAGAAAAGTGGCAGGCTACCCAGAAAAGTCGGGATTTTCTGAAAAGAAAGTCTTACAGAAGTCTTCCCACTTTCTCTCTCCTCTCTCTAAAAGTGCACTGATGAGAGCCCTCCACAGTTTCTTTTCTTCTCTGTAGATCAATCTTCCGCAGTTTCTTCTCTTCGCCCTCTCTCACTCTCTCCCTTTCTTTTCTCAACAAAAAAAAAAGGCACTGCTGAATGGAGGGATGATCCAACGGCGTCCATCAATTGTTTACAAACCCTTCAGTACACCTGATCAGGTTGGTTCTCTGATTCTTTGTTTGTTTAGTTATTTACTTGATAATTTTGATTCTTGTTATTTTACCTATAAATTAACAAATTATATAAAATCCTCACAACAAATCATATGATTCTAAGACTTTAATCCCACTAAAAGTTGGGTAAAATCTAGATGATTATGATTCAATTTTAGTTGAATTTTAGATGGGGTTCAAAATTTTAGAAGTGTCTGAATTATTGTGAGGCACAAAAAATCAGTATATGCACAGGGATCCCATGTGTAAATAGAGTGTAAGAATAAATAAGTATTAATCAGAGCAAATTTAGTGGGACACCTCAAACCCACACAAAAAATAATTTGATTTGGGATTTTGGGGAGGGCTAGTCTAGTGGTTAGACCCCAAAATAAACACAATTTGAATAAATTAATGTGGTAAAAAGAATTTGATGTGGGTTAAAATTTTACAAAAGCTTTGTAATTTTACTATGCATTGTGGAGTGGAGGGGGGTTTTTTGGAGAAACATTTTTTTTTTTGAGTTATGCTTGCCGGCGCTCACATGATGATGATCCAAGCAATGATTTTTGTTGAGGACAATCTCCTCACAATGTAGATCATTCTCACATGATGTTGATCCATTTTCCTAGAAAATTTTCAATTTGGGGGGTGGGTTGGGGGTGTTAGAAGTTTTTAAAAAAAAAAATTAAATTTATGAGGTTGATCTACATCATAAGGAGATTATCCACATTAAGCCCCTGATTGGTGTCCAAAGAATATTTGCATCATGCAAATGCTAGGAATGCTTTAATTTTAATGATTTTGGGTGGTATATCTTCATAGCAATTTAGAGTGGGCCTGCAAATATAAGATAAAATAGCTGTGAATTTTCACAGCACTTTCGAAACAGTAAAGATTCACAATTATGCCTCTTATTTGTAGGCCCATTCCAAACCAATAAGAGGAGGAATTCCTAGCATTTGCATGATGCAAATATTCAGTGGATACCAAGTACGACCTAAAAAATTAGCCATTGGATCATCTCTAATTCTCTATGTAGGCCCCATATGCTAGAATGTCGTCTAAAGGTCTCCTAGCATTACTCTCTCTTTCTTTCTTTTTTCTTTTGTTTTTCCTAAAGGTTAATTTGATGAAATGAGTCCAAAGTTCTGTAAGAATGGAATTGAACGATCAAAGCAATGGAATTTAAGCAAAGTTTTTTATTATTTTACATTTTTTTTGATGTATTATATCAGATATTAGACCCTTAAACAAAGCAACAACTAAAGATGGCTAAACAGGCCGGTAAGAGTACTACAAACTTGTTGAGATTAGTACAAGAGCGAGCAATTTGCAAGGGGAAAGAGCAACCAATTTCTAAGGAGAAAGAGAATAAGAAGAACAAGAAAGAGAAGTATTTTGTACCAGATCTTCCCAAAGATTGCATCTACAAAATTCTTATGATACTTCCAATTGAATCACTTCAGAGATCAAGATTTGTTTGCAAGCCATGGTTCAATATGATCAACAACTCCCTTTTCGTCGAAGCCCATCTCCGTCGATCCGAAATGGTTTTAATCTTTTTGTCGAAATCTATCCAAGGAGGAACTAGTTCGAACGAAAATGTTTTTCATGTCGACGACCTTCTTAAATCTCAACCAGAACCATTCTCCATCTTTCAGAGACCGATCTTAGAACCTGATGAGAAGTTTTATATGCAATTCATGGAGATTGAAGATGGGAAAAGCACGGTAAGATCACTTAACTTAAGCTGCTTAGGCAAAATAAGAGCTACTTGCAACGGTTTGATTCTGCTTGAACACAAACTAAAGCGTGGTGGTTCACTAGTAATCAATCCCATAACCCGGAAAATGATTCCAATTCCTCTTGGTACAATATCTACTCCACATAATGAATCCTTCGGATTCGCTTTCAGTTCTTGTACAGAAGAATATAGAGTAGTACATTTGTTTCGTGATGAAAGTGGGTATGTTGGATGCGAGATCATAACCGTTGGTTCTCGACCTTGGAGAGTAATTGATGGACCAAAATATGGACTCTTTGGTTGGTTCGGAAATGAGCCGGTTTTTGCAACTGGTGCTTTGCATTGGGTGCCTCATATGAACAGAAGTGAATACATTGTGTCACTGGGTGTTGAAGATGAAAGATTTCGCCAAATCCCGCTACCGAAAAGTAGCAAGAGATATGACAGGTTAGTTGAAATGGGAGGCTCTTTATCGTTTTTGAATCACGTCAATCATAATCAAATCGACGTATGGATTTTGAAGGATTTAGATGGAGATTGGACAATGAAACATAGTATTACTGTTGGGTATGTTATGGATATGGTTCCAGTTGGTTGTTCAAGAAATAACAGTGAAGTTTTAGTTTTCATGAGGTCTAGAGATAAATCCTTGCATACTTATGATATCGAACAGCAAGAAATGAGGAAGATTGAGATCATGGAGGGTTGTTTCCCGTCGGCTGGCTCGTATGTACCTCACATTAATAGTCTTGTCTCGTGGAAAAGGCATAGTGATCAACGACTGGGAGATATATGATGTTAATTTTATCGCAATTATATCTGTATGTTATTTTCTGTTTCTTTAACTGTGGTTAAAAGCCTTTTGATGTTAGTAATGAATTTCATCTTATTTCTCAACAGGTTGATGTTAATCCAGTGTCACTCCAGTCTAGTTTTGGGTTCTTCTTAAAATCCTTTCTTTTTTCTTGTTATTATAATGTGTTGAATTACAAACAAGAAGACGCATCCAAGCCTAGCCAAATCAAAGTGGCATGTGATATGGAATCCTGGATGAGCAGGTGCTGGGGTGGTTATCAGATATTCTAAGTTTCGAACGGCTTAGTTTTTGCAGCTTTTTCTGAGGATCTGGGTTCTTGCAGCAGCTTCATTACTAAAATCTCAGCCATAATTTCTGTAGCGGAATGGGCTTTGGGACTTGGGAGAATAACTGCCATGATATTTAGGTGGCTTCTGATTCGAGCGTTGCCGCTGTGGCTGCTTCCATCAGGGGGATCTTGACTTGGTGTGTCGGGTCGAGATGAGATAGAATGTCTAATGTCAATATTAACTTCTCCCACATAGTGAGAGAGATCAATTTTGCGGCTGACTCCATGGCCAGAAGGGGTGCTCAGCTGAATCTGGGGAAAAGGATTGTTTCATTGTGAAACCTTCTTTTTCTGAAGGTGGAGAACCCGGATATCTTCTACTACAGATTCTATTAGTTTGGTTTTGGCAGAGGATTGGGGTGGCTTGTGATGCCAACCTAGTTGGGATGATTTACCCCTTTGATGCCTCCTTTCTTATCTCGGTTTTGTTGTTGGGTTGTCGTTCCCTTTTGCTCTTTGTATATTTGTGAATTCTGTTAATAAAGTTTTGATTTCACCTACCGAAAAAATGAATGTACGTGTTGATTTTTTATGAGGATGATCTTTATAGTAAAGTGACCATCCACACAAATAATTAACTCTTAGACCATCTCTATATGAACCTTGCAGACGCCGCCTAACGGGTACCCCATAGGACTGCTCTTTTAATTATATCATCTGATCTTGTTAATTTTGTCAGCCTTCTTGTAAACATGTTAATGAAAAACATACAACATAGGCTAAACGGATAGTTCATCTATACTAATATATTAAGCCAATTGCTTTTTTTGTGCCTTTTTACTTTTGCTATCCTTAAAATAATTATTTTTTGTCAAAGTTTAAGTTAAATTTAGAAGGGCAAAAAAGTCATATTTTACCCTTGGTAAATCCTATTATAGAGGGTAATTTGGTCTTTTCATTCATCATTAACTAATCACATGATCTTCTCCCACGATTCTCTCTCAACCAACATCTTCTCCAAATCTCTAAATAGTTCAAAATGAGAGATTTTCTCCAAAATCCCATGATTTTCTGCTTTAGTTTGTTAAATAGTATTCTTTTGCCTATTACATTATGTTGTTGATTTATCTATATTTATGAAATTGAAAAAAATCTAACGTAAGGAACAACCTTAGTAAGAAACACGTGCAACGCACGTGCTCAACGCTTGTAAACATAGAATTGAGTCAAAGTGACAATAACATAAGGTCATAAGAGCATCTTCAACACATATGCCAAAACTTTAAAGAGTATTGCTAGGGTACCAAAATTTTGTCACGAAAATCGCTCCGGCCAAATGATGTGGCACCTGTAGACTTAGTCAAAACAAATCCAATCATTAAAAATTGTAGAGGCAGAGGGTTTTCTCCACATTAGAGGAAAGGAAATAGATATTTCAGACCACCATTTTACTAATTCAGCCCACCTATCAATCGGTTTCACAAACTCGATAATGCATATTTCATAGAATGACTTTGTTCTGTAACTTTAAGTGGCGTTCGGCTCTATAGAACCAACTAGTAAAGTGTGATGGTAAGGGTGGGCGTGGGTCACTCTCCGACCTAATTTGGACCATCCACCACCGATTCAAATTAGGTTGGATTTTTTTTCCATCCGCAACCAATCCGAATTCTAATTAGATTGGTTATCATCCAAATCGATTAGACTCGGTCTGGATTGGATTGGATGGTCAATTTTGGGACATGTATAAATTAACATGATATGTGCAACTTAAATTAATAAAATTAATTGTTTATTTGTTTCAGTTGGTGGTGGTAGCCCATTTTACAGGATTTTGCTATTTGAACACCAAGATCTGGTGTTACAATTATAACACCGGACTGTGGGGCCCACATAGTTACACTTCGAGAGCTAAAATTTTGTGAGGTTGTTCTCCTCACTATGTACATCATCCTCATAAATAATCAACTCATTCTAAAACTTATAACCCATCAAAAGTTCGACTCTTTTTTCCTCACTATGTACCATTTACACAAACTAAATTTCAAAATAGTTTCAAAATAGTTGTTTACTCCTTTTTCGTGCATTTTTAGTTCCAGTTATGCCTTTATTTTATTTTATTTTTCTATTATTTTAAAGGTGCATAGTTGGCGGAGAGAGAAAGTAAATTATTTTTTTTATTTTTAAATTTTAAAATGTTATATCTCTTAAACTAAAAATTAAATTTCGACAAATTTTATATATTTAGAAAGCATTTGTCGAGATCTTCGAAACAAGATCGACAACAAATTTTTTTATTTAAAATTTTGGCTAAAATATTTTTGCATGTTATTTTTTAGTAACATATGTTGACAAAATTTATATATTTAAATTAGTGGAGGTTTTTACTTATCGTTGTTTTGATGGTTTTTATTTTTTAAGCATAAAAATTTAAATTTGGATGCAAAGGTGTTAAAAACGTGTTAAAAAATATTTTTCTACTTGTACAAATATTTTTGCATTTTACAAAATTATTTTTGGCAGATATAATCGAATTTAGATGTGAAGACTAGTGTACTGCAAAGTCAAATTTACATTATGCAAAAAAAAAAATTATGAAAAAAATATAGTTGATTAGTCTTATTTCGAAGATCTAGACGAATGCTTTCCAAAAATATAGAGCTCGTTTGGTTCGTGATCAAAAAACTTGTTTTCAAAAATTAATTTACACCTATAATAATTTACATCTTGTACTACATCCAAAACTGTTTTAAGATTTACAATAAAATCATGTAGGATTTTGTAAAACAAAAAAAATGTTATTTTATGTGTTTTTAATGAAATTATATAGGATTTTATAGTAAAATGAAAATACAATTTTAGATGTGATAAAATATATAGTTTAGTTCAAGTGTAAATTAGTTTTTGAAAATAATTTTTCGGATCGCGAACCAAACGGGCCCATAATTTTTGTGAAAAATTAGTTTGTATTTTTAAAGTTATGATTTTTAATTTTTTTAAAAGGAAGTAGGTATTGCTAACATGCACAAAAAATTAAAGAATCTTTTTGAATTTAGTTAAAGGAAAAATTTATCTTTACATGTTCTTTTGGAGGCGTTAGTGGAGTTTTTGGGTACGCATATTTTGATAATAGAGTTTTTGGCCATTCTCCAAAAGAAAAAGAGGAGAGAGTAACAACTTTCTTTTTTCAGGGAAAAAAAACCTCTTCTCATCGGATCCACTGAATGCATCACCTCACCACTCATGAGTTCGCCTGTCCACTAAAAATCTCCATTTTAGTAGAATCTTAAAACCGATTTAGGGATTTAGAGATCTCACTAGATGGCACACAATCCATTTATTCCTCTAGACTTGCCTAAAAAGTTGCTTCTTGGGGTGAAATATTAGTTCCCGCCATTCCGGTGTAAAAAGGTGAGCTGAAAATATCGGGTTCCTAACGGAAATAGCCGTTGAAAAGAAAACTCTGGGTAAGAACAGAAGTCAACATTGTCTTTTTTTTTTTTCTTTTAACGACTTTCTTCGTCTCTTTCATTTATCGTCTCCAATGGAAAAATCATTTCTAGGGTTTCTTTCTGTCCTCAATTCTGNTGGTCCACATAATTGGTAGGTGCGCATGGATTAGTTGACTGCATTATCTTTCTCCCACATTCTCCTCCATTGTTCTTCTCTTTTTTTTTTTTTTTTTTTCTTTTAACGACTTTCTTCGTCTCTTTCATTTATCGTCTCCAATGGAAAAATCATTTCTAGGGTTTCTTTCTGTCCTCAATTCTGCGATTTTTCAAGCGATTTCGTAAATTTTAGGGCTCCTCTTTTCTTGGCTGATTGGAACTTAGATTTCTTTTCAGAAATCGAGGATTTTCAGCCATTTTAGTTCTGGATAATTAAACCTGAAAATAGGAGCGGTCGATGTCGATGTGGCTGTATGATTTAGTCGGAGTTCGGAGAAAATCTAGGGTTTTATACGATGTTCTCTGAATTTAACTGACTTAATAGACTTCGATGCTGGAGTGATAATGAATCTTAAAGCTTCACCGTTGAAAGTTGCCGAGACTGCGATTCAATCGATCGGACTAGGGTATGATATCGCCTCAGATCTTCGGCTCGAGTACTGTAAGAGAGATCATTCACCTGATCCGTGTTTAATTGAGCTTGATGAAGATCCAGGTAGAGATATTGTTCTTCCCGGCGGTATATCAATACCAAATGTCTCCAATTCCATAAAATGTGATAAAGGGGAAAGGATGCGGTTCAGCTCCGACGTTCTCTCTTTTCAGCAGGTTTGGATTCTGCTTCTAATATTTTTTTGCTAGTTTACTTTGATTGTTTTTGCCCTAATTATATCAATAACTATCGATCTGATTGACTGTCAAACATAAAAACAATGTAATGCACAAGCATGTAGGTCTAGATTTGATGTGGTTCTAAGGTTTTATTTTGAATGTAAAACCCTAAATAAAGCTCAGTGCTAAACCAAGTCACTAAAAAGTTTTTAAAGGAACTAAATACCTGAAAGGTTCCTATTTACGACAAATAAAAGGAACAATTCTGCATGGTTATGCGTGCCCCAAAAAGTTGGGACTTAGAGATGTGTTTGCGTAGGGTGTTGAGCTGTTGTCATTGATTTGGAACTTTTCTATCCTTCTATTCTAATGACATAGCTGATGTGTGTTATTTAATTTGAAAAGATCCTATTGGTAAAGTAATGATTTTTCGGCACACCAATAACCCTCTGAATCCTTCTTCTCTTCATTTAGTATTCTTTGACCACAAAACTAAGAGTGGTGCAATTTTAGTATGGTCAGGTATAGGGATAAGATATTGGTCTTTATGAGTAGAGAAAAACCCTGAATTGATCATTTTTATTACTGATTATTTGGTTCGACACTAGGATTCTTCAAATAAAGCACACAACAGGAAGACCCTTCTCTCAAAATCAGTTTTCTTTATTAACTTCACCACCAACTGGTCATTGGCCAATAATCTTATTTCTAAAAAATCAAAAGAGTGTTGGAAGTCAAAATTACGTAAAACAATTGTAATCAAAATAGAAAGCTAAAATGAACCTATAATTTGGAACTAAACTAACCTAAAAACAGCCACAAGGCCTTATTGCCTAAAATTACCCTAAAACATAATTTCTTTAAATCCCAAAAATCCTAAATGTCAATTTGGGTTTTGTAACCCTACATTGGACTTTAGATTCTGTGTGTTTGTGTGTAACATTTCCATTTCATTTTCCAGATGTCCGAGCAGTTCAACCAGGAAATATCGTTGTCTGGTAGAATCCCCTCGGGTCTGTTCAACACTATGTTCGAATTTTCGGGTTGGTGGCAGAAAGATGCAGTCGAGACTAAAACCCTTGCTTTTGATGGGTGGTTCTTTACATTATACACTATTGCATTAGCAAAATCCCAAATAGTACTGCATGATCATGTTAGACAAGCTGTTCCACTATCATGGGATCCTGCTGCATTGGCAAGGTGAGAGTCGCAAATCAGTATTGTTCTTCTTTAAATGAGTTGATGTCACTGCAACATACATAGTGGGGCCTTGAAAGCTGCATTTTTTTTCTATTTCTGCTTTGGATAAGAATCTGGTTTTATAGATTGCTTGTTGGTTCATCCCAGCATATTTCTAATTGTGCCTTGCGTACAGTCCTATGGCACATCTTATTTTAATTGAAAAGTAAATGCACTGGATAAGAATCTGAAGGCATATCGCCATTGGTCAGATATTCTCATTGCTTCATTTGTCTTAGTTTCTTCAGTCAGTATCCAGTGCTAGAAACAAACTTTCACAGTTGGTGAGTATGCATGTCATGAAGTTGATTGCAGCTGTAGGGACTAACAGAAACTTGTTGAAGTCATTTGTTAGCTTCTTTTGTAACATATGCACTGAGTGGTGTAATCTGACTATTAAAGCATATTGAACTCTTGAATGCATGTGCTTGTTTGGTGTTGATTGGCAGGATTCTTTTTGTTTTTTCTTTCCTGTTTTTTTTTTTTTGAGAATTTGACATTGTTCTTGTAAGTTCAATGCATTAGAGGTATCTACATTATTAGTATATGGGGCAACCCGTTTAATTAATTTATTGGTGTATTATTTTCTTCTTGTGTTAGTAGTGTGATGTATATAATGTTTTAACTCCGCCATGCTATGTCACTCAGAAATGCTGAGAAGGGAGGGGGTAATCTTAGTTAAATGGAAATATACAATTTTGTGTTCTTCATAAGATGCCTTGGAGATACTTTTACTTCCCTGAACATCATTAAGATGTGGAATCCTAGGAACCTGTTTTCACTTAAATTTGGTACTTTCACATCATATGCCTAGCATTTGATGCCAGCACCTTTAGGAACCTGCTTTAATACATATTAGGATCATTCAGTTTTGGTTTGTTTCTTTTAATCCCAGAATCCCATTTTCATCCTGGTATCCTACCATCCATAAACACACAGGGCTTCAAATGTGCAAAAGCCCTGCTTCACTTTTTCAGTATAGATGGTATATTATCTGTTGTTTTCTATGAGAAATTTTTAGCAATGTCCTAAGCAACCAGTAGTTGCCCAAAAGACAAGCTTCAATATTGTTTTTAGCAAGTTTTTTTTTCAAAAGAAACTCAAATAGGGCAGTGGAGTGGCAAACAGTGCACAGGAGAATCATTGCAAACATTACTAACCCGATTGACACAACACCCATTCAAATGAGTTTCCTTTTGGAGAATAACCCAGTAATGTCCAATCTCAGATTTGCATTTCATGTCACAGATCTATCCACTATAAGAACTGCATATATCTGAATGTCAAGTTTCCAGCTTGAAGTTGATCTGTTGGAGTGCCACAGATCTGTGTTCACTTGGGATATGTGGTTTCACAAAACATCAACACTGGAATGCATCTGGCTTGGTTAGCTTTCGCCTTTCGCATACGGAAGTCGAATGTTTAGACTTCATGGAAGAAGAGAAGTTTATCAATTCATATTCATTATCTTATTTCCCTATGGTTATACTTGCTGGAGGCCAATTTTGCACTCTACTAGGAGTATTCATTTTATTGGTTAAGCGGGTGTTCCCCATAGCAATTTTTACATTCCACCCAATCAAACTTTGCAATTACTAAACATATTATCTTTGTTACCCATGTGTCTTAGAGGAAGACTTTTGTGTTTGCATTTACGGGATTAGATGTCTTTTAGTGTTTTTTTATGCAATATGAAATATCTGTAAATTTAGGCCCTGCGCTTACATGAGAAAAATTCCTTTTTATTGGTCTACATCCTTACGGATCCAAAAAGAACTAAAATATCAGTAAAGCAAACAAAAAAGTGCACCACGACCAAAGCTTCAGATGAATCAAATACTAGGTGGTGAATAGAGATTACAAAGCCAGTCGTTAAATGCCCACTAGAATATCGGAGGCACTACTCTCCTCCCATGATTTGTACTTGGGATACGGGTTTCGGTGCAAGCTCAAATATTACATTGTTGCCTTTGTCATATGAAAAAATAATAAGACTGTCTGTAATGTACTACTAAATTTGTCATTTCTACCCATTTTGTTTGTTACCATTACCACATATCTCTGAGTACTAGAAATCAATCTTTGAATTGACAAGTGCTTTTGTTTTCAATTAGCTTACCTGTCTGGTAAAGTACATCTTTTACAATGATTGAAACTTGTGCATCTTTTGTACTAATTTTATATTGCTCATATTCTGTGGGTTAATTCCAGGTTCATTGAAAAGTTCGGTACCCATGTTATTGTTGGTGTGAAGATGGGAGGGAAGGATGTGATATATATTAAGCAGCAACATTCATCAAATCTTCAACCTGCCGAGGTACAGAAAAGGTTGAAGGAGATGGCTGACGATAGATTTATAGATGCTAATGGCAAATATATTGTGGATCCAGAACAAATGTCTGAGAAAGGCAAGGTATGTAATACTTTTGTTAATATTTTTGATTTATTTGTAAAGGTTTGATAGCCTAAAGCATATGAAGAAAGAATTGATGATTTTAGGCTAGCTACTTAATCCTAGAAATTTTTGTATATTATATTTTAGTGGTGTGTTTGGATCAAGGATTTTAGAGAGGATTTTGTGGGGACCATGGATTTGTTGGGAAAGCGACCAGTTTCCCAGCAAATCCCTTCTCTAGAATCCTGGATCCAAACGCACCATAAAGGTTCCTTGGAGTTTTAAATTAGATGCTAACATTAAAATGTGGTTGAGGTATCTACCTTTTAATTATCAGAAAGAAGCCTTAACAAACGAATCACTATCTCAAATTCTTTCTCTTTTGATAAATTATATTTTACATCTTAGTGTTTCCTGTCCAGGACACGCAAACTACTACTTGAATGACTTTTTTTTTTTGCCCGACTATTATTCAAACTACAGAACTGAAAAAACTAAACCCGCTACTTGGTTTGGTTGCGGAGTTTTGCAATTTCTAGTTGTGAATGTTTGCTTGCATCAAACAGCTGTAAACATTTGCAGAAATTTGCACAAGGCCCCATAATAAGGCCCAACAAAGTTTCTTCTGTTGGTGGCCAATGTGCAATTGTTTCTAGCACAAAACTAATTGGCTATCCAATGTATTCTGATGAACTTCTGAGACTACTTCTCGATGTGGCATTTCAATCTTCTTATTATAGTGCACATTTTCTCTCTAGCAGAGTGAACTTTTTTTATTTATTTTATTTATTTTTTATGGCGGAGATGTGGATCAAAATTCTGGACGAGGTGATTTTACATTGTTTTCCTCTTTTCCCTTTTTTTTTTTTTTATAATCAAATTCCTTTTCCTGTATTTAATTGCAGGATATTGTAACAATTCACAAAAGGAGAGGGGGAAGTGATAATAAGAACCTATCACATAATGAATGGATACAAACTGTTCAATTTGAGCCTGGCGTGATCTCAATGTCCTTTGTTCCAATTAGCTCTCTTTTGAATGGAGTATCTGGGAGTGGATATGTGAGCCATGCCATCAACCTTTATATGCGCTGTAAGAAGACCTGTTGTCTGGTTTGGATATTTTTACATTTTTCTCAATCTTACACAGCTATGTGAAAATCGTAGATTCCTTTATTACTTGAAACTGACAAGATCATTGATGGAAGATTTGTGATGATTTACTTAATACCTTAGTTGAGATCAAATAAAATAACAAAACTTAGAATTAAAAAAGAACTGCTAACATTCAGTTGCAGAGATTGAAATTTGAACAACAAATAAAATTATAGATAATAAGACCTGTCATAATTAACCCCACAATATGAACTCTCAAACTATGTTGTTAAAGTCCTAGGCGGAGGCTAGGCGGCCAAGGGGCGCCTAGCGCCTAGGTCCTTCTAGGCGAGGCCTAGTCGGGATTAAGCGGCCATATATAAATTTAATTAATATAAATTCTAAAAAAATATATACATATGTATGTCACAAAATTTCCATAAAATTGACATTAAACAATAATGATCCACATGCAACAACATCAAAACAAAATATCCATAGTCTAGTATGTTAAATAACAATGATCCACGATAACAAAGTAAAAACAAAAAAAGAAAGCAGTATGCAGGGAAAAATAAAGCAGAGAAAAAGAAGAGAGAAGAAGAAGAAAAAGGGGGAGAAGAAGAAGCAGGTGAAGAAGGGGGCAGTAGCTCATGCTACCTGGATCGATGGGGAAAAAAACAAGAAAAAAAGAGGGAGAAGAAGAAGAATCGGTGGGGGAAAAAAACAGAGAAAAAAAGAAAAGAGGAAGAAGGAGAGAAAAAAAGTAGTTCATGCTACCTGGACAAAAAAACCCTCCCACTTTTCTTCTTTTCTTCTTTTTATTATAGTAGAGATGTATGGTTTTTTTTCATTAAAGGCCCTAAAAAAGTCTTGTATACCCAATTGACCTAAAACTATAAATGTTTTAAAAAAACCCCTTGAAAGTTGAAACTTTTTTTAATAAAGGGCCTAGTCGGCGCCTAGGGGCCTAGCCGCCTAGGCCTAATCGCCCGCCTAGGCCCCGATTTTTTGGGCTTGGCGGCCTTGGACGCCTAGGGGCCAAGGCGTGGCGGCCAGAGGGCGCCTAGCGCCTAGGCAGCGATTAAATCTGCCTAGGCCCCGACTTTAATAACATAGCTCTCAAATCATGAAAGGAGTCTAATGGAGTGCTATTGCCTCAACTGGCTTAACAATCAATTTGAAGAAATTATTAACTCTAAAGATAAGTTCAAATTAGGGCAAATGAGACATTATGAAAGGATAGTAAATTAGAGTAAGCTAGGATTTGTGGAAGACATCGTAGGAGGTTAACTAAAGGTATAAATTGCTGGATTTAAGAAATAAAAAAGATGTTGTAAAGTGGGGTTTAGAAGAAAATAGGGTTGCTAAAAATTGGAGATTTGAAATGTTGAGATAACACCTCGTTGAAAGGAATTTAGTTGAACCAAGCTACTTGGACGTTCACCATTCGATTGGTTTTGCTACAAAATGTTCATGTTAGATTTCTATCCTCCAACTTGAGGGGGAATGTTAGAGTTTAGAGTAGCAGTAATTATGTGTCTGCAGTTAGGGGGCCAAACACTTACTCTTTTAGTATTTTCTATTTACTATCTACTTTGTTCCTTTCTATTTTTGTTTAAGTCGACTTAGGTTTTTAGTTGAATCTGACTTGTGTCATTATTTAGATGAGTTCATTTTAAAATTCCTAAGCTTGAAGATCCTACACAATTCGTGGTTAGATTCACATGAGTCAGATTCAGATGCCTTAAGAAAACAAACACCACCTTAGCCTTGGTCCACATAATTGGTAGGTGCGCATGGATTAGTTGACTGCATTATCTTTCTCCCACATTCTCCTCCATTGTTCTTCTCTTTTTTTTTTTTTTTGTTTCTGATATCGAAATTAACTAGTATTGTTATGAATTAGGATATTTGGTTAGTTATTTTCAATCACCACACGCACAATTATATGAGATGAATCAAATATGTAAGCGAGAATGTAAAACAAGAAAGCAGAAAATCGCAACATGATTTACGTGGTTCGGCAAGATTGCTTACGTCCACTGGCGATGATGATCCCCTTCCACTATATGAAAGTAATAAATAACATATTACAAGCACTCACCTTCAATGGCAGCCCCAAACTTTCTCTCCCTAGCCTCACAACCCTTACAAGAGATCTCTCACACTCAATATTGTTTTTAATATGCCTTAAACCAAACACCCCCCACAACCCAACAACAACTCCCCACCAATCCAAAAGGGAATTGGGAATCCTAATCTAAATATGAGAAGGAAACCCAAATAAAATTAGTTGGTCCCACAATTATAAGAAAAGAAAGTTTCTAAACCTATGGTACTCTTTAATAAGGGTCCAACTAATATTGTCAAATTAACAAATTTCCACCTTTGACGATTAAAAAGGGGGTGTAAGTTCAATTTACCATCTTTTTCAGGGGGTAAATTCAAATTTCCCTAAATTTTTTATATATATAGTTGAATAATTCTAGTTTTCGTTTTTGAAGCTCCTTATGTAAACAACTCCTTTATAGCAACTTGGAAACCTACCTAAACACTAAAATTTTGTTTCCAAGCAACTTCTTAAACCTATTAGAACTCAAAATAAACATTTCTTCTGCACTTTCCTAAATATACCTTAAATAATACAAACGGGATTTACTTTATTATAGTAAAATTACATTCTAATTATAATTCAAAAATAAAATAAAATAAAAAATAAATAAAATCTATTGGACCCGTCAATCTCACACGTACCCACACTTGGATGTCATATACCAGAAACTCCATCTATTTGCTAATTACTCAATACCCTGGACCAGTAGATCCGTTCATTTCTTCGCTTCAACTTCAGATTTTGGAACACCTATTATTACTAAGCTTGCTTACGTCAATTTGTAATCATAGGCCAACGAATGTATGACTGAAATGAAAGACTGTTTGAGCTGGATCGATGCTCTTTAAGAAATGTCATTCTGAACTACTTCAATTAAATAAATGTAAATGAATTTCTTTTCGTTATTATGTACTGACCTCTAGCTTCTGATTGCAGATAAACCACCAATTGAAGAACTCCAGTCGTTTTTGGAATTTCAACTGCCACGGCAATGGGCACCAGTTTCTAGAGAGCTTACCCTTGGGCCGCTGCGGAAGCAGCAAAGCAATGCATCTCTACAGTTTAGCCTCATGGGTCCCAAGCTTTACGTTAATACTAGTCTGGTAAAGTTACTTTTTCACCTGTGGGCATTAATCATCATTTCTGTTACTGGATCATAGGAATGTGACCTCAGACATTTCATGTAGTCATACTTTTGCTTTTCAGTCTAGACTTTCTGATGCAATCGCAATTGCAAAGGAAAATTCTACTAATTCTCTAATTTTATTTAACTCAAATCTGAAGAAAAATCAAACAATTAGGGTCTATTTGTGGACCAAACAGTGGGAAACTATGAAATCCTACTGAAACTGTACTTCCTAAACTAATAGGCAATCCTTGCCTCTGACACAATCTGATAATTCGTGAAAAAAGCAAACTCAGTTAGCATTTAAATGTCAATGTAATTCATGTCTGTGTCTTCTATACTAAATTGTGTTTAGCAATAGATTATAGATGTGCCTTCAATATTTAAAAAACCTTTTACAAATATTGAATCCAAGCATATTAAATGTTGTCAATAAAAAATTTAAATCAGTTTACAAACCCAGTGGAGTCAAAATAAAGAAAATCAAAGCACATGAAGGTCGTCTTGATTTAAAGACTCTCCAAACTCGAACCTTGACAGTGATAATCTATTAGGGTCTTGTCTCTACATCTGTTCATCACAAGAAGAGATTCAATAGAGAAGCTCATTGAAATTGGAGAAGACATACGAGAGACATGTGGCCAGGGGCGGAGCCAGGATTCCAAAGTAAGAGGGGCCAAATTATAAAACATTTATTCTTTTGAATGACCACTATAGAAAAATAGGATTTTTGGGAGGGGCCAAGTGTAAAATTTGCACTTTATATGTTAAAATTGATAAGCTTTACAGGGGAATTTATTGGGTAGTGCAGGGACCTCAGGTCTCAACGTGGCTCTGCCACTGCATGTGGCAGGAGAGGTTTCTCCTGTAGTATATTATAATAGATTAGGGAACTTAATTAAATAACAATTTGGAAAGCTTATAAGATCTTTTAAAGATCAATTTGGAAAATTCGTAAGATCTTCTAAAGATTCAAAGTTCTCTTGTCTGTCAGATTTAAAGCATATGAATATATAAACAATTAAACGTACATTATGGCTGGCAGATTTTAAGTCATCCTCACATGTTGACTTGATTAGTAGTAATTAGTATACACATTAATTAAGAAGACCTACTGAAAACATATTTTGAGGTGAAAAGTGGATCATTTTGGTGTGAAATAATCTAGATTTTTCTGTCTTTTGGTGGGAAAAATAGTCCTGTTTTACAATAAAAATATTTTTCGTAATAATCAAGTTACCAAAAGGACTCGGCTCTGACGAGTGAAATTTCTGCTTTGGGTAGAGGAGGTCTTCTTCCATCTAGGATGTCATGGTGGGGCTCATAGGCATTTCTCCTGCTTTGCCTAAGCCAAGCTCTGGCAAAGGCCATTAGGCTCAACGACTGGTTGCGGAGTGTAACAACTCTACGACCCTAAGAAATGTGATAAGTCTGGGCTCGTGCACTGTAGAATGCTCTAATACTGTATTGCCAAGTGGTGTTGAGAATCAACACATCTAATCCACTAACATGTCGCAATACATAATCATCAAACCCATGAAGTCGAATACCAATTTGCAGGGTCTTTGTCAGCTCCTCAAAATTCCCATCGCGAATCGAGTGCACTTTCTTCGGGTGGCGGTAAATTGTAGGAGTCAAGACAAGTGCCTCAACCACGCAGGGCATAATTAGGGAGATTTTGCTACCGTAATCTAGAAGCACATGTGCCTGCCAAGTCTTCAAAACCAGCAGGTTATATAAGATAGCACTCTGTTTGAACACACTATCACATGCAAAATCAAAAGTTGGTGTAACATGCGCCATGCGCATGGGTAGTCCTGAATCTGCCGGAATCACAATCCTTCCATTCTCTACCTCCTGCACCTCTGTCTCAGGTGGATGTGTCTCTATATTGGTAGTCAGGTCGCCTCATTGAACAATTTGCTTGAACACAATCCCCGTCCACAGTTGAAACAACTTTTTTCGGGAGTGTCTTTCCAGGGTGCCATCGAGGAAAGGTAGCTCATCTTCTTTTCGGTCTTACATGCTAAATTATAAGCTTCTTCCACGTGTTAATTCGAACATGAACTAAATCATAGCAAATATCTCCCCGAGGATGTTATCCTTGATACCTATAAATGGGAAACATTGTCTAAGCAAAAAGGATCAAGTCCAGATATCTACATTATCAGCATGACAAATTATCCTGCATATCAGACATAAGCTTTTGATGATTTGGATGAAATCTTTAAGCTGGCTAGTTTCATATTTCTCACTCCGACACATGACCCAGTTTCTTAGTGGCACGAGCTTCTTTGTTCTGTTTATCAATACCTCAGGTTGATGTGGGTAAGAGGCCAGTGACTGGCCTTCGATTGTATCTGGAAGGAAAGCGCAGCAACCGCTTAGCAGTTCACTTGCAGCACCTCAGTTCCCTGCCCCAAAGCTTTGAACTACATGATGACCCAAACGTAAACTTCTGCTGTGATTCCTACGACCGCAAGTACTATGAGAAGGTTCAATCGAGGAACTTCTCTCATGTCTGCACTGCTCCTGTTGAGTCTGACGAGGACCTCTCCATCGTCACTGGGGCCCACTTCCAGGTGTGTGATTACGGGCTCATGAATAAAGTTCTCTTCTTACGTCTCCGCTTCTCGATTGTTTCAGATGCCACGTTGGTCAAGTTGCCCGAGTGGGATGGGTTCCCTGGTGTGGCACCCAAATCTGGAATTTTCTCAGGGATCAGCTCTCACTTCACAACAGCTTCTGAACCACCTCGACGTCCAGCAGATGTGAACATCAATTCGGCCCTGTACCCTGCGGGCCCACCAGGGCCAGTCCCGACAGCTAAGTTGCTGAGGTTTGTTGATACGACAGAGATTACAAGAGGACCAGAAAACTTACCTGGGTATTGGGTTGTCTCCGGGGCTAGGCTTCTTGTTGAGAGAGGCAGAATCTCACTCTCAGTGAAGTATTCCCTGTTGACTGTGTGCAGTTTAGAGTAGAGCTAGAAAATCAATCCCCGAGAAAGGGAGAAGGGAAAAAAAAAGAAAAGAAAGGTATTGGAAAGAAAAATGAGAAAGAAATAGGATGAAGTAACTTGGTTATAAGAAGTTAACTTTGATTCGGACTGATCGTTACATGGGTCTTGCTGTCTTACCATATTAGCTGGAGGAACTTACCTTATTATCTGTATTCCTCCGTCGAAGCCAAACTGTATGTAGATTTTCTATTCAGTTACTTCCTCGGTTCCTGGTATGTTTGTAAGCACATGGATGTGGCTATTTTTTGAGGTTTTCCCTGTACAAATGTATATTGACAAATGAGTTCGATAATGCAGTTTCATGGAGCATACGATTCGTTCTTGTCCATTATTGTAAATCCAAGAATTTGAGAACTTATTCTTATTCTGCTTCTGCATGTCAATAATAAGGAAAGTCATATTATAGCTTGAATGAAAGAAATGCACAAGAAGAAGGATTTTACAACAATGAAATTGGAAGTTATAAAACTTCAGTTATGTTAATATCTTGTCTCTTGGATTGCGGTGGACTCATGGTTACCTTTAACTCTCGACATCAACCTGAGAACATAGACGTATACAAAAACATAACAGCTTGTTCTGTGAGAC
>MVGT01003539.1:207119-237450 GCA_002174775.1 Macleaya cordata
AAAACGAAGAAATTATTTAGAGGAGCAATATTCAAGTTTCAGACAGCCAAATATGACTATAGACTCTTTTCTTGTACAAGATTATCCAGGACAATGCTTTCTCCTACCTTACAAGAACCATATATTGCAATTCATTATGACTTTAATTAACTTTCTGATTCAAGAAAGGATATTCCAGCATACCTTATTGCAACACTATTGCAACATATTTTTTTTTTGTGGGGCCTGTATTTGGAGATGATTCAAGGACTGATTGTCTGTGAACATGTTTTTCTTACTATGTAAATCATCATATAAGAAAATCAGTCTGCTCTAAAAGGTCTAACATATCAAAAGTTTACTAGAAATCAACAGTTTAGAAAATCGCTTAAAAATTTGCCAAAATTTTCGTGGGCTGATTTGAGCATGTTAGAAGTTTTAAAATCACTGATTTCCGGATATGATGATCTACATGGTTAGAACAACAACCCGGCCGAAAATCAGCCCTTTATTTTTGATAGGGGAACATTACATGAGTGGAAAACCTTGCTAGCCACCTAGTAAGGATCAAATCAAGACCTCCCCCATAGGGGAGGGGACGCCTTACCATCCTAGCAACCCGGATTGGCAAAAATCAGCTCTTGAATCATCTCTATTTAATCCTCACAAAAAATGTGTTGCAATAGCCCTCATGTTTCAATTGCTTCGAAGAACTTAATACTACTCGTCGGAAAAAGGTTAATTAAATCAGCTACACCCTTAATATCAATTACCATCTTAATTGAAGCTAAACCAGAGAACTCTTTATCCTAGAACTAAACAATGGTTGAAGGTTAAGTCTTATTAAGAGATTGATATTGTCCCGTTTACTATGTGATTTGGGGTTGATAAAATATGCTCTGATTTTCTTTTTACTTTTTTCCCTGTACCGGGGATGAAAGTGAAACCTTTGATTCATCAACTGCAAGTATTCATATTCAGAAGTATGTCATGTAATTAAGATCCTTATGGAATATTGTTGTACTCATTTCCTTTTTCTTTTCTTTCTATATTTTTTTTTTTTTTTCTTTCAGCAGTTGCAATTGATTTGTCAAGGTAACTCTCAATGTCATACCTGGAAGTCTATTTCATTTACTAGAACAAGGACACAATCTTCAGTAGTAGCTTGTTGGTAAGTAACTTGATCTTAGCAGAAGCAGTACAAAAGTTATTCTGTTTATTGTGAAAGCATGAAAATCCTTTTCATTTTCCATTTTTGAAGTAGAACTTCTTACTAGCCAAAATGTAATAGAATTTATTGTACATTAACCTCTCCTGTATCTGAAGAACGTAACGGTGACTTTCTTCTAATACAAAGCATAGGTCTTACTAGAAAAGGTCTCGAAGAAATCTGAAACTTCATACAAGCCAGAAAATAGTTCAGTAATGATTCATACAATTAAGAAAATGATTCAGTAATGAAGAAAATCATCAGTTACAACTTGAAAATTACATGATATTAAAATTTTATATCAACAAATATACAAGAAGCCAGACCAGGCATAGGATTCAGAAAAGCTCTCACCAATGCATCACAACAAGACCAAGCATCCTAACTAGGTTAACACCTAAATTGGCCTTGACAATCATCTGCAAAGAGAGCTCTACTTAAAGTCTGAAATAAGTTATAGGGGGAACGGCTAAAAGGCCCAAAATGATTTTTTTTTAGTCTGTTCAGTCCACCAAATTTTATATGAGTCTATTTAGTCCAAAAATAAAATTTAGACAAATCTGCCCTTTCACCACATACTACCCCACTTTACTCTTCTCTCTCTCTCTCTTCAGAAAGGACTAACGTTATCTTTTTTGTTTTTAAACTTTAAAATGTTATATATATTCAACTAAAATTCTGATTTTGACAAAATTTATATATTTGGAAAGCACTTTTTGAGATCTTTGAAACTAGACCAGTCAAGAATGGTTTTCAAAAATAAAAAATAAAAATCAGGAAATTTATGCAAAAACGTTTTTGCATCAGTTCTCATGCAAAAATGTTTTTGCATCAGTTTATGCAAACATTTCAACTAAATTCAGATTTTGACAAAATCATGAAATTTATGCAAAAACGTTTTTGCATGAACTGATGCAAAACTATTTTTGCAGGAACTGATGCAAAAACTATTTTTGCAGGAACTGATGCAAAAACGTTTTTGTACTATGCAAAATAATTTTTGCAGGAACTGATGCAAAAACGTTTTTGCATGTTTTTGCATGAACTGATGCAAAAATGTTTTTGCATGAGAACTGATGCAAAACTATTTTTGCAGGAACTGATGCAAAACTATTTTTGCAGGAACTGATGCAAAAATATTTTTGCATGAACTATGCAAAATAATTTTTGCAGGAACTGATGCAAAAACTTTTTGCATGAGAACTGATGCAAAAATGCTTTTGCATGAACTGATGTAAAAATATTTTTGCATGAGAACTGATGCAAAAGCGTTTTTGCATAAATTTCGTGATTTTTTTTTTTAAAAAAAAACCATTCTTGACTGGTCTAGTTTCAAAGATCTCAAAAAGTGCTTTCCAAATATATGAATTTTGTCAAAATCAGAATTTTAATTGAAGAGATATAACATTTTAAAGTTTAAAAATAAAAAAGATAACGTTAGTCCTCTCTCATACAGCTGTACACGTTTGACAAAGATAAAAAGGTAATTGATAAATATAATAAGAGTATAACAGGAACATTAAAAAGGAAGGAATGTACTAAATAGATTTGAAAAAGTTTAAAAAGGACTAAACAGATTCAAAAAGTTTTAAAAAAGGTATTTCAGTCTTATTAAAAATCTTGTGTACTAAATAGATTAAAAACGTTATAGATTGGGTGTTTTGGTCATTATCCCTAAGTTAGGTTATATCCTGATATTAACCTCTATGCACATGAAAAAAACGACGAGGACAGAAACTTAGGTCTGAGCAAAGTCCATCTTGAAAGAACAAACCAGGGGATCCTATTCCCAGTAAAAGCCATGATAGTTGCATGAGAAAGACAGACATCACCCAAATATGTCTCCTACCCATAGTAGCAGCCGATTTAAGCCGAAATACAATAGCAAGCACCTCGGCTGCAAAATTAGAGCACATCCCAATCCCACAGTTAAGGCACCAAGCAACGGAGCCATGAGCACCATGATCAGAAACAACTATAGCAGCCCCAGCCTGTCCTGCAGCTGCACCATCACAACAGAGTTTCACCTGAACCATCACTGAAAGGCCCCAATAGCACTCCACACCAATCTGAGCTGCTTCACAGTTATGCAAACCACACCCACAGATCTGAGGATGGCGAGGTCCTTGGGACAATATTTCCATCACCCGGCCCTTTCATCTTAGAGGAACACTCTCTAAGCCTCTAAGGTGAGGACAGTGAACTGATTTTTCTGTCTAGAGCCCTAAAAAACAGCATCATTTTTCATCTTCTATATACAGCCACCGCACAACTAATAGCCTGCCGCAACACACCCAACTTCCTTGGTTGCTGGACTCCAATCCTCAGCCGCATGCATGGTACTTCGAAAATGACCACCCCAATTAAAGGAGAAGAGGCGGTGAACCCACTCGGAAGTTTGATTAGAGAACCTGCACTACAAAAGAGTGATCTAAAGTTTCCACCTCACTCTTACACAGGTGACATCTAGAGACAATGACCATGTCTCTCTTCTGCATTTTATCATCAGTGGCAACACAGCCGCGAATTAGTTTCCAGGCAAGAGCCGCCATGTTTGGCTTCTAGGACTGATGCCAAATCCACCCTCCTTAATCTGTTTCTCAAAAGATTCACCCCAAAGCAGGTGTCGCTAAGCTGAGATGGTAAAAATTCATCCGAAGTTGGTCCCACGACCTGGGTTTGAAAGCCACCTGTTGAGAAATCTCCCCATAAACACTTCTCTTCTCTCTACTCCCCAGCTGACGAGTAGAGGCTTGATAGTCACCTAGCAGCTTCATAAGGTGGCGTAGACCTCTCAGACTTCCATTGCAGAAAATCATAGCACCATCTGCACACAGTTGAGTGAATAACATCAATGAGACTAAGGTATACTTTTTCCCCAAAGTCTAATAGCGTAATGTTATATATTCTCAGTTTTTACAGTAAAATCACAATCCATTTTATAGAAAACAAAAATATGACAAGAAACGAAGAAAGATAAAAAAAATTACAGAATTTATCATAATGAATAACCTAAGAAAATATCCCAGTTTCTAATAAAGTTCAACTTTGTCTGTTCTTTTTTTCGTTAGACAAATAACAGAAATCACCATGGAAGAAAAAGTTATATTAGACAATCTATGAAATTTTCTTATCACCTCACAACATCCCATAGGAGACAACTTTTATAGAAAGGAAACCGTAATTTTTGTTGAATAGTTGGACAGGAACACATTCAATAATTCAAAAACTTAAAAAGGCAAATGAGAAGATGAACAATGTTTAGAAGGATTAAGCAGCAATGACTCAATTGCAGGGACAAAAAACTTGTACAATTTGCATGAGAAATTCACACTCGAGATATAACACAGTGAGGAATCATTCATCCATAACTGCTGAACTTCAATACCTTCATAATATTTCAAGCACACAAACAGTTTGATAACAATTCAATGAATGAGTCCTTCATAAAAAACAATTCAATGAATGAGATTTCCGAATGAAATCTTGAATTTTAAAATGACCCTCCTCCAATGTCTGCAGAACATCTTTCGGAGACCTTTCTGATCAAGTTTGTAGCATGTAAAACTTTTTGGCTAGAGTTCCATAAAATCTAATCTAATCTACAACAATTGGAACACAATTTTATTTGAATCAAGCTTCTAGGACATAGATCAATGCCATTTCACCAAGATCCAGGGGTTATATGTCTAACATTTGAAATATACGGGGACATGTCAAATTAACCATAAAACGTAGGGGAAAATGTCTAAATGCACCAAATAGAAAACGTGGGTGTTACAATTTGGCGATTTCAAGATTGCAAGAGATAGAATGAGTTGTTAATTAATTAAGAACACTTTTACTTTCTTCTTTCCACATATTTGCTCTAATTTGAATATAACACGCACACACACACATAATACTGCACATGTTTGAGAGAAGGAAAAAAAATAAAAAATTAACTGCACATGTTTGAGAGAAGAAAAAAATAAAATAAATTAAGGTATTTGTACCTTACCTTTCATCACGATGATCACAAACGGCGGAGATCCTAGTTTAGGTTCAAGAAAGGAATGTGTTTGATCTTAACCCAATCCTCTCCCACATTCTCTGTCAACCTGGCCATGAATTTCTTGGGCATATTCCGTACTTCTAATTCTTGTAGTGTAGTCAATTGTCGTAACCCGTCAGGAAGCATTAGTATTCTTTCACATGTATTAATCTCCAAACGCGTAAGGTTGGTCAATGCTCCCTCCTCCATTTTCCACTCCTTTAGTCCCTTCAAGCTCTTAATTTTCAAGACTTGTAGTCGAAGAAACCCTCCCTTAGAGAAAACCATTTTCTCTCCCAAATAGGAATCATCCTCTAATTGTAGAATTCTCAAGTTTCGCAACTTTTCTAGAATCACCATTGGGTCTGTTTTAATCTGTGAGTTCACAAACGTTAGTTTATTGAGGTTTTGTGGGAATAAGTTGGGTAGTTTCTCAAAGGGTAATCTTCCATCTAAAACCAACTTGTTGAGACAAGTATGGTTAGAGAAGCAGTTGAGTTCTGGGACTTCTTCACTGCTCCATAGCTCCAACGACCGAAGGCCATTCAATTTGGCAATGGAATCAGAGATCACTTGCTTGTACGAAACTAAACTTCCCCTTATGACTAGCTTTTTAAGCATTCTCATTCTGTCGAGCCCACCACCATATATCCAATCCCCGGCTTGCAGACATAATGTTTGGAGATTTGTTAGATTACCAATCCCCAAATGACCGGTAGACCTAGCATTCAACCACCCATCCCACATTAACATTGTCGAAGGAGTAGGTTCCATATGTAAAACATATAAATGCCGTAGTTGATGCAAGTTCCAAATCTGACTAGGCATGCATTCAATCAAACTGCAGTATTTGAGATTTAGAGTTTGTAGATTGACAAGTCTACCTATGGAATTTGGAAGCCTGCATACCCAATCAATCATTAAGCCTAAGTACCTAAGATGTACGAGTTCTCCTATTTCCTTCGGTACTTTAAAGATATCTTCAACGTCGATGTGCTCCAGTTCCAACACCACTAGCAATTTGAAACTTCCACATAAAGATCTCCAGAATTTTTTATCTTCCATGCTTATTCTGAAACACATTAACGAACGGACATGTGGAGTGTAACGAAATTGAGTAAAGCACTGCTTCTCATTGAGACCATCATTACCATGAATAGTGAGTCGACGAACATTGTTTGCCTTTGAGAAGTCATCATTACTTCGATAGACATGAAAAAATTTATCTTCTTTAGATTCTGCAATGGAGAGATCACGGAATAGATCATGGATGCGGCAGGTTTTTACCCTTCCATCAGATCTCCATCTTCCCACCTGAATCATGCTTCTATCGATCAGTTCCTCCAAGTAATCCTCTGCAACATCTTCCATTGTTTCTTCACCTCTCGTTTGTACAAATCCCTCTGCAATCCAATACTGAATCAATTTGGTTGAACGGATTTCACTGTCTTCTGGGAAAAGACCCATATAAAGAAAGCATGGCTTCAAGTAATAGGGCAAGTCATAGTAACTCGAAGCTAAAATTCCTGAACATGACTCAGAACCAGCTCCAAGAGTTAGCTGCCAACTTACGCTGTCATTTACTTTAGACCACATAATTTTCGTCTTGTCTTTGCTCGAAAGGAGGCCGCCCAACACTACAATAGCAAGAGGTAACCCGCGACACTTTTCTACCATCTCCTTTCCCAAGTCCTCTAACTCTGAAGGGCACCTAGATTCTTGAGCACTACTACTTCCTCCTCCTCCTCCTCCTAATGGGAAGACCTTTTGCAGAAAGAGCTCCCAACTCTCCTCTTTGTTCAGAAAACGCAATTCATGGATGTTGTCTAATGAGGGATCAGCACGCAAAGCTACATTTTTGTTGCGAGTTGTGAGCAATACTCTGCTTCCATTCATTTCATCTGGGAAGGCTGTTTTCAATCCATCCCATGCTTCAATATTCCAAATGTCATCCAACACTATCAAATACTTATTACCAAGTAAGTACTCGCGGAGTTTGTACCTAGACTCCTCCTCATCTAGTTTCTCCATTTCCTCCTTAGAGATCTGATTTGTAACACATCTTATAATCCCTTGCAAGAGCTCTTTCAATCTATATTCTTGAGATACATAAACCCAAGCAAAGCAATCAAAGTTTTGCTTCTTAACATCACTACTATTATAAACTTTCTTAGCCAAAGTAGTCTTACCTAAACCGCCCATCCCGACAATCGAAACAACACCGCGTCTTCGCTTATCATCACCTCCTTCTATCAGCAATGACTTCACTTGTTTCGTGCTATCTTCAATCCCCACCACATCCCATTCCTCAACAATAGGAGCTGATCTCTTTACGTTTACAGCCTTTTGCCGCAAAGAGTTTTCATTTGATGAAGAATGAGATGGTTCAGTTTCGATGCTATATTTGGATTTATTTGCTGTTATTTTCTCAGTCATGGTGTTGATCTCTTTGATTTGATTTCCAAGCTCATGCAAAAGTAGTAATTGGTGGACGAACCCGACTGAACTTTTCAAGGATCCGACGAACCAACCAAGATCTCTTCTTCGCTGCCGATACTGGTGGATCTTAAGGATGAATTCATCGATGACATCTTCGGCATGGAAGGTTATTTCACGTATTTGCCTAGCCAAAAGCTTCACCTCTGGATCAGCTCTACGTTTTATATCAGCATTTTTTATGAACAGAGACATCCATTCGAACTCATTTTGTAGCATCTTTACTTGTTCATCTACCCCAAGGAGTAGATTTGCTTCTTCAGTTATCAGAATTCTTAATCTCTCTAGAAAAAATGGAAGAACAACTTCAGCCATTTTTGTTTCTCTAATTCTCTCCAGCTGTTCAGTTTCTGTTACAGAATCGCTAATTACTCTGATGAGAAGTGGAGAACTTGAGACCTATCATCGGGTGGGTGGTGTCCTTAGTCAAAATATTACAGCAAAATGCGTATGGGACCCACGCTGCGTTGACAATCGAAAATGTGTGTCGGACCCACTTCATTCATTCATTGCACCAAGCGGAGAAGGTCACAAGGTGACAATTCCAAATGAAGTGGGACCCACAAAACATGAATTTCTAAGACCAAACTTCATGATTGGTGAGACCACAACGGTTGTTACAATTATCTATAGATTCTATACCATTTATAACTTTTACAATACAATACTAGTCCCCTACCTGTAAAAAAAAAAACATTAAAAACACATTGGTTTGAAAAAATTGCACACGTCACTATTTTTAAATTAAATACAAAAACAACACCTACCTCTAATTTTTGCCCAAAATGCCCCAGATATCCCTAAATCTCCTGGTGCTTATACAATACTTTTCATTTCTTTTATCTGTATTTCAAAAAATTCATCCCACTGTCTCATAGTATTAAGCAATACTTTTGGTCAGTTATTTCACCGTAAAAACTTTAAATCACCACCTCTAAAACTTGCTGCCACTTCTGTTGGGTAATCTGGCACTGTTCATGACTCCATGTCCAAGAGAATAAAAAAACCTACAGTATAATCAGTTCACAAAATCTTGAATGAATCTATAAGAGAGCAAAGAAAAATCACAAATTTTCAGAACTCTTCAAACCAAAAGAAAAAAACTGAGGTCAAATGCCGAAGACTTAGCGTCTTGACTTCTTTTTCGGCGACTTCAACGAAGAAGGCTTGGATTGCTCTGAACTTGGTTTGGAAGTAGTAGTAGCCGTTGGTTGGTTAGGTTTTGGTTTTGAAGTGGTGGTGTTAGTGTTGCTGCTGGCTGCATTATTGGCTTCCTGTTTCTCTCTAACAACTGCACCTTGAGAACCTCTCACCTGAGCTCTTTTGTCCTTCCTCTTGGGCCTGTAACTGGACCTCTCGCTCTTGGGCAATCATCTCTCTGGATCCGGTGGGGAACCTGGGTTTGCAGGGTCAAAGCCTTTCGGATACTTCGGCTTTCTCTTTCTCTTCTTTGATTTTGCCTTCCCCTTTGGCTCCTCGTACACTTCTATGTTCCGCAAATTACCGCCATTCTCAACATGCTTAGCACCAGATGTTTTCTCCAAAGCGTCCACATCCACTCCCTGTAGCCCTGGCAACGGCTTCAACTGCTTCTCATAAGTCTCCGCCTTCTTCACATCCACACGTGCAGCCGTGGTTACAAGACCAACCAAAGCCTCAACACTCCCATGGCTCTTAACCAAATTCTCGTATAGGCGTGCTGCCTCCTCCTCCTGTCCATGCTTGAGCTTAAATGACGCAGCCTCATCATGCATGATGAGGTCTAATTTGCTATCTTCACTCATGGCATTCGACCACCAACTGATTGCAGAATCAAGAACCGCAGCTGCACCATCAATATCCCCAGCACGCTCTTTCAGGGAAACAAGTGTAGCAACAGTGGCTGGCATGTGTTGTATATCAGGTATCCTGACCAGGGATTCTGCTGCTATCTGAGGGTGGCTGGCAGCAGCAGCGACCTGTGCACGAGCAAGGAGAGCCACTCTGGATTTCTCCGGGAACTGGTTGGCAAACTTCACAAGGATCTCTTCAGCTTTTACAGCCTTGTTCTCTCTAACTGAAATTGCGGCTTGAAGCAATGCTGGCATCACACTACCTGGGAACATGTCTGAGAGAGCAGCTACAAGTTCCGGGCCTGTAATTTTCTCACAAGCAAGAGATGATGCATCAATGTGGCAAAGTAGTGAAAAAAGAAACATGCAGAAATATAGTGCACAAAAAAAATAAATTTCAGAACTGGTCAAGCTGAACTTGTTGAAAAACTAGTTCTATTACTAGAACATGCGGACAACATGTCACATGACTGCGTCAAAGAATGGTAAAGATGAGTTCCACAAAGACCAATTTTCCTTTTTCATTTGATCAGGTAGAGAATCAATCCAAATTCATGGTATTGTAGAGACTGCATTTAGTTGCTCGTGGAGAGAGAACAATTTCTGAACATTTAATGACCTAAACCTTTGGAGAGAGAGAGAGAGAGAGAGAGAGAGAGAGAGAGAGAGAGAGATAGAGAGAAGGGCAGACCTGATCTATCCTGTTTGCATGGAGAAGTAGAAGCACTCGATTGGAGTATATTGTCTCCTTTTGTTTCGAGGATAGCTTCAAGTCAAGCCCTCGAGCAAGCTGGTAGCCATGCGAGGTATTACCTTTCTCTATCAGCTTATCAAGTTTTCTTAGACCATCGGATACATCTTTGGACCCTTCAATGCAATAGGTTGTTTATTGCCACTGCAAGTGATGAATCATCGGCCAGGTTTCGGTTTATAATGTCTACGTAAGTTTGAATTGCTTCTTCTGGTGTCCAAGTAGCTGAAAACAAATCAATTTCCATTACTGGCTATAAGATTGTAAATTAAAATCATAATTTTACCTGCCGAACATACGCCAGCTGTACAGCTATAGGAGCAAGTTCAATCTCTATCTCATCATCAGCCCAGTTGTCATCCATTAGTGCTTCCTGACCAATTCTGACAGAAAATAATGGGTTTGAAAGCAATGAGTTTCTCTTTTTGTAGGACTGGGAAAGCTCTATTACTCATTTCAGTAAAATAGTAACACAGGAGGAACGTTAGAATAGAACAAAGAAGTCATACACTACGTCTAAGTAGGCTGCAACAACAAAGACACAAGAATGGATTCACAGCAGAAATAGAGAGAATATTGGTAGCTTATATCCAACACCATACATATACATATAGAGGGAGGTGATTGCACCCCCTCTTAGAACGCCCTTTTATAACGCCCCCGCATGTGGGGTCCACATACGATGCATCCAGAGGCTAATTTTTTAGAAGATGTTCTCCTCATTATGTATATCATCATATTAAAAAATCAAGTCGTTCTAAAACTTCTAACCCCCTCAAATAAGCCTTTAAAAATTAGTAACTATTTAAGGGGTCAAATAGTGACCAATTTTTAAGGACTAATTTGAGAGGGGTTAGAAGTTTTAGAACGAGCTTATTTTTTAATATGATGATATAAATAGTGAGAACATCCTGTAAAAAAATCAGCCCTAGATGCATCACATGTGGGCTCAACAGGCAGGGGCGTTCTAGGAGGGGGTGCAATAACCTCCCTCATATATATATAAGGAGAAATCCACTGCCTGTCACTCTGTTCCAGACAATTCTTTCTTTTTAATTTCACGGAACATATAACAGTAACTTGCATCAAGGCAGTAATAGAACAAAAGACAACCATAAACACTACACAAGAATAGGAACCCACGGAAGAAAATTAAAAGGATCTGAATATAATTAAGCAGCAATTCTCTCTTATGGCCAAGCACCAATGCAAATAAGATCTTCTGATGTAACATTTTAACGAAGAAGAAGAAGAATTCCCAGATCCCTCTCCTTTTGTTTTGGACTTACTTGGAAAAGAGTACCAACAAAATATGAGGTACATATTCAATTAATTCTCCGTCAGTTATTCCTTCCAAATTTCCGTAACATTTGGCGAGTTTGTCATATGTTTGGAGGAGGTTGTGACATTGTTTAAACTTGGTTATCCTCACCCTGAAGACTACTCTACATCCCTAATCCATCCTATTGCATGTATGATCTGGCTTATAACTCGACTGTTGCCAGTTGCCACCATTTTCTTTTTTCTTTTATTTTATTCTCCTTTTTTTGAGATAACCACTTGTGCCACCATTTCTGCCCATGATAAAAGCAATTTGTTTTATCCAGGAAGAAGCCAAACAAACTTGTCCCTATAAATTACAAGGAATATACACAATCATATATTTTTTCAACTGTATTATATTACAATATGAAACAGAAATTTGAGAACAGTTTAAAGTGTTTGTAAATCAAAATGTATTCTAATAAGATGAGTGACTCCTTCTGGAAGTTCAGATTCATTCTTACCTCAAGGTCCTCAACAGGTGTCTTGTAAAGAATTTCCAAATGCAACACCTAAAAGATTTTTCTATCACAGAAAAAGAAATCCTATAACGCACTGAGATTCATGACACTTGTGTTGAAACAGCAAGCGATGGCCACACAACAGATCACATGGATGAGTGGTTCCACCTATTAACATAACCATGGAGCAGGCTTGCCATCATACTATAGGTTCAGCAGTTAGAATGATAGTTCGGAGATGGATGATGTTTAATAAAATTAGAACGGTAACCCAAGTTGAATACGTGCAGAAATACTCTTCTGGGTTTTTGGCTAAACAAACAAATACAGTAAACTACATCTTGACACCAAATTGTTCCTCCCAACTTCAAGTGGAAATCGACTACGCTCACGTAAGCTATGATGACAGCAATCAGAACACATGCAAGATACACCTCACAACAAATATATATGCACACTAAGCTAGATTGTATTAATAAGTTCTATAGTTTATGCAATATCTAAGAGTCCCTTGATATTTCCATCAATCAATATACACACCTTCTAGATGAAAGCAATTGTTGTTCCGCGTCTGTGTATTTTTTCCTTTCAATCAAAGAACAAGCAGTGTTATATGCCAGTTCAAAGCTGCTATTTGCTTTAACTTTGAGTGAATCCATTGTCCCTTGAACTTCAGAAGCTCTTCCAGCAGGAATTAAACCAGCTACAATATTGATTTCTAAGGACTCAATCTTCAACTTTTGAAGCTTCTGATAAACATCCATACAAGCCTCCATTTTTCCTAAACGATAGAGAATCTGAGATTCCAATTGCATCGCAGCAGAGGTTCTCTCCTGACTTGACAGGGATTCCAAAGCCTCGTCCAACTTGTTTTGTCAGTATAAACAATATGCCTACTTGGAAAAAGAGTGGTATTAGAATAAGATAGAGGTTCAAGGTTTAAGAATATCATAAAATCAAAATACTACCAAACAAGCAGGAGAAACATATCCAGAAAACATATATATATTTGATGTGCCTTGTAAGAAACTTGGAACACCATTAGATTTTTCTCTGTTAGACAAAAAGAAACCAGAGTGAAGAAACTTGGACATAATCAAGTTAATAACCTCAAACAGATCAAAATATGTAAAATTTATCTTCTCTGAAATCTAATTCTTCTCGTAAGAGAGTTCATATCAGCAGGTCTCTCTTCTTTTTATTATTACATTGAACGAGATGATACGTTAAAGTAAAATACATGCTGTTTGATGTAGGCCTTTTGTATTGCAAGCCACTCATAACAATGAATTCACCACCATCAACGATTTTAAACCATTCACATTGGCCTATTTCCTCCTACATCCTTTTACCTTCAATTAAATCTCTACTTAACCCAACCATTTACAATGTGGAAGTGATATACATTAGCACCGAAAAATTACAAGAGAAATAGCATTTGAAAGAAGACCTACACAATGACTTCCCTTTTACAGCCAGAACTCCACAACCAATTGTCTGAAGACAAACTAAATGGATGTCTACCAATAAAAATTTTCCAAGCCCACATTGTGAATTTTCTGAGGGTCATGTACCCAAGTGAGAGATTTTTGCTAATTTAAATAGGGGCATATGGAGTTGTTTTAGCAATCACTTAATCAATAAAAATTAGCAGGAATTCATCGCGTGGAGCCATGCCCAACAACTAGAGCAAGTAAAGATACTTTGGGTTAAATTACGCAAGTAAGCTAGCATTTCTCTTGCCAATAACAATGTAACATATTTGCCTTCTAATGCATGTGGAAGAGCATTTCAAAAATTGGCCTATTCAAGCAAGCTAATATAGCTCAACAAAAGTTTTTTTTCAAAAAAAAAAAATCACAATTGGGACAATATCTAACCCATTTTTCTGTGAATTGTTCCTAATGTCAAATAGAAACCTAATCATGCACTAAGTGAAAATCTGAATACTTAAATTCATTGAGTGGTTGATTCACAATATCAATAACGAGACCGCAAATAGATTAGTATCATTTAGAACTAAAATGAAGAATCATTTATGTTGTAAATTACCGGATCACATATATAAACATATAAGCTCCAAATCAATCTGTACTAAAACATACCTTATAGAAACTAAGATCAATCATGACATTGTTGGAGGCTTGAATCGTTGAGAGTGCAAGATCTATGTTATCAGCCTTAATCAAACCCACAATCTTACAACGCAACGCATCGTCATCGCCAGGAGCAACAACGAGAACTATAAAATCCGTTTCAAAAATAAAAAACAAGGAAATCGTACAGAAATCATAAAAAAATGAAGGACAAGATTTGGAGAAGATAAAATTACCTTGATCTGAAACTTTAACAGCTTGTTCGTATTCTGATCTCTGAAATGTCGATTAAGATAGGCGAAAAGATCTTCAAGTGCAACGGGTGGCTGTGATGAAGGTGATTGTGAGGGTTTTGGTTTCTCTTTCGCCTTGGGCGCCATGGATTTCAGAGACGGTAGTTTCGGGTGAGAGGGTTATTCAGCGAGGAAATATGTTGTTATACTGAATTAAATTCTCTTCTTTTGCTTGAGAGGGCTAGCTGCTAACGTACGCAAGGGTAAATTTTAGATGGGGTGTAAATTTCGATGGGAATCAAATTATAATCAGATAAATGTGAATAACAATTACTTTTTCTTTTGCTTTCCAAAAATAACCTTTCGTCTGCTATTACACATTTACACCCATGAATAAAATCTCGTTTGGAAATTTATCTGCCATTTTGTATCGATTTTGTGATACCAGAGACAAAACATTTAGAAATATTTTGATACATTACGATACAAATTGATACTTTTAATTCAATCATTTAATTATCAAACTAATTTATTTTATTGTTTTTAAAAAAAAATATTGGAATGTATCTGATTGTTTTAGTTTTTCAACAGATCGATACATTAGATCGAAAGAGATTCTAAACAAGATTTTAAACCTTGATCATTTCGACCAAATTTGATTCCCTTGAGTGAAATTTTTTTCAAAGAAGATGAGCTGGGCATCTCTCAAAGGCCACCTATATTTCCACACAACTTTTTACTAAATCCACACAACTTATAATTTTTCTATTGTTAGTTTCAAATGACCAACGACACAAAATAATTTGTTGGTTATGTAAAGCCGACATACACAATTACAAAATGATTGGTCGATTTTATACAATTGACAATCCATTCTATAAAATTTGTACTGTTTTCATGTATCCAACGAATTATTCAGTCAAAGTTGTGGAACTTTAGTAAAAAGTTTTGTTGATTTATCCTCAACCTTTTTGCAACAGTCATTAAAGATTTTTTCTACACGGAGCCATTTCACAGAGATACTATGTTAACCTGTTTAATAACCTCTTATTCTAGTATTGTTTTATGGTAATCCATCCCCAATATCAGCCCTTGGTTCATTATTTAGATCATTCCCACTAAAAAAACTAGTCAAACAATTCCAAAAATTGTGACCCATAACTATTGATTGAAATCAACGGTAAAATGTATAGATTCAACAGCGTTGATTTTCAATCCTCATCCAATGAGGTTGAAAGTTTTATAATAAGCTTATTTTTGACGAGGATGATCTGCATAATGAGAAGAAAATCATCACCTAATATCACCCCTTAGATCAACACACGGATCTCTCTTCCAAGTCTTTCTGCTATAGCTGCAAGCTTGGCCTGAAATTGTTAAAAGAAGTTTTTAAGGCCTTCAGCTTTGATGTAACATAAGCATACCTCATCGAAAAGCTAAGTAAAACTCAACCTCAATTGGTAATGAAAGATGAAGCACTTCCATAAGATACTAACAATTAGTCAATGTCTTCATTGAATGAGATCGGGAAGCACAAGAAGACTAAATGATGATTCACTAAGAAAGAGTGATTATAAAAATAGAGAACAATGGCAACTGACGAAGTGCACGTAAATAACAATATCAATCAAATTAGCTTGCAAGTTCATATTGGTCGTCAATAGGAAAGCTTAGACTAACAAGATGTAGAAAAAGATTAAGTGTGGTCTATGTGAAATTGTGGTTGTTCAGTACAAAATAGAACTCGCACTTGCCTTATTGTGGGATAGAGGAGCTCTCTCATGTGTTCTTAAGCCTTATATTTAACGAAGAAGAGAATAATATAAGTCAAATACTCTGCCATAATTTTTTTCGTTGATAACCAAATACAGAAATACTCTGCCATATTGCCATGTTTGAGGTTTTGCAGCTTCAACCTTTCTGTTCTTGTTGGTTTTCTTTTGTGACTCAGATCTGATTGGGTACGGATCTCGAGCACCATCAGAAACAGACTTCAGGATTAGACAGTAGAAAACTACTCAATCATCCCTAAAGAGTAGCTGTTCTATTTTTTTCAGTACTTCACTGCATCTACTTTGATGCAGATTCCATAATACTTTCCAATATGCAGAAAGAAATGGGTTCAGGAGAGAACTTACACCCTCTCTGAACATCTTGCAAAATTTCATTTTAAGTGTTCTGTATAACCAATATATGTTTTTTTACTTCTTTTTTTTTATGACCAACCAATATATGTTCTGGGTCTTAAAAGTTTCTCCTATATTAATAACTAAACCCTAAAAGCTCTTAAAAGTTGCTTCTTTACTAATAACTAAAGCCTAAAAGGTCTTCTTTATTAAGCCTAACAGTCACCAAGAAAGTCCTGACTGGAATCTACAGAGTCAAACCAAGTTAGTACTTGTGTTTGAAGGAGTTCAAACTTCAAAGAGAAAAGGACCAAGAGAGTTTTAGGGTTTAGGATCGTCGATTTAAAGAACACAGCAGGTATCAAAATTCAACCAAGAAACGAACTTCCTTCACTGATTATTCATTCTTCAACTCAAATTAAAAACAAAAATCCAAAAATCACCTAAATTTCAACACGCATTATGTACTCATTGAATTTCAATTATATATCAGATTAAAAAAAAAACAAAAAAGTATTCACCAATTTAAACTCACACTTATATAAATTAAGACGATAGGGCATAAACAAAAAACCCAGATAGGATTCTTGGGATATTGAAAATAGAGTTCCCCAAAACAAATAAACAAAAACACCCAATCGTAAAATCAAAAAACCAAATGCAACAAGAAAAGGATCAAGATCGACACAGTTGTATAGAACATAAAGAGACAGAGGGGAAGAGACAAGAAGACCTTTGCGATTTCAGCTTCCATGGGATCAGAGCTCATCAACCTTCACTAGGCGCCGAAGATGCTTCAATTCTCATGAGCTAAAAAACATATGAATGAAGTAATCTTTTTTTGATTCGGGGACGGCTCTATTTTAATCCACCAAGTTACTGAAAAATCACAATTTTAATGAGAGAAGGCTAGGACTTATTAACGACGATCCACTTAATTCATGTGAGGGCTACGACATATTTAACCTATTAATTTTTGCAAATAGATAAGTTTGTCCGTGACCTTTTAAAGTTTTTGAGCCAAGTTTGTTGTCACACCCCGATTTTCGGTACTCTGAATCCGACCCAATTCGCCGAATCCGAAAACCAAAGCGTGATTAGTGTAATAGAAGTGTAAGTAAAAATATCGAATAAAACTCATTTACTTTACTTTTGAAAGACAATGAATTTAAAAACATTTTGTTAATGGTCTACTTTAGTCAACATTTGTTATCTTAAAGTAAGGTCCAAGTCAAAGAAAAATAAAAATGTAATGTTTAAAAATAATTTTCGTATCAACTGTATACAGTTGATTAAAATAGACATATCTACTTAACCGTAAATCGTAATTTTACAAATAAACCCATTCTAAAAACTAGATTCACAGATCTAAAATTTCATCAGAAATAGACCGAGGCCAATTCTGGAAATAAAGGACCCAAATATGCATCCGAAGTACTGATACGGACGTGTAAAAACTCAAAAAATATAATTTCAACTTTTTAACAATTTTTGTAAAATTAGTAACTTTGAAGAGAAATTACTCTTTAATCAGAAATCCAAAATACATGGTATAATACCTTTTGAAAAGGAAAAACCGAGATTTATAATTTTGTCAGAAATAGACTCGGCTCAATTTTGACCGGAACATGTCCAAAAATACCGTTTTATAAATCTGACAATATGAATTACGGGAATTATACAATTTCGTATAAAACCTCATTAATTCAATTATTCTTGACGAAAATTAAATGTAAATTAATACATATATTATACAATTTAAAACTTAACATCTAAGTTTATATGAATGTTAAAACAATAAGAATTAATACAAATAACCCTTATCCTAAGTAATAGAATAGTAGTTTAATTCATCAGCTATATTTATACAAATTTGACAATATAAGCTATCTGCTTCTTAATCTGTACATCTTTGAATCCTTCACCCTCAACGTAACTTGTGGAGGGAATTTAGGGGTGAGTAAAACTCAGTAGGTGCAAACTATCCAAAAATACTAGATTTGAAACATGTAAAAATCACCATATTAATGAATCAAAAAGAGATTTTTCTTTTTAAATAATTAACCATTATTTTAGGTCCATTTCATCGATGTCCACCGTCTCCTCAAATCGGAACTCAACGGTACCTGTAGGTGTTATGGGGGTCTCCCATTACCGATACCATCTAGATTTGTTTTTAATCTAGATGACAAGTTATTATTAAACTTCTTTTAATTCATTTTTCTCATGAATAAAACTCAGCCCTTGCATTAAATAATTAAATGTAACCATGCAAGATAAATACATTTCATAACAAAAACATAAAATTAGATTTTGTTTATAGTAGGGATCCCACCTACCTTATTCGCTATATCCAAATCCAATGGTGTAGATCATTGAATTTACATAACCTTGTTGATTTTTGTAATATCAACAATATATAGAAAATATCTTCTCAAAAATAATATATAGAAAATAAAGAGATGTTTAGAGAGTTGAGGAAGGGAAGTTTGATATATTGAAAATGAGAGGAAGGGAGAGAAAATTTGTGTTTTGAAGAAGGAAATAAGGGGGGTTTATATAGAAAAATTTTGAGATTTTATTATTATTATTATTTTAATATTTAATTTTTTAATATAAAAAAATTATTTTTTTATTCTTTTAGTGTGCTGCTACAGTGTGTGGCGGCTACTGTAGCAGCAACCCATATTTTATAATAATAAATATTATTATTAATATTTTATTAATTAATTAATTTTTTTTAAGAGATAACTCTCTTGAAGCTCATTATGAGTTTCCATGTAAATTACTATACATATAAAAAATTTATTTCTGAAATCAATACTACCCAAATGGGCATACTTCCATACTAACTTAATTATGATGGTTAAGTGTAAAATCCACATTATAGAATTTCTTTGGGTATTACATTTGTCCTTCACCCTTTAAGAAATACCAGATGTGTCAAGTGGCCATTTAACAACTTTATTATTTTATAAATGATCAAAATAAGCTTATTTTTTTTAATACTCTTATATCCTTTAAATGACTAAAATAACCTCATTTTCTTTTTTAATACTCTTATACCCTTTTACAATTTTATTATATAAATGACCAAAATAACTTTATTTTCTTTTTCGAAATATCGGATGTGTTCCGTAGCCATAGTTATTTATTTACACCTGATTTATATTTGACGGTGGAGTCGCGTAGAGTGGATCCAAAGGCGTGTACGGGTGCGCGTGAAGCACACATAGGAAAAATGTGTTAACACGTTTTGACATTTAAATCACACGGGGAGGATGGATAACGGAGAATGGACAATTAATTTCTACAATCTTTATTCCATTTAAATGAAGAGCTAAATGAGTGGAATACCCTTTTTAAAAAAGTTTTTTTCGCAAACCTTAATTACGAAGTATTGAGCAATGCCGTAGGCACAGCTTGGATGGGGAACGGAGAATAAACAATTAATTTCCACAATCTTCATTCCACTTAAATGAAGAGCTAAATGACTAGAATACCCTTTTTAAAAAAAAAATTGAAAACCTTAATTACGAGGTATTGAGCCGTGTCGTAGGCACGGCGATATACCTAATATATATAAAAATTATAACTTTTATTAGAAAACCCCACACACCACACCAATCTCTTTTTTTATTAATTTGAGAAGTGTTTACAAGTAATTTGATTTTTTGTATTTGGAATTACCAAAATCTCCCCGCTTTTAATCCTTTCTATTTTTAACGAGGTTCCATATCGGCTCAAGAAGTTAAAAGTTTCACATACCTCTAGCTAAAATGGGTGGAACATGTGCATTGCATATATTAAAAGGTAAGCCCAACATTTTTTATAATTTCTTTTGCTAACACAACATTTTTTTTAATTGACTTACAAATTTTTTAAGAAAATGTTATTGTGATTAGCATTGCAAAATGCAAATTTTGCCATAGGAGAATGCAGTTTTACACTTGCGAATGCTCTAACACCGACAAACAGTTGGAAATTCAAAGGGTTAATTTGTCTAAGTGTCCCACATAATAGCTGATGTTAGGGTTTGGGTCCTGCGTATGTTCACCTTTGAGTCTGGGTACTAGATTGACGGTTGACCGTCCAAAAAGGGACAGAAAACTCTCTTTTAGGTATTAGATTAAAAGATAGAAGTACTTTTTGAAAGTCTAAAATCCTTATGGTTATTAGTTGGAATAACCGTATGTCAATGTGACAAAGGTTAAGGATTACACAATCACCAAATAAAAATAATGTTGGTGATAAAGATGGAAACAAATCTCTAGTCAAGAGTATTGACTTATTCGATTCATTAATATGCGGAAACAAGAATCGAATATTTCAATCTCTTAATAAATATAAAGACATGCACAAGAGATTTTGTTTACGAGGAAACCCAAACTGGGAAAAACCCCGGGACCTAGTCNCTTTGTAGATTTCTTCTCTTTCAACTGAAGTGAACCGAGACTCACTAGACTCTAACTCAAGTTACATTGACCATCTTGAGTTTACCTTTGACACGAAATTCAACAAACATAAAACATGGACCTTTCACTTTTAGTTTGATGTAATGATGTCTATCATTTTTTGGACTATGTATGGTTAAATAATCCATACATATGTTGGCTATGAAACGAAATCTACTTTTACTGCAGGGGCCTTAGCCAAACTTGGTCGTAAGTAAGTCTTTACCAAGGTTTGGTTAGACTCAAACAACTTGTTATCTATTTCTCAATTAAGAGCCTCTGTCCAGTTACAGAGCTCAGATTTAATAAACTGATGTTTTCGTTTGCTTAAAAATAAAAAGAAAAAGAAAAAAGAAAAAGAAAAAAAGGTATGCTGAAATGTTATAATGCAGCATATGTATAATTAGATAACTCTTTTGGACTGATGTTGGTATGTTGGAATGTTATAATGCAACATATGTATGGTTAGTTAACTCTTTTTTTTGGACTATGTATGTTAACATCTTATGCCTTTTTTATTTAGACTATGTACTTCTCGGAAGTTTGTTGAACGGAATGTTTACTATGTATGCAAAATTAGAAAAGCAGGTCACTCAACAAATGATAAATATCATAATACAATAGTTAAGGAAATTCAAATTACATTTTAGATAACTAGGGACATAGGGGGAGAAAGAACATTACTTATGATAATCTATGCTAACAAAATGTCCTTCAACCAAGTAAAAGTACCACAAACTTCACATTTTAAATATCTATGACCTAGGCTTCACTGTCTAGATGATGTCCCTAGCCTCATATTTGCATTGCATCATTGTCATGTACATGGAATGGACTTCTATGGGCATTCTTTTGCTATATGCTCAGTGCCACTACAATGGTAGCATTTAGCTACCCTTGTCTTGATGTCAAGCTCATCACAAAATTTATCAACAGGAATATCATAAGAAATAGGCATTCCCTCCCCTCTACAAGAGCTAAGATTTTTACATAGGAGTTTTTCTTGCTTGGTAGTGCCCTCATGCTTGGCAATGGCATCACGAAGCCACTCAAAGCTGCTGCACTTGTCACACACTAAGAACTTCTTTTTGAGGTTTTCGTCGGTATGTGAGGTTGATATATGCCTCCAACCTGAGCACCCTAGCCTTTTACATGGGTAACCTTCCCAATGACAGTCCTTCCCAACATGGTCATCATCCCCACATAAGTAGGATTTTAGTGATGCAGAACTTTTAACTCTTCGTAGCATCATCTAAACAGACACATGTTGGAAATTGCCATTTTAGATACTTTGTTCCCTAGTTATGTTACTATCACAACAAAGACATACACAGGCCAATACATTTAGAAATCATGCACTTGGAGTACATCCAAGGGCATGAGATTGCAGTGTGGGAAGATTATTTACACAATTGACATACCTGCAAAATAAACATGAATTTTATTTTTAGGTCCTACTGTTAATTTGTAATTAGAGTTTGGGTCATGTTAATAGTGGAAATCGAATTATGGATGTTAGTGTTCGTATTAATACTTACCTCAAAGTTCCAGTTTAAGTTGCTGCTTGAACCCTTCTTTTGAGCCATTTTCAGATGTGATGATCAAGCAGGTAATGGTGATCAGTAGAAATGAAGGGGGTAAGAGGGAAGATGAATTACAGTAGAGTTGAGTTGAAAAAAATGATTGTTGACTTGTGATTTTATAGCCATGGTCACAACGACTAGGACCCAACGGCTAGTTCCCAACGGATCTTTATATCACAACCGTTCAATCACCTTATGTCCTAGCCGTTGGATTTGTTTAAGCGAAGTCACATGACTTCATTTACATGCTTCACAAGTCATGTGGTGATGGTACACTAACATTGTTAGTTTATTTTTTAAATTTTTTGAATTCATTAATTTATCGTCACTTTTTAGACGGTCAACCGAGTCAACCGTCAATCCAGGACCCAAATTTAAATGTGGACATACGCAGGATCCAAACCCTAATCTATTATAATATACTATAGGAGAAGCCTTGGGTTAACAAAACCCTCTCTCTTAGGTGTGAGTTAAAAAAACCTACATTATAAACATATGGTCCAATCTATTATCTATTATTGGGTTAACAAAACCCTCTCTCTTAGGTGTGAGTTAAAAAAACCTACATTAATTATAAACATAAATTCTAATTCTAAAACAACTAAATTTTCTAATTATCTAATAAAAAAATTCAATTTTTTTTTAAAAGAAGCCCCCGTGCCTTGCACGGGATATGGGGGCTAGTATCAACTATTATATGAGACCCTTAGATAAATTAATCTAAATTTAAAATGTTGAATGACAGAGGGTATTGTGCACCCACCTCTTAAGTTAACATAAATTCATATAGAAGATGATCTTTGGTTTTTCTCATCCACCTTGTGGGAGAACAAAAATTGTATTTGAAGTGTACAACATGGACCTTCACCTGTAACATAAAAAAAAAAAAAAAAACCAGTACTCCTTTTTGAACCGATCTTTTAACAAAAGAAATATGGACGCTTGTATGGTATAGTGGGATCCACTGCTTCATAAGTTGAAAATCCTCTTAAAACACTTTTAAGAGAGAAAAATGATAGGTCCCACCTTATTACATAACCGTCTGGCATGGGGGTTTTGTATAGTGGTTGGTCTAAAAATCATTTGAACATAAAAAAACAGCCCCACATTACAATTTTCTTCTCCATTCAGTCAGTGGAGGTAACACGTCTCCATCGGTCAACGGTCAGAAACCGTGAACTTCTATAAAGAATTTTCTAAGCAAATACAGAACAGAGAGCCTCCTCCTCCTCCTCCTCCTCACACAGCCGTCGTAAATGTATACAAATAGTCCGTTGAAAAGACAAACTAATAACTCTGTCTCGTCTTAATAATTTAGAGTTGAAGTTTTCAACACTTTCTTTTTTTTTCGTTTTTTTTCTTCTTAGACGACTTTTTTTATCTCTTTCATTTTAATCATCTTCCATCCAAATTTTTTAGGGTTTTCATTTCTGTCTCTCAACTCTGCAACGACTCTGTAAATCTAGGGCTCTTCTAATTCTAGGCAGCTTCAAAGAACAATTTCAAGGGTTTTTACTTTTCAGCCTTTCAGTTCTAAAAATTTAATTAACTTGGGGATTCCGTCAGTTTTTGGATTTGTGTGCTTGATTTAGTTGGAATTCGGAGTAAAAACTAGTGTTTTTTTATGTGTAGTTTTATGTTTCTGTGAAATTTGTTGCTGAATTTAGTGGACTTCGATGCTTGAGTGAATAATGGCTGCTTCACCGCTGAAAGCTGCCGAAATTGCGATTCAATCGATCGGATTAGGGTATGATATTGCTACAGATCTTAGGCTTAAGTATTGTAAGAGAGATCATTCACCTGATCCATGTTTAATTGAGATTGATGAAGATCAAGGTCGAGATATTGTTCTTCCTGGTGGTATATCAATACCTAATGTCTCTAAATCCATCAAATGTGATAAAGGTGAACGGATGCGGTTCAGTTCTGACGTTCTCTCTTTTCAGCAGGTTTGGATTCTGCTTCCACTTTCTCTTTTTTTCCCTGTTTAGTTTGATTGTTTTAGTTGAATCAACAATTTGTTTCTTTTTTTATCAGAATTTTTTTTCCCTCAAATTCAGCATCACTGATTTCATAACTTGTGTAGACGAGGTTTTGTTTGCCACGAGACTCTTGATTTGACCGATCTGGACCGTTCATTTGATTGACAGTTACCTAGATTGCCCCATCATTTACTGCATACCCATGAAGGTCTGGTCTAGATTTGATGTGGTCCTACGGTTATCTTAGACTTCGAAGCCCTAATTAAAGCTTAAACGGAGTGCTAACCAAGTGACCAAAAAGGTCTTAGAGGAACACATTGCCTGAAAGGGGAAGAAAATCAATCGCCCCCCCTCTATAATTGACTTAATAACTAGTTGACTGCAAGTAAATTCTGCATGTTTACTTGTGGCCCAAAACATGTGGAGATGTGTGCATAGAGTGTTAGAGGAGCTGTAACTCCGAGCTCCAAGAAGTGGAGAGTTTGGGTACGATGACATTGCAGATAGATTTATTGTCGGTTGGTAGGGTGGATTTGAAGCACTTGGTTAATTATGTGCGCCGATCAAGCTGACTTATAAATTCATATACTTGGTGATGCTAAATGTTGGGCAACCAGGAATCGTCATGTTAGAACAAGTAAACCCGAGATGACTTCGTTGAGATAGGTATTTACCACAATTGGGAAAACGAGAAGTTATAACTCGAGCTATGCACACAATAGAATGCATGAATATCCCCAAATTTTTATATGTATTTTCTTTTGATAAGTCATTGAGTCAATGATAGCCCCATTAAGAGATAAAATAAGAAGGGAGGTTGATTTGTTCCTGTTTTTTGTTATTAATAAAGATACATACATATATATAGACAAAAGAACTTAAGAAGGGATCTGTTGACTTATGGAATTGTGATTATAGAATTACTTATGATTATTGGATCCATTGGGAGGTAATCCAAGGGTTGTGTTTTTCTTTCTTTTTTTTTTTTTTGGTGAGGATGATCTTCTCACTATATAGATCATCCTCACCAAAAATCTCATGGTTCTAAAGCTACTAACACCCTAAAAAATTGGTTAAGATTTTAAGTTATCCATTTACCTTCAATTTTCAACGATCTTTGAGAGCGTTAGAAGTTTTAGAACCATATGATTTTTGGTGAAGATGATCTACATGTTGAGATGATCATCCTCACTAAAAATCATTCATTATTTTTCACATGATAAGATCAAAATCACATCATTACGTTTTAACAATTTCTCTAGTCATTTCAATACCATTTCTCTAACGATTTTGTTGGCTTTCGACACAAAGTCCTAATCTATCCTCATGATTTGTTTGATGTTGAAATTTCAAAGAATATGGTGATAGTCAGAAAGATAGCAAAAAAAAAGAACCTGACATTTCCATTTCATTTTTCAGATGTCCGAGCAGTTCAACCAGGAAATATCCTTGGCTGGTAAAATCCCCTCAGGCCTGTTCAACGCTATGTTTGACTTTTCTGGTTGTTGGCAGAAAGATGCCGCCAACACTAAAACCCTTGCTTTTGATGGGTGGTTCATTACATTGTACACAATTGCATTATCCAAATCCCAAATAGTATTGCGTGATCATGTGAGACAAGCAGTTCCATCATCATGGGATCCTGCTGCGTTGGCAAGGTGGGGCTCTCAAATCAATGTTATTCTTCTTTAAATTAGTTGATGTCACTGTAAACACAGTTTTGGCATACTGATGCCTTGGAAGCTGCATTCTTTTGTATTTCTGCTTTCATATGCATTATATTCTTTATGACTTGTCAATCTTTCCATATGATATGTTTCATATGCCTTATGTTCTTTCCATATGGTTATGCATGCTGGAGGGCCAATGTATGTATTTATCTTTTTGATGGGTAAAAGGAGCTTTATTGGAAAAAGAAGATGGGAAAAAAAAGGAAATATGTCAAGTCCAACAAGAGGGTTTGACTGAAGTGCCTACATTGTAGAGGAGATAGCAAACCCCCAAGAAAAACAAAGAGTTCAAAATCTGAGGCCCTTGAAACATTTGAATTGAGATCCCCAGAAATAGAATAAAGCTTTAAATCGATCAATGACTCGAGTAGTCCACAGGCAATGAAGAAGTGGGAAGAAGTTTTGTCATTACACACCAAATGGCCAAAGCAAAGCCCCTGTTCATCGATTTATCTAGCGTCAAAACATTTTTTAAAGTGGCTGCCCGATAGAAAAATTGAACTTTTCAAAGGAATTAACAGTTTCTAAATCTCCTAATGATGAAAGAACTCTCTGGTATCCCCCTGCATAAGAGCGCACATACTTCAAAAATACCGCTGCTTTCATGTCTCCAAATCCTCCTATGATCCTCATCTGAGTTCAGGCTCACCAACTCCAATTTACTACACATTTCCACCACTGCATCAAGCTCCCAACCGCTAAGGTTACGCCGTAATCTAAGATTCCAGTTATTACAACAAATAGTAGCAGTCACCCTATCAAACTTCCCAGTCACTGAGCACGGTATATTTGTGTCCCATGGGTTTTATGAGATTGGTTTTATGTTCGCATTTATCAAGAGAGTCCCTATACAGTTTTTACTTGCTTGTTTTATTCTCGTTCAGATATTTGATGCATTGGATGTCATTTATTGTATATTTATTCAATATTTTGTATGAAAGGTCTGTAACCTTTGTCATATGTTTATTTTTATTTTTTTTAAAAAGAAATAAAATAATATCAATTGCACTACCAGTTTCATTTCTATTGCGTATCCTGAGTTACGACATAGCTCTCAGTGCTATAAAACAATATTTCAATTGGTACATACTTTTATTTTCATTTAACTTACCTGTGTGCTATAGTAGATATTACATCGTACCAACTTTATATTGATCCATTCTAAGTAGTAGATCTAGTCTCACTCAACAGATGTTTAAGAACCCCAAAGATCTTGTACATTGTACCAATTTTCTGTTGGTTAATTCCAGGTTCATCGAAAAGTTTGGTACCCATATTATTGTTGGTGTGAAGATGGGGGGGAAGGATGTAATATATGTAAAGCAGCAACATTCATCAAATCTTCAACCTGTTGAAGTACAGAAAAGGTTAAAGGAGATGGCTGACAAGAGATTTCGAGATGCTAGTGTTGTGGATCCTGAAGAAGTGTACGGGAAAAGCAAGGTGTGTAATACCCTTGTTAATGTATTCTATATATTTGTAAATGTTTGATAATTTGAATCATATGAAGAAAGTATTGATGATTCTAGCTATCTGAACCTATTAAACTTCTATATATTATATCATAAAGGTTCCTTGGAGTTTCGAAGTGTATGACTAGTCTAACATTAAACATTTAGTTGAGGTATCTATTTTCATGTCTCAGAAAGAAACCCTAACGAAACAAGTCAATATCTCAAATCTTGTTTTTTTAATAAATTACACTAGACTTCTGATTATCAAAAAAGAAGAAGAGAGAGTATACTATATAGTTTACATCATTTTGAGGACACTGAAGTTACTTTGTTTTATCGGACTATTATTCAAACTATGTCTATGTTAGTTTCTTATGACATTACAGGGAAAAAAAAAACCATGCTTGGTTTTCCTGCAGATATTTACAATTTGCAGCTGGGAGTGTTTCAGTTGCTTGCTTTTGTGCCAAACAGCTGTTAACATTTGCAGAAATTTACATAGGGCCCACAATATGTCCCAAATGACTCTTGTGCATCACCCAATGTGCAATTGTTTGTAGCACAACATCAATTGGTTGTCTAATTTCTTCCAATGAACTTTTGAGGATTCTGAATTTTTGATGTGGCATTTTTTTTTGTGGCATTTATCTTCCTATTAACATATACTTCTAGAGAGGAGTGATCTTTTTGTGCCGCAGCAGATATGTGGATTCAAAATTTTATAAATGAGAATGTTGCACCAGATTTCTTTAAATTTTTGGTCCGTTTTTTTTCAGCACACTGTTCATGTCCTCAGAATGGATTAGAAACTTGCTTGAAGTTATGATTGCTCAGGGAGAGGGCCTCAGTCAGTAACATTATCTTCAATGATTTCTAATGATTTGTGGTCGATAACGTGGCTCCTGTCGCACTGTTCAATTCTGTCTAGAAGTTTTTCTTTTGTTAAATGTTCTTCTTGTAGTCATTTTACACTACCTCAATCTCCTTTTTGATCTTCCCTTGCTGTTTTTAGATTTTTCATCTTGCATGCTGAAAGAGTGTTATTTCTCATAGTGGGCTTCACTGTGGGATAGTGGCATCATCAAAGCAAGCTAATCACCCTACGTAGAACCCATGCTATGTTAATTTCTTCAACTTCATCAAGTTGTTTGGAGTGCATAGCTTCATTTATTTAGATAAGATTTGGTATTTAAGCACCAATGATTGCATGTCTATCTTTTCGTACTCTCTTTAGTTTGAACATTTTTTGCTTCCAGATTTGTGGTATTTGTAGAACTATTTAATGGGTATACATGGGTTATTTGTTTAAATCTTTGTTACAAGCTTTAGGTTTCATGAACTGCATGAGCTACTGAAAAGCATTATAGTGTTATTTTGCACCCTTGTTGATCTTTCTTAAAATGTCCTTATTATTTCAGTTTGGAATCAGGGAGCAACGCACGAGGTTTGTTGATACTAGCCCATCAAGTTCTTATGCTCACAAGGAGGTACATATCATGATACTCAGATGAAGTCATCTACTCAAATATACTGAATGACTGCTATTCGTATTTCTTTTCTCCCTTATTTTTATTTTTATCAATTGCTTTTCCCCTTATTTAATTGCAGGATATTATGAACATCCACAAGAGGAGAGGAGGAAGTGATAATAAGAACCTATCACATAATGAGTGGATACACACCGTTCAATCTGAGCCTGACGTGATCTCAATGTCATTTGTTCCAATAACGTCGCTTTTGAATGGAGTACCTGGTAGTGGATTCTTGAGCCATGCCATCAACCTCTATCTGCGCTGTAAGATAAGCTGTGGTCTTGTTTGGACATTTAATACATTTTCTAGTTATATTCAGCAATCTGAAAAATCGTAGATCTCTTTATTCCGTGAAAATGACAAAATCATTGATGCAAGAAAGACTGCAGTGATTAGCCTAATGTGATAACTGCGATCAAATATTTTTTTTAAAAAACTTACAATTGAAGACTGATAGACAACAGCTAACATTCATTCACCACATAGAGATCGAAAATAACTGAAAATTATAGATGATTCAGACCACAATCCCACACTATGACACCTCAAATCAGAAAATGAGTCTAGCGTACTGCTATTGTGTACACTAGCTTAACAATCAATGAGATGACACTTTAAACTCCAAAGATGATTGCAAATCAAGGCAAATGAAACATAAAGGGGAACAATTAGGGTGAGCTAGGATATGTAGAAGATGCTGTAAAAGGGTAAATAAAGGTATAAATTGCTGGATTTTAAGAAATAAAGAATAGGTTGTAAACTGCTTTTGGGGATCTAAAACGTTGAAATACGGCTGGTTGGAAGGAGTTAGTTAGAATCAAGGCTGTAGTTAGAATCAAGACTGTAGTTTGGGTCTTTAAGATTTAAAAGCAAAATAAGGATAGGATAAGAGGGTTACAACATCTCAAGTTTGATACGCCATTACATATTTAGACTAATTCAGAATGTTTCAAAAAAATCCAATGTTTAGGAATTATTGTTTTGTTTCGGTGAACGTTTCTTTTTATGAAGTTCGGTGAACGTTTTATTTTTCAACAAAGTAGAACATTCGGTAGG
>MVGT01003539.1:237723-268304 GCA_002174775.1 Macleaya cordata
AATGTGACTATGGTTAAGGATCACACAATCACCTGGTGGTCTTGTTTTTAAGATTAAAAAAAACTAAACTAAAGTGGTTGGAGTAAACTAAATTAAACTAAAGTTTCTTCCTACATGGTTGTGGAGAGGGCTTTTCTTATCAGATGGGTTGTGTAGACCAGAGAAGTTGATCGTGTTTTCTCTAATGAGCAGTCGAAGGAGAGGTTGATCGTGCTTTCTCTAACGAGCAGTCGAAGAGGATGCTGGTCGTTACTAAGGAGTTGGTGGTCGATCTGATTGAAACTGAAGGAGTTGGGGTTAGATGTGGGGATTCAAGTTTTAAATCACTAATTTCTATTGGTTTTATGTGTTTGAATTTTGACCATGAAGGGCATCAGATCGAAGATCGGAGAGTGACAGATCTGGAATTTCTTTGTGCATAGATGAGTGTGATAAAAAAAATCAAGATTAACAATTATTTCTGATCACAATAACCGACTATCCAATCCTGCCTCAATTGAATTGGATGGAAAACCGAAGAAAAGTAGTGGACATTGAAAGAGTCCTTCAAATGCCTTCAGCATTGGTTAATGGACAACAAATGGCGGACTTTTGAAGTGGATGGACTTTGGTGGACTTTTATGAATTTATTGAAGAAAAGCTGCCTGGCCAAATCCAACCAAAATACAAGAGATTTTGGTGGGCATTTTCTCTGTCTCCACCACCACTCACCTTTCATAAATTACAAATATTACTAATTAATAATTATGTTTAGTAATAAATAATGGTAATTAATCAGTAATAATGTATAGTTATTAGTTAATACTTATTATAATCATAAAAATAATTAATAATTATATTTATTATTAAAATTTAAAATTAGTAACTATTTTTTATTACTAATTAATACTTACTTTTTAATATTAATAAATAACAATCATGTATAATAAGTATAAATATGAATAATTAATATTAATCAATAATAATAAATTGTTATTAACAATTAATAAGTCTAATAGCTATTATGAATAATAATTAATCATAATAATAATAAAAAATATCAAAAAGTACTAATTACTTTGATATATAATTAATATATTTAATTATAGTAAAAACTATTACTCATAATGATAGTTAATGAAGATGTCCGTGAAAATCTGTCACGGGATTCTGCTGACATCTGTGGACGTTGTCAATACAAACCCTATGGACTCAAAATGAGTCTACAAGACTCCATGGACTCTATCAAAATCCCTCGAAATCAGTCATCTTCAAGAATCTGTGGAAATCTGCAGAATTCTTAATTGACTTCCCCCCAGTAAATCTTTCGTTGGTAATCTAATTGGTCCAGAAACTGTTCTAAAACAATCAACAAGCATATAGGATGCTAATCAACTACATGTATTAGTAGTTGTCCTTTTTCAACAAAGAGCCAAGCTAACTCGCCAGCCATGTAGTCTGGTACCATCTTTTATAATCATTGGTGAAATTAACTATTTTAACTTTTCATGCGGCTGAAATGAGAGATCGATGCTCTTTGAGAGCGTCATTCTAAATTGCTTCAGTTAAATAAATCTTGATTACAATTTGTTGTTACTTTGTATATTGACCTCTGCCTTTTGGTTGCAGATAAACCACCAATTGAAGAACTCCATCAGTTTTTGGAATTTCAACTGCCTCGGCAATGGGCACCAGTGTTTAGTGAGCTTCCCCTTGGGCCGCAGCGGAAGCAGCAAAGAAGTGCATCTCTACAGTTCAGCTTCATGGGTCCCAAGCTTTACGTTAATACTAGTCCGGTAAAGATGCTTTTTCACCCGTGGGCTTTAATCATCATTTATGTTACTGGAGCTTAGGAATGTGACCTCAGACATTTCATGTAGGCATGTTTTTGCTTTTAGGCTAGACTTTCATTCGACATATTTTCATGTCTACCTCTGATCTTAGTATTCAAGTGGTAGGCCACCTCTTGGATGATGGTAGCTGGACACCCCCTACCGTAAATTTCCGATTAATCATGCCTTGATTTCATATTAGAGAAATTAGAACTATGTTTTCAAGTTTAGTTCGTTGATCCAAAATTTTATTATCCTTGATGCTTATAAATGGTAAACATTATGGAAAATTGTCTTAGCAAGGATGACTAAATCCATACTTCTACATTATCAGCTTGAAAAATCATCCTGCTCATTATCAGCATCATACATTATTGATGATTTGGATGGAATCTTTAAGATGACTAGTTACATATTTCTTACCCCTACGATTTCTTACTGGCATGAGCTTATTTGTTCTGTTTATACATTATGTGGCAGGTTGATGTGGGTAAGAGGCCAGTTACTGGTCTTCGACTGTATTTAGAAGGAAAGAGAAGCAACAGATTAGCAATTCATTTGCAGCACCTCTCTTCCCTGCCGAAAATCTTCCAACTACATGATGACCCAAATGGAAACTTCCGCCGTGATTCCTATGATCGCAAGTTCTATGAGAAGGTTCAGTGGAAGAACTTTTCTCACGTCTGTACTGCTCCAGTTGAATCTGATGAGGACCTCTCCATCGTCACAGGGGCCCACTTCCAGGTGGGTGATTATGGCCTGAAGAAAATTCTGTTCTTGCGACTTCGCTTCTCCACGGTTACAGGTGTCACTGTAGTCAAGAAGCCTGAGTGGGATGGGTCCCCTGGTCTGACCCACAAATCTGGAATGATCTCTGCTCTGATCAGTCATCACTTCACAACAGTTCAGAAACCACCTCCACGCCCAGCTGATGTGAACATCAACTCGGCTGTGTACCCTGGGGGGCCGCCAGTGCCAGTCCAAGCACCTAAGCTGCTGAAGTTTGTTGACACAACAGAGATGACAAGAGGACCACAGGACACACCTGGGTACTGGGTTGTTTCCGGGGCTAAGCTTGTTGTTGAGAGAGGGAAAATCACACTCCGCGTCAAGTATTCCCTGTTGACTATTATGTTACCCGATGATGATGAAGTGCCGGAGTAGCACTAGAAAGGTTGTTACAATATCTCAAGCCAAAAGAAGGAAAAAAAAAAAAGAAGCAATGGAAAGGAAAGGAGAAAAGCAATACAAATGGAAAGATGAAAAACCATGATAAAGCTTTGTGGTGTGTTGTAACGAAAGCCCTCTTGTAGCAATATTGAAGAAAACATTACTGGCAAACGGGGCAGATACAGAAGGATTTGTTGTCTTGTTGAGATGATTTGTATGTATTATATATGTTGATTGTTTCTTCATAATTTGTATCTCTTGTAGATTATGAATGTTTTTTCTTCCCAAAGTTGGGTCATTTTCAGAAGCTGGTCCATCTGAATTTTCAGTTCTTTTGGTTTTGCAATAGATGGTTCGTTAATTGGTTATAGAGCCGGCCCTGGGCACAAGCAACCAAATCTATCCTTCAATTTTGAATTTTCAATCATCTTTTGATGAGGTTAATAGTTGTAGGGTGAAGATAATCTATATAATAAGGAGATCATTTTTGCACAAAAAAATTAGTCATTAGATCATCTGCAAGTAGGCTCTATAGGCGAGGTGAAAGTGAGAAGACTGCCAAGTAGGCTCTGTTTGATTGCAATTGTGTACGTGGAAATATTTTCATTTCCATCACCGCGGAATTTTACTCATTGGGTGCTAGGATGTGTATTCCATAGAATTATGTTGAAAATCAACTATTTATTGTTGTGAAGGGGTTTCAGCAGAAACCAGGTATTGACTACAACGAGATATTTTCTCCAGTTGTGAAGATGACCACTATCAGAGTAGTGCTTAGCCTAGTGGCTTCACAAGATCTCCACCTTGAGCAGTTAGATGTAAAAACTGCATTTCTTCATGGTGACCTTGATAAAGAAATTTATATGAAGCAACAGACTGGTTTCATCGAAGCAGGCAAGGAGGAGATGGTGTGCAAACTCAAAAAGAGTTTGTATGGTTTGAAATAGGCTCCAAGACAATGGTACAAGAAGTTCGACAACTTCATGCACAAAAGTGGCTACTCGAGATATAACGCAGATCACTGTTGCTACACCAGAAGGTTTGAATCTGGTTACATCATTTTACTATTGTATGTTGACGATATGTTAATTACTGGAACTTCTCTACAGGAAATTAAGAATCTGAAGGCGCAATTGGCAAATGAGTTTGCCATAAAAGATCTTGGTAAATCACAACAAATTCTCGGTATGAGAATCAGCCGGGACAGGTCTAAGGGAACACTTATGCTTAATCAGGCTGAATATATTGAACGGATTCTGAAAAGATTCAATATGGAGGGTGCTAAGCCAGTCAGCATACCGCTTGGAAGCCAATTCAAGCTTTCAAAGTTGTAGAGCGCCACAACAGATGCAGAGAAAGATTATATGGCAAGTGTGCCATATGCTTCATTTATTGGGAGTCTTATGTACGCTATAGTGTGCAAAAGACCAGATATTGCCCATGCAGTGGGAGTAGTGAACAGATATTCTAGCAATCCTAGTAAGCAACATTGGGAAGTTGTAAAGTGGATCTTTAGGTACTTGAAAGGTTCCACCAATATACCTTTGTGTTATGGAATGGGGGACTCCATTCTGAGGGGCTATGTGGATGCAGACTTCGTTGGTGACCTTGATAGAAGGCGAAGCACGACAGGATATGTCTATACTCTGGGGCCTACTGCAGTGAGTTGGAGCTCACGGTTACAGAAGTTGGTGACATTGTCAGCAACATAAGCAGAATACATGGCTGTTACAGAAGCCAGTAAGGAGATGATATGGATGAAAGGCTTGTTAGAAGAAATTTGGACAGGAACAAGAGAACAATGTTCTATATAATGATAGTCAAAGTGTTATTCATCTTGCCAAGAACTCAGTCTACCATGCCAGGACGAAGCATATCGACATCATATATCATTTCATTCGATCTCTGTTGGAGGATGGCGAGTTATTACTCGAAAAGATTCTTGGTTCAAAGAATCCAGCTGACATGTTTACCAGAGGGGTAGCAGTGGAAAAACTGAAGCTCTACAAAACTTCAGTGGGTCTCTTATTCTGAGGGAAAAGGAAGTGAGCCGCATCAAGGAGATTATATTAGTACCGATAATCTAGGTTGAAAAGGAAAGGTAATAGTGTACGACAACTCTAGAGTTGAGGTTCTTTCAGCTCTAAGTGGGTGATTGTTAGTAGGTGGAGCTGTACACAGTCACCTTTGTTGAAAAGATAAACTAGCAGCTAGAATCTTTCTCCCTTTAGTCTTTCTTTTCAACATGTGGTAGGTGGCAACCAACCTTGAATATGTTTTGTCTAAGAAAGCAGCCACCGATTGGCTGCTTTCTCTGACAATTTCCTCCTTCTCCTGCCTATATATATGGATTTCTTTTGTTAGTCACTTAAGCTAAGCAATCAAGTCTTAAAGTTATTGTGAGAGAGAGAGAGAAGTAATCTCTCTTGAGATAGTCTCTTGAGTGTAACCTCTTGTATGAGAGAAGAGAGAAAGTGAGAGTGTAAACTCTTGTACACTTGTATTTCCTTATTTATAGTGGATTGGCTTGGTGAGGCTCAAAGAGGACGTAGGACTAGCTCCGAATCTCTATAAATCTTGCGTGTCTTGTGAGTTATTTATTTTCTTCTTTATTTGCTTCGTGAGTATTATTTATTTATTCATTCATTTACTTCTAAGATCCTGTATTCCACAATCGAGAGAAAACTCTAAGTAGATTGATCACTTACGACGAGGGTATATTTTCTCAACAATATATACTAGTTGTATTCCCTATCATTGTTGAATTACATGATGTGCCAGTTATTCTCTTTCTACCAAATCTGAGTTCCATTTATATCATCAAATGAATGCTGCTTCCAATGTGTATTGTGTGGTTTTGTTGGTGGTTTTAACGTCTTGGATTGTTGTTCTGCGGGGATTGTTAAATCAAATTCAGTTACTGAATGACTATACCATGGAGTCATGATCCATATACACTATGGTTATATTGGTCCATGGTAACCATGGGGATTAGAGATAATCCAAAGACTGATTTTTGTGAGGATTAACGTACCCATCATGTGGACCATCGTTTTTGGGATTCTATCAGATGTTATTAGTTGAAATTTTAGTTCGTCATTTTACTGTTAGGCTGTGTTTGATGAATTCCATGGAAATGGGTTAGTTCTGCGGAAACAATACAAATTCTGCCGTTTGTTTACATTTTTAATTCCACGGAAATGGGGGCCCAGTTACTTAAAAGCATGGCTAATAGTTAGTTTTTAATGTAATTCCATGGAATAGGCTTCCTTGGCCCCCCCAAGGAATTAATTCCGCGGAAGTGGTGGAAATGAATCTATTTCCGCGGAATACATTTCCTTGCTATCAAATACAGCCTTAGTGTCAACCAACTTTTAATAGATTTAGAAGTTCCAAAAAGATCGGATTTTTTTTTATCTAAATGGTAGGGTGATGGAGATAAAAAATAAAAATAATAATAATAAAAAATCAGTTGTTAGATCTCCATATGGGCCAGTGCAACCATGGTGTAAATCTTCTATGTGTATATATGCTTTTGGCGATTTGGTTTGGGTCCCCAAAAGTCTGATTAATTGCTGAAAGAAAAACAAAAAATCTGAAAACAAAGAATGAACTCTTAAGAGACAAAGGAGGAATTCACTGAAACTACATTATTTTTTGTATTAAGTACTATGTATATATGATGGATGGATGGTTAAGGAGAAACAAAAGCTAGCTACAAAACTACGATCATATATATGAAGGCCAATGTATCCCTTCTCTTCTGCAGGGGATCAGAGGAGCAGGTTGAGCAATGAAAGTTGGACAATTTTGCCCCGGCATCAAAACCGAGATATCCATCGAAGAATATGATGTTGAAACCTGTCATCAAGCCCATCAAATGTCAGAGTTCAATCTAAAATCAAAATGACCAAATTAAACTTCACATATATATTCTCAACATTATATCTCACAATTAACTAACAAAGTGAAGATGCACCGATTTGACGGTTTAAAAATGGTTGATTTGACCCTTACAGTTAAGACATGATAAAAATCATCACTTTGTAGTAAATTTAAAATCGTCCCATAATTGCAGTTGAGAGAAATTTTTTTGTCAAAACTTGGTGTCCCAAGATCCCCACCCAAAAAAGAAATCTTTCGTGATCATATTACACTTACTAGCCAAAATCAACCTAAACTGAAGTCTAAACTCTAAACCACTAGTCTAGGTAAAGATGCATGCAATGCTGGCAAGATTATTTGAAACTTACATCTTGTGGACTCCTAAGTTTTTCAGTTACATGCATTCCATCCTGAGCCTGTCCTGATTCTAAAGACCCATCTTCAGCTGCTGCATCATCTTGTGAGGATCTTCTTGGCCTCAACAAATGTTCAAAGAGGGCCATCACAAGAAACATTGCTATTAAGATAGCAGTTGCAACAAAACCAAAAGATATTGCACTCACTGCTGAGGTCCCCCCTACAGAAGAAGAACTCTTTATTGGCTGCTGCCCTTCCTGATGACCTATTATTCCTCCTCCTGTCTGAGTCTGATATGATGGATTTGGATCTGTACTTGTGTAAATATTCCAAGGATTGGGTCCACCTGAGCTGAACTCATTCATGATAACAAATTTATTAACTTTTTGTTGGTGTTTGGTAAAACTGAAATTAGGGTTTGAATTGATTTTAAAGATATGAAATATAAGGGTAAATTTGAAAAGTTGAAGAAAAAAAAATTATAATATTTTCAGTAAAAATAAAAAAATTAGATGGTGCATTGTAAAACTAAAATTAAGATCTGATTTGATTTGATTCGATTCGTAGTGCTGAAGACTTAAAAATGTAAAATAAGGATAAATTTATAAAAAAATAAATAAAAACAAAGTGGAAGTTTTGTGTCTTGCTTAGATTTTAGATAAAAGTGAAAACAAAAAATCCAATCTGTTGAAAAAAATCCAAAATTCAGTTATCACGTACTGAAAATCCAACACTTATGAGTTATCACTGAAAATCCAAAATTCAATGCCGAAATTTAGTTTTAATCATTTTGTATAATGAACCCATGGATTTGTATAACAAATAATTAAAAGCCTCAAAAGCAGCAGGAGCTGCAATAATATTCAATCCGAACGACGACGACGACCACGTCGAAATCTGGTTGGAAATACATCGATCAACAGGGCTTTCACTGTTGGTTAAATAACTGATCGATAGTCCATATCATCACCTATAAACAATAATACAGAAGATTGAACTTCAAATATTAATTAAGATATATAGAAAGATAAATTAATGAAAGAAAACTTGAACACTGAATTACAAAAAAAAAATGTGTTTAATTCTCGATAAAACGTCGAATTTACTATTATTAATTTTTTTTTTTTTTTGTTCTATATTCTCCTTCTTGGAAGAGCAAAAATTCAAAGATATCCAGGAGAAATTAATATATACATTATTACAGTAATTAACTTTTGTAGTACATTGGCTGAAAATGCATCAAACAGTAAATTAATTAAGGTTGAGAAGAAAAAATAATAACATGGATATTTAATTAATTAATAAGCAGACTAACCTGTGTAAGTTAAGGCGGGAGAGATCGATATCTGATGAGTTTATTATATATGAAGAAAATAGTTTCGAAAAAATTTGATCGAGCCGGCTTGTAATATATTTGTTTTGTTGCCGTCTAGTACGACGACAGACTACTACGGAGAAGGAGAGGATCATGTATCGGCATCATCCTCATTGTTCCAAGCACTAGTTAAATAGGCTAAGCTGATAATCACACAACTATATATATAACTTTGGACTCAACACTAATTGTTATTCGAAAAAAGAATTAGATCAAAAGACACCCGCGAATCTTGTAGGGGTGTAAAAAAAAAAAAAAGGGTTGGGACTTGTTGGGAGATTATAATTCTGTAGTTCATCGGTGGGGATGACGAGCCAATTTACTATATCCATTCTTGAAGTCACCTTAGAGACGATAGTGAGACTGAAAATTATTGTTCACGTCAATAACTAACAGGAATAGAACTTAGGTCTAAACTGTTATCAACAACAGACATTATCGATTGTGCTAGTAGACAAATACGCCCCTAATTGGCTTTCGTTTTTAATTATTTTTTTTAAGCTACCATTTACTCTTGAAATCTTGCTCTTTATATAAAGCATAAAAATTTCATCCATTAGAGTAGTTTTGGTTATATATCTCTAAATTTCTAGGGTATGGGGTATATAATTAGATAAACCAAAAAAAAAATACCTGTAATTCTCTTGCAAAGTTTTAACAATCATCTATAGAACAGTTCCATACTGGAGTCCAACAAAAGGTAAGATCTCAATTTTGACACTCTGTAGTCCTGATGTCTAACCTAAAGAATCATTCATATTATTCCTTGTCAAAGACAAAAGAACAAAGAAACCAAAAGAAATTAAAAGAAATATAAAGTATTAATAATTCAGACTGGGGCAAGCAAAAGAACAGTGGTATGATTGTAAATTCCAAAAGTTATTGTGAAAAAGCAATAGATATATGTAAAGACCATTAGGGGAAGGGCTGGCCCACATAAAACCCCTCCAAAAAAATGAAAAAGAAAAGCAAAGCTGATATAGATAGAGAATTGAGAAAAATAAAATAAATTAAAATAAGGCTGTTACACATTACAAGTAGTATTGTACAATCTAAGTTTCTAAATGACATTATTGGAACTATGGATCACTAAAATAGAATCTAAGTATTGATAACCTAAAAATATGCACAAGATCTAATTATTGTTATAAGATTATAGTGGTGTTTGTTTTTTATAAGCATTTGAATTTATCTCGTGTGAACTTTATGTGCTTAGAAAGAATTTGGTTTGTTTGATACTTTTACCTTTTGCTTGAATTAAACTTTTAAAGTAAGTATAAAAAAGTTAAATTGAATTTAAGATGAAGGTCTGAGTCATATCGATATACAATCTAAAATTTATAGGCTTGAAGATTCTGCACAATACAAAGTGATACTCATACTAGTCAGATTCGGATCGATGCCTAAAAAACAATGCAGGTTTTCAATGCTTTTACTAGTCAGATTTGAGTCTTGTTTGTAGACTATCGGTTGATGTCCCTAAATAAAAAACATCGCGTTGCATGCAAACATCACATTTCTTAATTTTTGTATTTTGTTCCTATTAAGGATTTTCTGTCAGAAAAAAAAATCCATATTGAAAATTAGTTTGGTTATGAATTTTCCTTTACCAAAAACATCAAGTAGGCCCATGATCGACCATGTATAGCAAGCCACTCTTTGCTTCTAATTATGCTTGAAATCATTTAAAACTATTATCACATTAAAATTACAATCACAATATATGTCTAAGAGCATCCACAGTGTTGTAGGGTAAAAAGCCATTTTACCCTACTGTTTTTTAGCCTACAAGACCCACATCCACAGTGGGGAGTGTTTTAAAAAAATTTAAAAAATTAATAAAAAACCTAAACTGAGGACAAAATTGACATTTAAAAAATATATATATATTTTAAAAAGCCAGGCGTTGTCCCTGGACCACGCCTGGAATCAAACGTAGTGTTAGCACTACGCCTGGTTTTTATAATTTTTTTTAATTTTTATAATTTTTTTTAAAATTTTTTATAATTTTTATAATTTTTTTATAATTTTTATAATTTTTTTATAATTTTTTTAAAATTTTTAAAATTTTTTAACCCATCAATTAAAAAAAAATTTAAAAAATTTAAAAAAAAAAAAAAAATTTGGGCGTGGAGCAATCTCCACGCCCCATGCAATTTTAAAAATTTAAAAAAAATTGGGGCGTGGCTTTACCTCCACGCCCCGTTTCAAACGCCATCATACCTCTACGCCCCATTTCGGACGTGGTGCCAGATCCACGCCCCGTAAAATAATTTGCAGATGAGTCTGGAGAAGGCCAATTTTAGCCTATCTCCGAGCCTCGTAGGCTAAAATTCTTATTTTTCCCTACCCACTACTCAACTCAAATAAGGTAAAAATGTATTTTAACATACCACTGTGGATGCTCTAAGAAAGAATTGAAACCCTAACTAAATCTAATTCAAGCAACTCAAATTGAAATTGCAAATAATTTACCTTATCCGTGCAAAAAATAATCTTGGTAGTTTCATTTTGAAACCTTTTGTTTGATCACTAGAACAAGTTTTCTGTGAATTTCTAATGATTTCTAGATTCAATCACTACATTGTCAATTAAAAGAAAACTTCTGTTAGTCCTAACATTAATTTTTTTAAGTTGAAAAAATTCCCTTCTTTTCAGATTTACCTATGTCGAAAATTGAAACTTGGATGTAAAATATTTTCCAAAAAACTTACAGTATATGATTTTAATTACTTAAAATTTTTAATAATATAAAACAATAATTGATTTTTCAAAAAACTAGTAGAAGATGAGGTGAATTCATATGTGCAGGATGCACGTGTAGCTCTCATGTAGGAAGAAAAGCAAGCAGCTCGACGCCCTTATGCAAAAGTAAATTGGAAGAAAGAGAATTATATTCCAATTATCTTTTCCAATAACATATATAAAGAGAAAATTCAATCTGAAGCCTTTCATGACAACAAAAGCCAAAGAGAAAACACTAGTGGGCCTCAATATTTTTCTTCATTACCAAAAAAATAAAAATAAATAAATAAAAAGAAAAAGGGCACAGATAGCCCACTTTTTACTACGGTAATACTAGGGTTACAGCAAAAATCTACAGACGGCTCTACAGAAGCGGATGTGGCGGTCCATCTGGCGCCTCGGTCTTGTGCGGTAACGCTGCCTCGTTGGCACTTTTCACTTTTTTTCTTTTCAACAGAATAAGGCACGGAATCCTAGATTCTATTTTGGACTAATTACCAACCGTTGATAAAGAACCAAATCAACGGTTGAGATTAAAAATCTTTTAATGTCATCTCTTAGGGCAAGTGTTATGGACACCTTAAACAAGCAAAAAAAATATTTTTTGAGGTTAGGGCAAGTACCATGGACACCCCAAACATCCAAACCCATCTATCCGATCCTAGATTTAGGGAGGGAGTAAGGGGTTTGAGGGAGGAGGCAAAGATTGTACCGTGCGGCACAATCTCTGTCGTACGGCACAGATTGTGCCTCACGGCACAATCTTTGCCTAATTCTATACAGACATAAATGTATGAATTAGGCAAAGATTGTGCCTCACGACACAGATTGTGCCTCACGGCACAGTCTGCCTAATTTCATATAGTCGTTGTTCAAGTACAGATGGGAGAAATAAATGCATGTCACGGCACAGATTGTGTCGTGCGGCACAATCTGTGCCGTATGGCACTAAATGTGCCGTGCGTCCCTAATTTTTCATGGCACTTGCGCTCCCCCAAACCTTTAAACCCCTACTCCAAACAACCTAAATAAGGATTTTCCATCGCACTTGCCCTTACAACCTAAAACTGAATCGAAAAGAGAAAAATTTGGACGACCACCGACGACATAGGGCAGCAAAAGATTTCGTCGCCGTCGCTCTCAGGCAGGGTACAACTCTAGATCCAGCCGTGATTTCTCTCTCATTGTATCTTCTCTTCTTCCTCATCTCCAAATAATTTTTTTTTTCAAAAACTCATTTCTCCATTAAACCCTAGAAGAAGATAAGATAAAAAGGGTGAGTTTGTTTTCTATGAGTTCAGTAACACGACCCTAATTAGAATTGAACCCGGACATGTACAAAATCTAAAATTTCTCCCAACACTAAACGGCTTCTTGCTGGTTCAACTCTTTTGAAACGTCTCAAGAGTTGAAAGAGAGAGAATGAAAGTCCGACTCTTGAACCAGTCCATAGTTCGTTAATGTATTCCTTTCCTTCATAAATCCATATCATATTTGATATTATCAATTGGACAAAACTGATACATTGAATATGGTGTATTTCTAATCATTTTTGGACTTTTTATTAGAAAATTCATTTTTCAATGGGGTATTAATGAATGAATGGCTGGGCTCGTTTGATCTAGTTGATGATACATAGATTAATCTTGTTGTTAACCCAACCTTTTTGCTTTCTTGAACTTTGTTGATCTTCGAAAAGGAGATCGGTAGTAAGATCATTCATAGGTCAGGGAACATCCTTGTCTGCTCTGTGGAGATGTCAAAAAGTGGATTATTTTAAAGTTCTCCAGTACTGCTGCCCTTGCACCCCTGTACTATATCAGGGTTACCTTCAGTGTAGCAGATCCGTAGGTCGCCGGTAATCGTTCAGAGAGAAAAAGAAATCCTCAAATGTAAGAGAGATGATCTTTTAACCGTTGATTTGGGTACTTTCAACGGTTGGGAATAAGCCCAAATTAGAGTCTAAGATTCCGTGCTTGAGTTGTTGAAAAAAAATTAAGGCACCAGATGGACCGCCACATCTGCTTCGGTAGAAACTTCTGTATACTTTTGCTGTAACCCTAGCATTACCGTAAATCAATTAAAGAATGACACTTTCTGCTAGAGCATTTAATGCATTCAGATGGGACAAAATGTGATGTCAAACATTAAATAACTAGGTATATCGCCGTGCCTCCCGCACGGCTCAAAACTTTGTTCATCCTTCCTACACGCGCTTCGCGCGTGTAGTTTGAATGTCCAAACGTGCTGCGTACGTTTCTCTAACGCACGCTTCGCACGCACCACACGCGTTAGGGTTTGGGTATTCTAGTCGTTTAGCTTGTGGAAATTAATTGTCCATTCTCCCCATGCGCGCTTCGCACGCACCTACACAGGCGCCTTTGGATCCACTCCACGCGTCTCTACCGTCAAGTGTAAATCACGGCCACGGGACAGCCCAACATTTCGTAAAAGAAAATAAGGTTATTTTGGTCATTTATATAATAATGTTGTAAAATGGTATAAAGGTATTAAAAAATTAAATAAAGTTATTTTGGTCATTTACTACTATAGGACACATCTGGTATTTTAGAAACTTAAGGGTATTTTGGTCTTTAAAAGAAGCATAGGTTGGTGTCGTTATGAGAACGAACCTCGGAAGAGGACAGAATTGCCCCCTCATCACGAGATTCTTTATTAATGGGTTTTTTTCGAGAATGGTGCGTTGAAAGTTGAAACAGCTTTTTCCAAGAGAGATGGTCTTCTTCGTCGTTTGAAATGGGTTTTTAAATGGGCTTTTTTAGCAAATAACCCTGTCAGTATATGGAAACTAAGAAATAACCCTGACATTTTTGATATTTTTGAAATGACCCTATCTTGGACGGAATCGTTAACTTGCCATCCTAGAGAACACGTGATGGACACATGACCATGTTAAAGTACGTAAATGCCCTTATTCTAACCCAACCTCTCCTCACCTTGAGTTAAGTTCAGACATGGGACACGTGGAGCCATCTGTGCGTTGGATGAGTTTGACGGTGCAGATCGGTCCTTATTGTATTGCACGCTTGATCTTCTTATTTTCGCGGGATTAATTAGGGCATTCTATTTTTCTTTCGTTGAACAGTTGAGAGAACAGGGAGCTGAACCTCAAGCGTCCATAAAAATCCGCCATTGATGATCTCCGAAAGAAGAAGACGTCGAAACCCCCGTTGAAGCTCCGAATCAAACTCCAACATGCTTCGTCGAGACAGGTATATAGTTGTTTTTTTTTTCTGTGATTTAGGTTGATGTTAGGGTTTTGTAAGGGGTAAGTGTATAGATTGCGATTCTTTCACAAGTCATTAATCGCGTCTCAATAGAATTTGATTTTCTAATCCCATTACAAAATGGTCTCCTACATCTAGTGTAGACCCATGGACACACAATACCAATGTGACATATTCTATCACACATTTGGCACCGACCCTACAAGAGAAAGAACACAAAAAAAAAATTGTTACCATTCAGCATATAACCCCCCTGTTTTTGTAAAATTGAACAAATAACCCTGCCATGGATGAACCGATCCATGGAGAAGGAAGGAGATGCAGTCTCCTTGAACTTGAAAAATAACGAAAAAAATAAGAAAACAAATAATTTCATGAAGAAGGAAGAAATTAACTTTGAAAAATAACAAAAAAACCAAAATGCTAACCTCCGATGACTCAACTGACTTTGCTTTTGATGACCCTTCTCCACCTCCCATGGATAGTGTTGTGTGCTTTAATGGAGAAGAAATGGAGTTGAAGAAAAGACGATGATGGAGTGAGATGGTAGGTTTGATCGGTGGATTTATAAAGCCGTTCAGATGAGGAGAAAGATCACTTAACGGTCACAGTAAGGACTGATCTGCACCGTCAAACTCATCCAACGCACAGATGGCTCCACGTGTCTCATGTCTGAACTTAACTCAAGGTGAGGGAGGTTGGGTTAGAATACGGACATTTACGTACTTTAACATGGTCATGTGACCATCATGTGATCTCGAGGATGGCAAGTTAACGATTCCGTCCAAGATAGGGTCATTTCAGAAATATCGAAAATGTCAGGGTTATTTCTTAGTTTCCATATACTGACAGGGTTATTTGCTAAAAAAAGCCCTTTTTAAATCTTGAGTAAAGAAGTGATTGAAAAGAAGATCAGAGCTTAACAGAGGACCGAACAATACATAGCTTATGTCTCCATCATCATAACAAACAAACCAGGCTGACTTCGAGCATGTTAAGATCTGATATAAGATTGCACTGTTGATGATAATAGATCTGTGATCTTACTCTTTTCCAAGTAATCATTCTTAAATGTGGTGATTCTCTCCAGCTTCTTGATTAATTCATTTGAGAAGATCCATTTGATCAAGTTCTTTCCTCGAAGAAGAGCCTAAAAAGATGCTGGTTGGAGCTTTGTGAAGTGGGGAAGAACGGGTTTTTCAGACCGATCCGGTTGGTTTTAACGGTCGGATCGTCGGTTTAAGAAAACCGTCGGTCCTCATTTTTAACCGGTTTGATATAAACCGAGCCGATTTTTCAAAATTTCCGGTCGGACCTAGGTTGAACCGTCGGTCCGGTCCGGTTTTAATAACATTGGTTGGAAACCCCCTCTTTATATCACTTAAGGAGTGGGAGTTAATGTTAACAAAAAAATATATAGAGACAGTGGGACGTTAGAAAAAGGGGAAAAGAGAGAGAAACGAAGGGAGGAAGAAAGACTAGAGAACGAGATATAAAAAGGGGATCTGAGGGAACTCCAAACGTGCTGATTTTGGGTGAGTTTTCACCTTTCCTCTTCTTTTTCTCTTTATTCTTGATGATCTTAGTGGGTGGTCTCTTTTTTTTTTCTTCCTGATTTTGTCTCTAGGGTTTGTGAAGTGAGGGATTTCTTGTTTGGATTTGTCGAATCCTTGCTTTGGGAGTTCTTATTGCAGTTAAAAGGCAAGTTTACTGTTATACTTGGTTAGGGTTGATGTAAACATTGAACAAACGATAGATCTAGAGACAAAATAGGATGTTTAACACGTTTCCTTATGCCTGCAATTTGCTGATTTTTTGTTAGTGAACTGATTTACTATATCTTATACTTGATTCTAGCTATATTTGATTTAGGCTAGATGTGGTATGGAGATATATGCAATCCTATAACTGTTCAGTCACTTAATTTTGGTGAGAATTTACTAATTTGTGGTAGGTTATTGTTGCGTACGAGTTTCCTTCTTGTTAAGCCAATTTGTTATATGTTCATTGATTTTGTAAGTTTTAATGAATTAATTTTTGCTGTAAAAAAAAAGAAGAAGAAGAAGAAGTTATTCTTGAACAACTATAATGGGTTGTTTTAATCCACTGAAACATACGGGTGGAATTGATGTTATAGATGGTGGTTGCCTACGCCTATTTGGGTTTTGATATACTAAAATAACAAATGAATTTGTATGTGTTGTAGTTACACGTTTGAGTTAGGTGGTTATATCTTTTATGGTCGTTGAGACTGGTGTTTTGAATTATTCTCTAGGAATAACGTGGTATGAATAAATTTATATAATTGAGTGGAACAGGGCAGATCGGGGTGTTGTGTATGTCTCCTAGAGTAAGAGATGGGATGTGTCCCTAAAAGTGGTGCTCCCAGATGATGGGATATGTTCCTATTTTTACTGATGTATGTACTTCGTCGCTCTTAACGATTGAAGAAGGGATAAGTTCCCGAACAATAAAATTGAACAAAAGTTATAGATATGAATTTATTTTGGTGACTACATTTATATTATGAGCTCTATTCCTTTTATTGAACTCTGATTTGTTGGTAGGGTTATTTTCTTATGACTCCAAGGTATGTAGTATACTTTTTCTTAATCGGTACTTTTTTTTAGGGCTTTTTCTGGATAAGCTGTTCAAGGTATGCTTCTCAAACTTATCCAGCTCTAAATTTCAAGGTTGGTTTTCAATTTAATAACCCACTCTCTCTCTTTCTCACTCTTATTTGAACATAACATAAACTTTATTTAAACATTTGAAATAACTTAAACTCCTTGATTGTAATGAGCTGTGTGGTTAATGAAATTTTAGGGTTTATGAGTATGATTCTGTTACCTTACTGCTTTACTCACCATGTATCATTTTCAGTCAAATGGTCTTTTGGTTATTTGGGTGTTGCTAATTTCTAGGATTTTAGTAGCGGGTATTCCTATTTTACTATGAATGAAAATCCCATTTTGAGAATGTTGTACGTTTTTTTTTTTGTCAGATGTGGGTTTTTCATATATTCCCTTGCTCTGTTTGTCAATGGGTGTAATTTTGTTCAATGTGACAGCATAGATCTTTTTAACTTCAAACAAGTCTCTTGAAAATACTCATAATAAATTTAATATGTAATTTCATGGCTGGTCTCTCCCTAGAATTTACAAATTACAACTGTTAATTAGGTTTTAACAATGGCTGATGGATTACATTCTTATTAAATTAATGAACTTAATTGATAATTAATTAATTAATTTTAATAATAGATTATATTTTAGTAATCAATTTGAGGATCATAGAACGTAATAGATTAGACCTTGTTGGCTTTCTTGGACTTTATAGCTTTGTTTTTAGATTATATTTATGTGTTTGTAATTTTAAATGCAAAACCGTTTCATTTATATTAGTGCTTATATGAATTCTTATTATTGTTAAATAAAGTACCATACTTATGAGATTGATGAGAGTGTAATAAGAGAGAGAAGAGAAAATGAAAAGAGAAGAGGAGTAGAAAGAAGAGAAGGAGATATGATCAATCCATAGAAAATAATATAAATAAGGGCAAAAGTGTCAAAAAATCAATCAGACATAATTTATTAAAAGAATTCAGATGAAAAAACAAACAAATTTAAATTCAATCAAGTCAGATCCAGATGATCTCAGACCCAGATGACTCAGGAAGTCTCAGATTCAAATTTCAGATTCAGAGTTCAGAAAAAAAAAACGCCACCTCAGAGAGAACTATACAAACTCACAGACAGTGAAAGCAAACTTCGCTCCAAACATGGCGTTGGTCGTGATTTGCGGTCAGCCTTGCAGCGGTAAATCCATGGCTGCCGCCTGCCTGTCCGATGCTCTTCATGCCCTAGAACGGAAACTGACGGTTAGAATCATCGACGAATCTTCTTTTCATCTCGATCGAAATCAAAGCTATGCCGGTCAGCACTCTTTCTTTCTCTTTCTATCTCATGAAACAACTAGAGACGAACCCTAGGATCCATATGTGAATTATTACTTATCTAATTCTAATCATGCTAGTTTAGTTTCCAATTTATTATTTGCTACTCAATTTATCACCTGCTTGAATTTTAATCTCGATTCTCTATTAAGTGGGTTTTAGGGTGGGAGAACAATGATCAAATTAAGTATAAATGAAAAAAATTTCTTTTACCGTTACAAAAAGATAGAACCTGAAGAACGTTGGAAATGGATGTAAAGAATTTGATCTAAAAAATGAAAGCTGTACAGAAAAAGGGAACAAACATCAGTCCCCACAATTAAATAAGATAAATAAATCAAAAGTTGAAATCCCTACAGTACTCAGACTATTTGTTTATTGCTGATAACTTGCTTAATTTTGTCTAATTTGCATGTATTGGTTTCTCTGGATAGATTATGAATTAGGTTTTCAATTGAAATAAGATATCCTTTTTGTCTCGATTCTTGAGCAGAATGCTATGGCTTTTGAAATGATGTCTTGCCTAAATCCTTGAGATTGCCATCATATGTTGTAGGAAAAACTTCTGAATGCATTCAAGGGTTTCTCAATCAGGTTATTTGAGCAAAAAGTTATGCCGTTTGGAAGTTGAATGTCTTTTATCCCAGCAAGGTCTGAAGATTTAAGACTTTCTTTCATTAGTCTGTGCATTGTGACTTTAGTAGCACAGTTGTTGGCATTCAGCTAAATCCTGTGGAAGACTCACTAAATCTTTTCCTGCATATTTGATGAAAAGAAAATTAATTGTTTTCTTGATGTTTGGTTAGGGGCCAACAATTACTGACTGCCTCTGTATTCGTGTATTTAATCCTTATTGGTCATGTAATTGGTTCTTTCATTTGATTTTCCTTGATTAATTGCTTTTATTGTCAGACTATATCTATTGGAGTACTGAATGACGTTTCTTGCATTTTGGTAGATATGAATGCGGAAAAGAATTTGAGGGGGGTTCTCAGATCTGAAGTTGATAGATCCTTGACAAAAGACAATATTGTTATTGTAGACTCTTTGAACAGCATTAAGGTGAGAATATTTGCCTTGTTCTTATTTCTATTTCCATTCATGTGCTTTTTTAGGGACATAGTTTTTCAGTTTTTATTGCATAGGTATTTCTATTTTATTTTGAACTAGTTCCATTTTCAACAATCCACTTTTTACATATACAATACAAATAACAGTGTTATCTTTTTTCTGTTTCAGGGTTATCGATATGAATTGTGGTGTCTAGCTCGTGCTGCTGGAATAAGATACTGTGTGGTAAGATTTACTTAATATTCTACTTAGACATTGTTCAATAGCTTTTCTTGTTGCTTTAGCCCTTGCAAATTTATATAAGAGAAAGAAAACAGGTATCTGGACAACATTTTAATTTTGTTCTACATAAGTTACTCATGGTAAGTTTTGACTCTTCTGTCTAACACCACATCAAGGTGATATCTAATCAATTCCAATGTTTTCAATTTCATTCATTGTCACAGCTATTTTGTGATGTAGAAGAAAATAATTGTAGGGAATGGAACAAGGAACGCGTAGAGAAGGTGGAGGCCTCATATAATGATAAGATGTGAGTTCAAATTTCATATTGAGGCAATTAATTATCTTCTTTTGTTCTGATTGTTTCTATTTCCTTATTACCTGATTATCATGTTTTCCCTTATCCAACTTGGACGCATGGATTATTTTGGCTTTGTTTATCGAAGTCTACTATAAATTTTTTCTGAAAGAGAACTCCTGGAACTTGGAAGTATGTAGTTGTATATATGTGCGTGCTTGTGTGAGTGTGTGTGTGCATGTGTTTCTTTTAATTACTTTCTACTATGAAAATTGTATCTAGAAGTGAAACTATTGGCTCATATTTAGAAAGTATAATGTGAAAAAATGAAGAGAACACTATTAAAAAGAAGAGAACAATGTTAAAAAGAACCCCCAAGTGAAACTACTTAAATTGAGAGATTATGCCTAATCATTTCAATAAATAAGGAGAAAATACCTTTGCTAATCCTGTTGGAGAAATAATATCTTATGAATTTATCAGTTTTCACTAGTTCTTGTGTCCAAAAGCCAATTTATTTTCCAATCTCCAGGGTTTTCCACATCTTCACCAAAGAAATTGTGTCCATACACCGCAGAGCCACTCAATAAGTGTATAAGTAATTAGGTAGGCGCATACGAGTTAGGACTATGAAGCAACTAAAGTTGCCGACCACTAAACAATTAAAATGGAGCAACTAGTGTTGTGTATATTAGAAACTAAACAAGTAGTATCTGAAGGATGTAAGATGTAACACACCCGTGCACTTCTAGAGTTCATTTGTCCATGGAAAAATGCCAATCATCATTAAAATGAAGGAGGATTCCTCCGTTTATGTCAATGTGTATTTGGACTTTGTGACTCAGTAAAACCCTGCTTTTACATTTATAGTTAGTGTAAAATTATTTGCAGGTTTGTCTACATGGCAATACAAGTAATGGTTCCAACTAAGTTCTGTCAAACACTCAAACTTTATGCGAGTTAGGCAAGGATTGAGTCTTGATATTGTTGAGCTATTTTGTAAACCGACACAGACCATAAATGAAAGAAAGAAAAGAAATTTAAACCTAATTAATTAAAGATGCTTACATTACCCAGAAGATGAAGCTTTCTATACTTTTCACTCTGCTTGTTTATCATCCCTTAGTGGATCCTATTTTTTTTCATCAAACTTTATCATTGACTATGGAGTCTATGGTTATTAATCAAAAATGAATCTCCCAACCTGTTTCATGTGAGGATTTGATGTTGTCTTTCCAAAATTTTGAAATTCTAGGATGCTTTAATCATTACTATAACAGTTATGCACAAGGTTGATATATAATGAATTGGAAGAGTACATATACTCATATAGAAATGTTACTGAAATATGATTTGACAGATTTGAAGATTTAGTTAGAAGATTTGAGAAGCCAGATAGACGCAATCGATGGGACTGTCCGCTTTTTGAGTTGTATCCTTCCAGAGGTAATGCATTGAAATTCTTGGATTAGTAATATGAGGAGTTTATTAAATATAAAAACTATAGAAGCTGACTTTCATCGTGGTACTTTTGAAGATTAATTTAATTGTCCTTGAAGTCTAGCTGCACAGCCAAGTTGGCTAAGTAGTTATAGATTGAGAATGAGATTAGAACTGGTCTTAGTTATACTTACGTTCTTGTATTGTTTTTGCTCATGTTGTTTCTCTAACCAGATGGCATAAGACAATCTTCTGCTGCTATTGTCGATGCTGTATCATTCTTAACAAAAAAAGTGGATTCAAGGTCACGAGATGTTAAAATCCTCCAGCCTACGATTGCCACTCAAAATGTAAGTATCAGAGTTCATGATGCATAATAGTGAAACAAAACAAAAAAGGAGAATTCACAGTTCATAAGTCCACATATTCCAATAAAGGCAAAATTGCATGAAAAAGGCGATATCTTGTCTAACTTTTAGGGCATCCTTGTTAAATGTAAAATGTTAGGCCTAAAGGGTTCAGAACACCTTGGAGGAAAGATTGATTTTCGAAAAATGATAGCTCTGTTGCCGGACTGCTTATCCCTCGAGTTAATCTTACTATAAATTTCGCTTTTATCTACTTTCTAAATCCTAGAAAATACATAGTTTGCTCACTATGATTGTGTCTTGGGCTTCAGAACCACGTTGACGACAATTTTACTCAAGCTGTAATTAGTTGTTAGAAATTAGTAAAGGACCTCCACTGTTGGTTTTTGTTGTTCTGACAAGTCATTATTTCTAGCAGTCTGCATGTGAAATGGACGAACTTCTTTCCATAATTCCATAATGGGTACAATTTCTTATAATTAGATATTGTTGACTCATTTAGACCGTTGACCTTATCTTAGATGTCAGAAAGCTGTTTTGACAGTTAGTACAGCCTTCTATGGTCCCACATGGAGATGATCCAAGGGATGAATTTTTGTGAGGATATAAACTCCCAACCATGGAGATAATCCTTATCAAAAATCATATTGTCCTAAAAATTTTTAGACCCATCAAAGTTGGTTAAAATTTTAAGCTTTTTTAACCATCCATACTACGTTGATGGGCATAAAAGTTTTAGAACCAGCTGATTTTCTGTGCTTTTTGTTTAGTATTTTTGCTTCCTGCATCTTATAGTAGCAAAGTCATCTACGTGTGTGCCACATGGGGTATGAACATTTATGCATTCCTATGTTTCTGAATGGGAGAATGTGTTCAGGCACGTGTTTCAGAGGCAAATTCGCTTTATGAGATGGACCGTGCAACACAGGTAACGCTAGAACATAAGCTAGCTACTAACTTTTTTATATATATATATATATATATATATTATTTGTTGATGAACACTTGTTAGAGTTCAAGCTAATTTTTCTTGAACCTTTTTCCAGGAGGTTATCAATGCAATTGTAGAAGCACAATCTCAAGCACTTGGAGGACCTGCCAATGGAATTTTTCTTGGCCAAAATTTGCCAACGATATCCTCGATTTTTTAAGTCTCATTTTGGGAGAGTGTTAATTTCATAATTTGTATATTTACACTTCAAATGGCATAATATGCCACGGTTACACCAGTTTTTGGGGCCCACATGGAGCGAGGTTTGATTTTTTTTTTAAATTTTTTTTATGAGGATGAACTTCTCGTTATGTAGATCATCCTCGCAAAAGATCAACACATTCTTCAACTTGGAACCCTAACCCACGTTTGTTGACATTTAAAGCTTTCTAAATCATCCGCTTTACCGTTAAATTTCAACCTACTTTGGATGATGGGGTTAAAAGTTTTAGAGTGATCTGATTTTTTACGAGGGTGATCTACATGGTGGGCGATCATTCACACAAAACTCAGCACTCGGATTATCTCCGTGAGCCCCATAGGTAGGTGTGACCATGTGTTAAAAAGATCTTAGCTCATATGTATACGATATATGTGGATTTGTTTGTCAAGAAATAAGTGCGAGGATGATCCATATATCTGCATATGTTTACGAGTATTGGTGTTTTAAACCTTGACCAGCAATTCACATCAACATTCAGAGATCAGTTGGTCTACCACAACTTCGGAGCTTGCGAAGGACGTTCATAAAATTGACTGCACAGTCGGGCTTGAGTGGGCCACCCCCACCTTCAGATGCAGATAGCGCAAAAAGAATGTTTGTCGACTACTTAAACAGGGAAGCAGGAGCTGTTTGAGCCCTTTCCCTGTTATGATTATCAAGAAAGACACCAGCTTTTGATATGTATCATATGAGATAAATTTTTATGTTTGCAAAATCTATGGTTGACAAGTTGCAGGGAACCCTTCATTCGAGGACGACTCAGAATCCAGATAAGTACTACGAGACAGGTATTTGTTCCCCTCACCTGAATGGGTTTGTGCTACAGAATGAAGAACGTATAGAAATGTAGCAGTCGATTGGAATAATGTTTATTCAATTGAATTGAGGATTATGTTCATCCAACCATATGAGCACAAATTTTGTCTCAAGATAGGTAGTTTCTAAGTGAGTAATATTGAATGTTAGCTCCTCTCGTCTTTTTTTTTTTCCCCTACAAATCTTTACTTTAGGGCATCTTAGTAACACTGTTTGGGATTTGTTTCGACATGAGAGCCATTATGATATTGAATTGGTCAAATTGGACTGCTCAGCTTGTGAAATCAGAAATTCATCGCATTTGTCTCTACAATTTCCATGGTTACGACTGACCAAAGGGACTAGTTAAAACTATGGAAGGTTGGATTCTGAACTTTATATGGACTGCAGAAATTTTTAAGCAAAAATCTTAGTAACTCTGTTTGGGATTTGTTTCGACATGAGAGCCATTATGATAGTGAATTGGTAAAACTGGACTAATCAGCTTGTGAAATCAGAAATTCATCGCATTTGACTATACAGTTTCCATGGTTACAACTGGCAAAAGGGACTAATTAAAACTATTTTTTTTTTTTGATGACCAAGGTATTCGGGCCACCACATTGGGCGCGACTAAATCCTTGGGGATGATAGCAGACCTCTCCCATCCGCACGCATCCAGTTTGTTGTGCCCTATTTGGGTGGCCACCAAGAGGGAGTTGAGGAGGATAGAACCCGAACACTGTTGAAGGTTGGATGCGGAACTTTATATGGACTGTAGACATTTCTAAGCAAATATCTGTTGCAGTTGTTTGGAGTAAGCTTTGTTTTCCTGTTGAATAAGGGGGCTTGGGGTTTCTTGCTGATTCTTAATGGTGTTCAGATGATGATGATTCGAAAACTTGTCTCTGAATCAGGCAGCGTCACTTCTGGCAGTTCGTTTATTTTTTCGTAGGATCATGTTAACCTTCGTTTCTTTCATGTTTAAGTTAAAACCAAGGGAAGCTCAATTTGTTAAAGAAGTTACTTGGATTAAAATCAACATGGACTGGTCTACTCGGGGCAATCCAGATCTTTTAGGATGTAAACTATGTTTTTGCACAGCTAATGTTTGTTATTAGCACAGTTAAGATTAGTTGTTTATTTTGCTTTGAGTATGATCTGGTTAGAGAGTGATTCTACATTTCCTTATGTCATGACGTTGTGACGGTCTTTCTCAGTCCATTGAATTGATGAAGCTGTTGAATTCTTATCCTGCGTCAAATCTAGTTGGGTAAAATTAGTATTTTCCCATGTAGAATGCTAGAAACCTCAAATCTAGCCATCAAATCTAGGCATCAAATACTGTCGTACTAATCAAATGGTCTTTAATCTCTCATACGGGATAGGGTTTAAGAGAAAACCGTAGAATTGCAATGAAAGGATTTTTACTCGTTGAGAGACAAATGAGAGATCTTAGGAATTAGAATGATAGACAGCATTGCATTAAAACAGCAATTGGAATTGGAAACATCACATTTGGCGATAGTGGTCTTTGATCTCTCCTAGGGATGCTAGGGTTTATGAGAAAACCCTATAACTTGAATGCACCAACTCAAACAAGGGAAGCAGTTCTTGAGATCTAGGCTGGTGCTTTAGACTGAAAGTTTTGGAATCTTTGGATTATGTATTACCCCGCTCATATACGATCCATCTAGATGCTGATTTTTTTAAAGGATATTTTCCTCATTATGTAAATTATCATATTAAAAAACTAGCCCGTTCTAAAACTTCTAACCTCCTCAAATAAGCCTTTAAAATTAGTAACTATTTGGTAACTATTTGTAGTTAGAAGTTTTAAAATGAGCCAGTTTTTTAATATGATGATATACATAGTAAGGAGAACATCCTTTAAAAAGTAGCCCATGGATGCATCTTATGTGAGCCCCACATGGGCGTTATAAAAGGGGTGCAATAACCTCCTCTTTTTATCTTATTTTTTCTTTTTCCTTTTAAGTATCATGCTTTTTGTACTTGCATTGTTTGTGTTTGTTACGTATTCTACACCTTTTTTGCAATAAAATTTCCTATCAATGTTTTTTATAATGTCGAAGCATGGGGCAATGTGCTTCAATGATCTAAAAATGAATTAGCCCTACATAAGAGGCGTTAGCTCATGATCATTTCGTTTTGGGCTTTCATTAGTATTGCTCCACTATTTCAGTTGTAAAATCTTTCAAATGTATAACAAAGGTTCTTAATCTTTCCTTTGATCATTCTTTGAATAAGAATTGGATATTTATTTGGTTCTGAAGTAACAAAAAAGAATTTAATAGGAAAAAAATTCAATTGAAATTTATCTTTGATTTTAGGGCATTTTGAGCAAATAACCCTGTCAAGTTATTAAAACTAAGAAATGACCTTGACATTTTCACAATTTCTCAAATAACCCTACATTGGACGGAATCGTTAACTTTCCATCTCTTTGCCTACATCAGCATCACATGACCATGTAAAAGTACCCAAATGTCCTTAAACTAACCCAACCAGTCTCCAACTCGAGTTAACGAGGGTTGTGAAATGCATCTTCTTTTTTCTTCACTCGAGGATAATTTAAAGGTGTTGAGGATAACACGTGTATGAAGTTGAATAAAAGACAAAACACGTGTGGAGGAGGGCTTTTACTGCACAGGAGTAGGTTAAGCCAAATGAACCTCCATTTTCTCTGAAACTTGACGGTGTGAGGAAGAAGACGAGTTGCTAGTTCAGTGATCAAGCGAAAGTAACGACAACTAATTCTGTTGATAAAAAAAAATGATAGCTAATTCTTCTCGTTGCAGAGGTTAGAGTAGGAAGACGTAGGATTTGCTGATTTAGATATAGGGTTTATTTTTGGGGATTTTGATCGATTTTAGGGGATCCATGTAGATTTTTTGTTTCTTAATTTCAGGGCTTCCTTAGTTTTAGGTTTTATAACATCACAAAATTCTTGGTAGTTATGGTCTATATGGTTTTTGTATTAGATGTTTGATTTAGGGTATTGGTTATCTGATTTTTAGGAATTTTTGAGTTTTTTTAAACATAATTTAGTTTTTTTTAACCAATTTTTACTGAAATTTAGTGGGGTTTTTTTTTTGCTGATTTTGTGTCATGTATTTTTGTGTTGATATCACAAAATTCTTAGTAGTTAGGTCTATGTCTGATGTTTGGGCCTTTATTTTGAGCTGATTATGATTTTTTTTTTTGAAGGGAAGTTGATTATGAATTCAATTGGGTTTGTTTAGCCTGTGAGGATGTGTGTTGTTGAGTTGCTTTAACTTCAGATGAGCCTTCTCCACCTCCCATACTTGACGTTGTGTTAAAGACCTTTAATGGAGTTTGAAGTTCAGATAATAAAGAAATCAGTTGAAGTTGAACTAAAATGGTGGGTTAAGTGGGTAAATTTATAGATGATATGTTGTAACAGTTATATTATGAGAGAAGATATCTTAAACAGAAAATTGGAGTTTAGACCATTATATAGTAATTAATTAGTGTTTAGTATTTAATAATTTTAAAATATGTGTTTCATCCTAAATGGTAGTTAGTCAAACTTTTGTATTGTAAGTGACAATAATACCCTTATTTTGTAACCAAACTAAATATTCTCCACTACAATTCCTATTTTTTCTCTCATATTCTCTTAACCGAACAAAATATTGTTTTACTACAATTTCTAATTTTTCTTAATTTTGTAAAATTATATATTAAAACTAGATGGATGCTTCGGATGTCATCGAAATTTAAAAAATATTAAAACTAGGGACTGAGATTCATATCACGTGGGTAATAATCATACGCGTGTAAATTAATATAAAAATTTGTAATAACTTATCCACAATTATGAAGAAGATAAGGATGATTAGAATTCCTAAAAATAAAGAATTTATAGTTTTTACATTAATTTTTTAAACTGTTTCAGAAGTGTTAAGACAGTTACAAAAGTGTAATAAAGAAAATTTAACTTATAGAAAATGGTTCACGGTGGACTAAATCAATATTTTAAAAAGTTTAAAAGACTAACAACTATTTTTTAAAATGATCACGAGATCTTTTGTGTATTTTAAAAATATCAAATACTAAACACTAATTATTTTTTCTCTATGTGGTTTTTAACCAATTTTATGTATCTTAAAATGGTCATATTGTGGACAGATCTACACCGTCTAATAGGCTAAATACGTTAGTCACTAGGATTGGCCCACATGTCTCACAAACATTGCTAACTCGAGTTGGAGAGGGATTAGGTTAGTTTAGGGGTAATTGCGTACTTTTACATGGCTTGGGATGGAATGTTAATGATTCCGTCCAATGTAAGGTTATTTGAGAAATAATGAAAATGTCAGGATTATTTCTTAGTTTCAATAACTTGACGGGGTTATTTGCTAAAAAAAAACTCTTGATTTTTATTGTTAAATAAAAGTTGTATGAGTATGACATTTACAATTCATGCAAAATTACAAACAAAATAAATTTATTTTCTATAATCAACTAAGTAAAAACAGAAATAAAGAAATTTATATATATTTTTGAGAATAGGGAAGGAGAATGAAAGACTTGAAAACGCATCGTGTCAAGCTGTCTTTAGTTTTATGTGCTTGATTTGAAGATATAAAAGAAAAAAGAGAGAAATGGAATGGTACTTCTACATTTCCTTCTTTGGTATCTTTCCATCTTTTAAAGCTTTGAAAGACAATAACCTACAATATTGATATCATATAACACTTCATTTAAATTTAAATACCATGTAATATATATATATATATACAAAAGTATTATATTTGTTACAAAATTTACAAAAAAAAAATCCAAAAATGATACATCCCTTTTTAAAAATTTATATCTTTTTCATGGCCTTCTTCAAAATTTGCACAATACAGATCTTCTATCTTCTTTAGCTCCTCATCTGAACATAAGTTAAACAAAAAACAAAACATAAATAAATGGATAAAATTATATTTTTCATAGCTAGAACCTAGTTTTACAAGAAAATTTGCCATAGACTTCTTGTGAAATAGAAACAAAGGGAAAGACCTGTAAAAGGTGACTCAACTAAATCATGTGAATCTTGGGCAATTATAGGATGTTGGCAAAGAAAATGAGACTTCTATCAATACAAAGCATTCAACTATAACCACTAACCACTAACCACTAACAATACATAACATCAATAAGAAAAAACTAAAAAGGAAGGAATCACCTTGTTAAGTAAAATTCAATTGTTAATCTTGTCGTGTTATTGTCACATAAAGTATTTTGAACTTTAGAAAATTGCTCTGAATATGAGCTCTATGACGCAATTCACAACACTGTCTGTAATGAGGTTAAAAATCCACTTATTCTGAAAAAATTAAAAGCAAAAGGTTAACCTGTAAATTGAACTTGAGGGTCTCGTCATGGATGCTCAACTTGGAAGCCAAAGTAGCATGCATAATAATACTTGGACACCTTCCTTCTATCGCAAATAGAAGTCTAGAAGGACTTGTATGCATAATCTCTCTATCCTGCACATGTGTAAGAATAATTACTTCACGGTGGACGTAGAACAAATAATTTTTCTTTATTTATTTAAAAACTCATCAAAGCAATTGTAATCTAGTCTTATTCATACACTTACGCAACCATTTACCAAATTACTAAACAACTAAATTTTCGAGCAACCAATATTCTTAACCATCGGTGAAAAACATGGGTGATTTATCCCTCTCAACCATGAACCCAGATGAAGTCATCTACTCAAATATAATACTGAATGACTACTATACATGTTTCTTTTCTCCCTTATTTTTATTTTTTATCAATTGCTTTTCCCCTTATTTAATTGCAGGATATTATGAACATCCACAAGAGGAGAGGAGGAAGTGATAATAAGAACCTATCACATAATGAGTGGATACACACCGTTCAATCTGAGCCTGACGTGATCTCAATGTCATTTGTTCCAATAACGTCGCTTTTGAATGGAGTACCTGGTAGTGGATTCTTGAGCCATGCCATCAACCTCTATCTGCGCTGTAAGATAAGCTGTGGTCTTGTTTGGACATTTAATACATTTTCTAGTTATATTCAGCAATCTGAAAAATCGTAGATCTCTTTATTCCGTGAAAATGACAAAATCATTGATGCAAGAAAGACTGCAGTGATTAGCCTAATGTGATAACTGCGATCAAATATTTTTTTTTAAAAACTTACAATTGAAGACTGATAGACAACAGCTAACATTCATTCACCACATAGAGATCGAAAATAACTGAAAATTATAGATGATTCAGACCACAATCCCACACTATGACACCTCAAATCAGAAAATGAGTCTAGCGTACTGCTATTGTGTCCACTAGCTTAACAATCAATGAGATGACACTTTAAACTCCAAAGATGATTGCAAATCAAGGCAAATGAAACATAAAGGGGAACAATTAGGGTGAGCTAGGATATGTAGAAGATGCTGTAAAAGGGTAAATAAAGGTATAAATTGCTGGATTTTAAGAAATAAAGAATAGGTTGTAAACTGCTTTTGGGGATCTAAAACGTTGAAATACGGCTGGTTGGAAGGAGTTAGTTAGAATCAAGGCTGTAGTTAGAATCAAGACTGTAGTTTGGGTCTTT
>MVGT01000014.1:3146-35002 GCA_002174775.1 Macleaya cordata
ACTAGGAATCATCAAATGAATTGTAGAAGCACAGAAACAGGATATCAAGCTACAAGAAGTTCTGGGAAAACACAGCACTAATGAGGCACCTGAAGGGTGGACGCAGAGAGCCAATGGGGGTGTAAATTTCTAAGGAAAGCTATGTGTACCGGAGGATGAAGTGCTTAGGAAGGAGATCCTAACTATGGGTCATGAATCAATTTTCGCCATACGTTCAGGAAGCACGAAAATGTACAACGACCTGAAGCGGCACCTCTGGTAGAAAGGAATGAAGAAAGACATCAACTCGTACGTATCTAAGGGCATGCTCTACCAACAGGTGAAAATCGAGCACCAGAAAATGGGCGGAATACTAAAGCCCCGTGGAGTAGCAGAATAAAAATGGGATTTCGTCATAATGGATTTTGTGAGAGGGTTACCTAAGACTGAGCAACGATTCGATAGTGTGTGGGTCATTGTCGACAGACTCACGAAGGCTGCACACTTTTTGGCTGTGAAAAGTACAAATACAATCACTGCCTTAAGTGAGTTGTACATCCGAGAGATTGTAAAATATCATGGCGTGCCATTATCAATTGTCTCGGATAGAGATCCACTTTTCACTTCCAAAATTTGGGAAAGTTTTCAGAAAGCGATGATGACGCAACTTGATCTCAGTACAGCACCCCATCCACAAATGGACGGACAGTCTGAACGAATAATTCAGACATTAGAAGACATGCTGAAAGCCTGTGCGTTCGATTTCCTGGGTGATTAGCATGACCAGTTACCTTTAGGGGGTGATAATGTAACACCATAAAAATTCTTGTTTCGGCCTTGAAAAGCCCATGGGCTGGGCCCAAGGTTTGGTACACACCCAATGTGGGGTGGCATGTACAAAAAGAGCGTGGCAACTAAAACCATACACATGAAAGGAAGTAATGCCACACGTGACCTCGTGTGATGAGTAAGAGGTTGATGGACTGATTCCAACCTTTCACTGAACTAGTACCTCATGCATAGAATGGGATGAAGAGTAGTGCAAAAATGCTTTTGCATAATATGAGTAGGGTTATAAATACGAAAAGAATAGTTAGATGGTTGCAAAAACACTTTGCAAGATGTGTATATATAGCAAAACAACGCATATAACTTACGCATTTACGTGGAAGTTTACATGCATACATGCATGCGTGCGCGTGGTGAATAGTGCATACATGTGTATGTGCATGTACATACATATATAATAATAATATTATTATAATTTTCACGTGGAATATAGTACGTGCATATAATATTATTATTAGTATGATTTTTACATGAAAAATAGCATGTGCACTAAGGGTGCACGTGTATGTATACCATATATATGTATATATTATTATTATTATTATTACGTAAATAATGCATGCAATAAGTACATATATATATATAATAGTTTTACTATTATTTACGTAATTGATTTCATGCAAAATACATAAATTAATTAAGGATTGCATGCAAATGGGGTACGTTTAGATGGGGCATACATATATATATATGGGTATACATATATAGTGTAGATAGAAAACCATGTGGACCCCACCTATAGTAAAAACGTGTACAACCTAGAGGGAAAAACTACTAAGTCTTGGGGATTACTCTAGGGATAGTTTGGAAGGAGATATTTTAAAAAATAAGTTATGCAGAAAATCTTAGAGTTTTAGAAAAAAAAAATAGAAAGAGAAAGAGAGATAGTGTGGTCGATCTCTCCATAATAGAGGATCAACCCACTTATACTAAAATTGTTAGGAATCCAATTTTTACACAAAACTTAGAAAACTTATCCTAAATTAAAGATATGGTTATTTTTGGTAGTCTAGCTAGGTTTGGGATCATCCGAACCTTGGATCAAATCTAGAGACACTTGTGAACATCCTAGTGGGTTTCCATAATTTTTAGGAAATCAATTTTACACAAAAATAAGGGCCACAATGTGAGAGTCGGCCAAACATTAAGAGGAGGTTGATCTCTCCTCTATTCTTTCCCTAAAATTTTGTTAACAATTAGCCAATCTTCTCACTTGGATAAATATGAAATACTAGGGTTTTTATAAAATTAAAATAGTATGAACCCTTGGATGGTGATCAAGTGATCACCACCATCCAATACTAGGGAACCCTAACTGTGTAGCCCATTTTGGAAAGAATTCTTGTTGTCAAAATTGCTAAAATCTCTATCTTGGTCAAAGAAGATAAGGAGGAAACTAAGAAGAGATTTAGGAAACTAATAGAGTTAGAGAACATCTAGGGAGAGAGGGAGAGAGGGAGAGATCGGCTATACTAGGGCCGATCCCTCTCTCCATTTTTGGAGAGTTAAAACAAAAAAAAAAAAAAGAGAGAGGGAGAAAAACGGCAGCAACCTAGGGGGGCTGGTTTGGGCTTTTTCTTCTTAAAAAACTTAAGGAAAAAATCAAGTTCTAAAGCTTAGAGGAAAGGAAAGAAACTAGTGGAGCAACCGTCATCAATCATGCGGTAAAGGTAAAGGATTGTCACGCCCCGCTCACACGTGTACCAATATTGTCCCTGCTTTATCCACCCCCCCGGGGTACAGGGTTTTGTTTTTAGGTGAGCCGAGGACGGCTCATCCTATGGGGTGGTGGGAGGTTAGTCCCACATCGCCTAGGAGAGTGTCCAGACCCTGGGCTATGAGGTTACGAATCGTCTTACATTGTGTCGAGGCCTTTTAGGTGAGCTCTCTGGGCTCACCTAAGAACAAAACCCTGTACCCCGGGGGGGTGGCTAAAGCAGGGACAATATTGGCACACGTGTGAGCGGGGCGTGACAATTATGGTATCAGAGCCGAGGACGGCTCATCCTATGGGGTGGTGGGAGGTTAGTCCCACATCGCCTAGGAGAGTGTCCAGACCCTGGGCTATGAGGTTACGAATCGTCTTACATTGTGTCGAGGCCTTTTAGGTGAGCTCTCTGGGCTCACCTAAGAACAAAACCCTGTACCCCGGGGGGGTGGCTAAAGCAGGGACAATATTGGCACACGTGTGAGCGGGGCGTGACAATTATGGTATCAGAGCCGAGGACGGCTCATCCTATGGGGTGGTGGGAGGTTAGTCCCACATCGCCTAGGAGAGTGTCCAGACCCTGGGCTATGAGGTTACGAATCGTCTTACATTGTGTCGAGGCCTTTTAGGTGAGCTCTCTGGGCTCACCTAAGAACAAAACCCTGTACCCCGGGGGGGTGGCTAAAGCAGGGACAATATTGGCACACGTGTGAGCGGGGCGTGACAATTATGGTATCAGAGCCGAGGACGGCTCATCCTATGGGGTGGTGGGAGGTTAGTCCCACATCGCCTAGGAGAGTGTCCAGACCCTGGGCTATGAGGTTACGAATCGTCTTACACAGTACCGAGGCCTCTTGGGGGAGCTCTCTGGGCTCCTACCAAGGACAAAACCCTATACCCCGGGGGGGTGGATAAAGTAGGGACAATATTGGGTATCTGTGGAGTTGGGCCAGTTCCGCTGCGTACCACTCTGACAGTACCGAGGCCTCTTGGGGGAGCTCTCTGGGCTCCTACCAAGGACAAAACCCTATACCTCGGGGGGGTGGATAAAGTAGGGACAATATTGGGTATCTGTGGAGTTGGGCCAGTTCCGCTGCGTACCACTCTGACAGTGACCGAGGCCTCTTGGGGGAGCTATCTGGGCTCCTACCAAGGACAAAACCCTATACCCCGGGGGGGTGGCTAAAGCAGGGACAATATTGGCACACGTGTGAGTGGGGCGTGACAGGGATACGCGGTTATTTGTGAGTATATATGTACTGTTTTCCTTTGATTTTATTTGGAATACATGTTCATGAAGGGCTGATTTCCATGAACTATTGAATTTATATAAACATATATGTTTACATATATTACATACGTTGATATATATATTTCATGATGTTAAATCCATGAAAAGCAATAAAGAAAACGTTCCTCTAATAAGTAATATTGAGATGTGATGCATGGTTTGATGGGTTATTCCAAACCATGTCCTCCAAAGTGAGGGATTCCTACAGAAGATCATACGATGCACGATGGAAAGGGAAACCTAATGTTTAAAATAAGAAAGCGAACAAAACGTTCGATCAGAAATCATTAGTAATGCAGATGTTATATATTTTGATGTGTTGTTATTCTATATATAATTTGTATATGTTTGTATTGATCTTGTACTCTGTTAGATGGATGAATCCCTACTAAACATTAGCTCACTCCGTTCTTTTCATCTTTCGCAGATGAGTGAAAGGGATATGTAGGAACGCGAGCTGCAGCGTATTTATGAGGAGGAAGACTAGGTAGGTCTTCCATAATTATTTCTTTTGGTAGTTTTATACTTGAATAAGCTTGGAAAGGTTACTTAGATAATATGGGACGTTTTTATGTGGACTTGAAACTATTTCGATTTTTTGGACAGTAGGCTAGAATTTCTGACCAGCAGTTAGTATTTCGATCATATATTCTATTTTGATAATTAGTTTTCAATTTTGATTATATCCCTCGATTCGTGAGATCCAGAGGAAGATGCAGTAAAAATTTCAAGATTTTAGGAGTAGGATAATTCTCGTTTCTATATTTTTAAATCTGATGTATGTGTACTGTAAGTTGATATTGATTTCACTAGTGCTGGGTTTGCATATGAATTCTGGATGAATCTCTTGGTACTTAAACTTTGGCCAAAACATGAAAGATGTGCAGCTCTGAGTCCAGTTTCAGAGGGTTCTAACATAACCTGATTCCGATACACAGAACGCAAACTATAAATTTTTAAGTGCACGACATGCAGGACTTGACTGCTGCACAAGGTCTAATCAAAGTATTATTTTATGTACGTTTTTTGTCTAAAGATGATTTTAAAAATATTGTATGAATGTAGATGCATTTTTAAATAAATCCCCAGAATGGTTATTTGTTTGGATACTTAATATATCATGAAGCATTCAGAAAAATTACAGACTCATTGCTGGCACACTTTATGAAATAAAAGACTTAAGGCATGTGGACCCTAGAACCCTAGATATACCCATTGACATATTTGGGCCTAGGGTCGGGCCCAATCGAGTCAGGATTTGTTTTAAAAATCCTAAATTAGATGTGGGTTCAGTTCGGCTGGAACTGACCAATCCCAATAGTGTTGGACCTAAATGTATTTTTAAAAAAAAAACCCATTTTATTAACGTTCTAGGCTTTGGATATTTACGCCCAGGTGAGGTGTAAGTACACCTAAGGTCCGAGATGTTACAAAAGTCATAGAAGCACAACAATAAGATGTCTCACTTCAGGAGGTTAAAACTCAAATCTAGGCTGATGATGCGCCAGAAAGATGGACCATAAAAAGTGATGGAAGAATCTTATTTAAGGCAAGGATATGTGTGCCGGACAAAGATAAACTCAGGAAGGAGATCCTGACAATGGCACATGAATCCACCTTTTCTATACACCCAGGAACTACTAAGATGTACCAGGATCTGAAGAGATAGTTTTGGTGGAAGGGTATGAAGAGGGACGTGGCTCTATACGTGTCAAAGTGCTTCATATGTCAACAAGTGAAGATTGAGCACCAGAGACCAGCAGGGCCACTGAAACAGTTGGATATTGCCAAATGGAAGTGGGATTTCATAAATATCGACTTTGTGAGAGGATTACCCAAAACTAAACAACATTATGACAGTATCTGGGTAATCGTGGACAGATCACAAAGTCTGCACATTTTCGTCCCACTAAACAAACAGACACAATAGCAGCTTTGAGTGTTCTGTATGTGAAGGAGATTATAGTACACCATGGCATACCATTGTATATTGTGTCAGACTGAGATCCGTTGTTCACATCTCAGTTCTGGGTGAGTTTCCAAAATGCTATGGGAACGCAACTCTACTTGAGCATGACATACTACCTACAGACGGACGGACAGTTCGAAAGGACCATCTAGATTCTGGAGGACATGCGAAGGGCATGTGCGATGGATTTTCAATGAAGCTAGTGCGGCCAACTACCATTTATCCAGTTCGCATACACCAATAGCTACCAATCTTGTATCGACATGGCACCCTATGAAGGTATCTACGGGAGACCTTGTAGAACACCTTTATGTTGGGCCGAGGTTAGTGAAAAGAGCGTGATGGGACCAGATGTCGTACAGCGAACTACAGAGATTGTTCGAATGATCAAGGAGAGACTGGTGACAGCTCAAAATAAGCAAAAACAGTATGCTGATAACCGAAGGAGACCACTTGAATTTCCGGAGGGGGAGCATGTACCTGAAGGTCAGCCCACGACCTGGAATCAAGAGGTTTGACAAAAGAGGGAAATTGTCATTACGTTACATCGGACCGTTTGAGATACTCGGTCGAGTAGGGGAAGTGGCGTATCGACTTGCTTTACCTCCGCAATTGACTGATGTGCACAATATATTCCATGTCTCAATGCTATGGAAATATCACGCAGATCCTTCACATGTTGATGATTTTGAATTTCAGGACGAAACCTTTTGAGGGGGTGATGATGTAACACTTGAGAATTTATTCTCCTCATATTGTGAAATGGATAAGATGGGCCCAAGCCCATGGGTCGAGTATAGTCTGAAAACTTTGGACTAATCAGTGTGTTGGGTGTCAAAAACCCATGTGTTAATTTTCATAGGGGTGGAATTAACAAGTCCTTTGCCTACATATACCTTTTGCATGTATGCATAAATTCTCTTTACATGTGTCTAGATGGTTAATATTAGTAGTTATGTTGAGTTGAAATTATTATTTCATGTGAAATTTGTTAATATCATAAATAGTTATTATTTCATGTGAAATTTGTTGATATCATTAGTAGTTGTGTTGAGTTGAAATCATTATTTCATGTGAAGATATGTTGATTTGATATCAATAAATATATATTTATATATTTATTTATATTTATATATATATATATATATATGCATGTGAGGACTTAATTCATTGGAAAATATTTTTAGATCACACTAAGTATATTGCATGCAAGATATTAATGACACTGTGGACCCTACAAGTGGGGGGCGTTAGAGAGATAGAGACAGAGAGAGAATCGATCCAATCTCCATATATTGTACCAAAAATGACTCCATGCATGCAGTAGAAATATTCATGTTATATATGAATATATATATATATATATATATATATATATATATATATGTATATGTGTTTGCACATATTAATTTAAAAGATATCTATACATATGGAAAGTTTGAAAAAAAAAATCAATGAGAATATCTTCTCAAATTGTTAGCATGTGACCACAATGTCAAGGAATAATTGCCAAATTAGGATAATATCTAAGTTAGAAAATGAAATCAAAATTTGAATTTATTTAATGGGGACTATTTTGGCTAGCTCATTTTGAAAATATTACTAACAATAATAATATTTTCCTTTCCAAGATAAGAATCAAGAGATGCCAACCGTTGGATTCAGTTTTGGAGCCAAGATTTGTTAGATGTTCCAAAATTGACATATATACATGCCATAATCGATCTACACAATAGAGATACTAACCAAATATAGGTTAGACTAGTATATTCCCAAAAGCTTACCTAATACCCATTTATGACACCTAAAGTTGGAAAGATTTGTTCACCAAATTAGAATTAAACACATGGTGAAAAATGATAGCCTTAGGATCCACTTTTGATGGGCATGTGTCAAGTACTAAGTAGCTTGAAATATCAAAATTTTATGGTCATGTTATACACTTTAGCATGATATTTTGAAATTGAGGAAAAAAATATCATGGTTAGGTGAAACCTATGAATAGGAAGGAGGGGAGGTGATTGGGAAAGATTAGGTAAGAGAGAGAGATAAGTTCGACCTTTACTCTCCCTCCCTCTCTTACTCTCTGATTCTCTCCATCTTGTTGAAACAAAAAAAATGAAAAAAAAGAGAGAGAGACTAGCCGATTTCTCCCTTTCCCTCTCTAAGCTATCTCTTTCTCTTCTCTATCAATCCCAAAACACACCAACATCCTCCATTAGAACCTAAGCTAGAAAAAAAAAAGAGGAAGAAGGAAAAACCAAAGAGGAGCAAGGAGAAGAGATTATCAGCGCAACTCAATAGGATCGCAGTTAATGTAGGATAGAAATCAGTTTAAGATTGTATTCACCCTTATAATCCTATGTGAGTATGTGTAATATTAAAATACATGATTTAATCTTATTGTGGAGGTGACATATTTTCGATGGCATATATATATATATGTAGATGAGAATCGACTTCTACAAAAAGGACATGTTCAATGTGAACTTGAAACCGTGAATTATATATATGTTGTTGTTTGGTTTCATATGAACTAGGAAATATGATTTATATGTATATGCTTGTTTAATTTCATTGAATTTGAGATCGTGATTTATCATGAAGCTGTTTGGTTCGAAAACCTAAATATGTTATATATATTTTGCATGTTAACATGATGATGATGTGAAATGCATGTCAATATTGAAATAGAGAATGCATACATGTTACATGTTGTGTAGAAAATACACGTTGAGTGCATAATCACTTGTGGAAAAATAAAAAAATGTAACGAGAAACAAAGAGATATATGTATTGAATCAAATGATTTCTGCCTTTTAGGCGGCCTTATGGCGATACCCCATGATGGGTTCCCCACGGAATACAATCTCATCACGATCGTGGGTGGCACCCGTAACAGCAGTAAGACTTAAAAATCTTAAAAGAGAATAAGCTGTCAAAAGACTACGCTTTTCTGGTTATAAACAGTTGCTGAAATGCATATATTCATTTGAATTATGTTGCTATATGCTTATGTTAAAGCGTTGTGTATGCTGTCCCAACATGTTTTGGATGATGATTCATACAAGATAACCTATGGTAATGATCATGCTATGTTGTGATGTGTATATGTGTACTTTGGAATGTTTTAGTCACATTATGTGATGATATAAACTATTATATGTTTCTATCACAAAAATAAAATAAGCATGGCATATTATGTTTGGACCCTAAAATGCCAAGAATACTTACAAGTGATGGTGGTGGGGGATTGGGAACGCAAGTATGCGTGGTTTGTTATATAATTTTATGATTTTTCTCGTGTTTGATGTTGATATGATGTCGTCACATAAGTGAAAGAGCGTGGCAGAACCGTGAAATAGGGCGGGTAGGTCACAACCTTGGTGACAATCATGAATGCACCTAGATTTAACATGGAGCAGTCTTACGGGACATCCAAGGGTGTATTCTGGCCTTCTAGGCTCAGTAAGTAACATGTAAAAGTTAAATGTTATCCGTGTTGCATGTGTTGTTGGCAAGGTGAGTCGGTTAGATTTTCTTTACGGGAATCTAATGGGATTTGGGAATACGTAAAGACATACTATATTATACATATGTGTAAGTGAGAATGTATGTATATATATATTTATATATATATATATATATATATTCGTATTATTATTGTTTTCTTTTACTGAGTAAAACTCATTGTTTTTCCTTCCTACTCTCTTCAGAGTCAAGAGTTAGAACATCAGGTGGATCGTAGATTCGCAGGAGCATTACTCGTCTTACGAGTTACGAAGTAGGTTATTCTACTTCGAAAAAATACTACTACTTATTCTTATTATTTAAGTAGGGTTGGGATAATGGATTTCTTATTTAAATGGTTTGAATAATTATCAAAACACTTGGGGATGGACTACTTCATGAACATCATGGCTTAATGTAGGGTAGTTGGTTGAGACTTATTCCCTATGTAAGAGGCAATTTCTTTTATAGTTAAGAGACCTACTTGAATTATAGTTCATCCTCTGGTGTGTATGTGGTGATGAATTGAAATACATAAGTTGTGGTCCGTTGATGAATTCCATAGAGTTTTAAGAAAAACACTTATTCAGGAATATTTATGTGAAAACTTTAGGGAGAGAGAGTAGATTGTTTAGAGGAAGTAATCATGATGAACTCTCTCTCTCTCTCAATGTGTTAATTGACTCTTTTCAAAAAAAAAAAATCTGAGGAAATTGTAACTCTTTTCCTAACGGACTGAGCTTGGAGTCCAGTGGGCCAGGTTCGGGTCAGGGACCCTAGGGTCGGGTCGTTACAACAACTTTCCTCTATAGAGACTTGGAGGAGGATGTGTATATAGAGCAGCCAGAAGGTTATGAAGTCAAAGGCAATGAACATATGGTTTGCAAGCTGAAGAAGAGTCTATATGGGTTGAAACAAGCTCCTAGCAGTGGTACAAAAAGTTTGACTCCTTTATGAAGGATCATGGGTATAAGAGAATAGCTTCAGATCATTGTGTGTTTACTCAGAAATTTTCTGATGGTGATTACATTATTATTTTTCTTTATGTTGATGATATGTTGATTGTTGGACAGGATGCTAACAAGATTGACAGGCTGAAGAAAGATCTGAGCAAGCATTTTGCCATGAAAGACTTGGGTCCAGCAAGGCAAATTCTAGGCATGCATATCACTCGTGATAGGAAAATAGGGAAGCTGTGGCTATCTTAAGAAAAATATATTGAGAGAGTGCTTTAAAAATTTTATATGGATAAGGCAAAGCTGGTAAGTTGTCCACTTGCTAATCATTTTAAGTTGAGTCGTTATCAATGTCCTACAAGTGAAAGTGAAAAAGAAGATATGAAATAGATCCCTTATGCTTCAGTAGTAGGAAGTTTGATACATGCCATGGTGTGTACAAGACCGAACATTGCATTTGCAGTTGGGGAGGTTAGCAGATTTCTTGCCAATCCTGGCAAAGAACACTGGAGAGCTGTGAAGTGGATTTTAAGATATCTCAGAGGTACTTCTAAATCTTGTTTGTGTTTTCGTGGTGGAGAGCTAATATTAGAGGGTTACACAGATGCAGACATGGCATGAGATGTTGACTCCCAAAAGTCCACATCAAGTTACTTGTTTACTTTTGCAGGGGGAGTTGTGTTCTGGCAATCAAAACTTTAGAAGTATGTAGCTTTATCTACTACGGTGGCAGAGTACAGAGTTTTGCAAAGAGATGTTATGGATGAAGAGACTATTTGAAGAACTTGGTGTAACGCAATACAAGTATGTCATTCACTATGATAGTCAGACTGCCATTCCACTACACCAAATTAGCGTTTTTGTAACACAATATTTCTCGAAATTAGTAACGTTTTATAGGTGTTACGGAGTCGTAATGGTTATTTTGCTTTAGGAGCACTTAAAAAATGTTACGGACATAGTAACATTTTAGAAATGTTACAGAGAACCAAAACTCAAAATAACAACCCAATAGATAGCACGTAAAATGCACGTGCAAGAAAACACTTTTGGACGCTTTTAGCAGGGTTCTCAATTTTTTATTTTGTTTCCCTCATTTTTTTTCTTTATCCCGCTCAACGCTTGACGGTTTACTCTTTCCATATTTTTTTTCGATTTTTTGTTTACCCTGATATCCATCACTCTATTCTCTTAGTTTCAAATCATAGAGAAGCACAACTGCTAATCCTCACGTCCTCTCCCTCCTGGTCTCAAGAAGAACACAGGTATGGATAATTTTAGGGTTTTTGTATGTTTTGGCTTAAGTTGATTATTTGGTGCTATTTTGTCTCCTTTTTTGTATTCCATTCAATTTTTTTGGCCGATGGATAGTTTTATTGGTCGATTTCTAAAGGTTTTGGTGTTTATGGAGCAACCCTCTTGCTTCCAATCTTTTTTTGGGCAATTTCTAATGGTTTTTTAAGTCGATTTTTACTGGTTTTTTTGGTCGATTTCTCTAGATTTTTGGGTTCTTTTGAAAGATCTGCAAAGTTCAGATTTCCTCTCTCTCTTTCTTTCTCTTTCTCTCTCCCTCTCTCTATATCATTCTCTATCCTTCTTTTTAGTTCTTTAAAATCTCCTTCTAGCAGCGTTTTTCTTTTTGATGTTTATTGTTTCTCTGTCACCATCGTTTCTCTTTAGTTCTTGAAATTTTTTTAACCTTAAGATTATCTAATTTGTTGCATAAAAGATTAGGGGCTATTGGTTGCAGGAATTAGGGGATTTAGAAATTGGGCATTTCGATCAGGTATAAATCCCTTACCTAATAATTCCCCTGATCTTTGAGCTCTCTCCCTCTCTTTCTCTCTCTCTCTCTTTCCCTCACTAATATCTAGATATTGTTAATGCATCTTTTAACATTCATACAATGCTCACAGGCTCTATTTTTTTTACGTTTTTTTGTTTATTTTTTGTTTCATTACTAATTTTTTGGTAATAATTCCCCTCACAAATATCTGCCTACTGTTAATAGATTTTTTCGATATTGATATAATGCTCAGAGGCTCTTATTTCTTTTACTCTTTTTTTTATAGTTCTTTATAATTAATTATGCTGGAAAACTCGACCTCATCATTAAACTTTTTGTGTCGAACATGGATGGATCAATCTATTGCATAGTATATATGTGGTTATTATTTTGTAGTGTTTTGAATGCTTTTTCTGTGACTTAGGTTGTACTCATTACACTATAAAAGAAACTACATTATGTGATTTTATTTTGCATTAACAAGAATTCAGAAAAATGAGCATCATGATAAATAGTAATCAATACATGGAATTTGGATTTAATTAACCCCTACGGTTTCACCTTCCACCCAACCAAGTTTGGTTTTTTAAATTTAGTCCACTCAATATGCTAATTAATAGTATGCTAACCAAATGTAAACAATATGTTAGTGGAATATAAACAATATGCTAATAGTGTGCTAACAATATGCTAATTGGGTTAAATTTAATTTTTTTCGTTCCCTAAGGTCGAAAACACGACCTAATATTGGGGTTTTTCTTTTTCCTCATAACCCCTAATTAATAAGTCTTCCTTTTCTTAAAGATTTTAAATAATATAAGAGGCCTTCTGATGACGTACACAATATAGCAATGGCGTATCTCGAGGCTCAGGACTCAACAACATTAAAACATATTAGGGGATGCTAACTTGACGTAAAACGGCCCAACGAACAAGACTAACGCGTTGCGATTAGCCCGTGCGTTTTTTTGCCAAATTCCATCGTTTAGGCTTCCAAATTCCCCTTTTTGCTATTTTAGGAAAGTTTCTTTTAGTTAATAACTTCTTATTTAAGAGTCCTTTTAGTGTGTCGTTTTGGGCATTTAGTTTCTATTGATTATTAGTTTTTATTTAATTGAAAGCTAGAATTGTTTTTTGGTAGTTTTGGGTTTTTATTTACCAATTCCTAGTCAAATTTGTCTTTTAGAAATCCTAGTTGATTTAGAAGTATTTGAGGGTCTATATTCGTGTTAATTTTTAAAGAAATGAGGTAGAGATCATCACCGCATAAAATTGTCCCTTGAATATTTTCCATGTGAACTTGTACTTAGGGTGTAAGTATATGGGCAATATATATTGGAGACATGCCTTAGAAGGTAGGTGGAACATTTAGACACGCACATTAAAAGGTGACACCCTATTTTCTCTAGTAATACTACACTTACACCTCTTTGACACTAATATGTGGAACCGACATGATGATAAGATTATCCTCACAAAAAATAAGCCTTGCATCAACTCTATATGCCCTATTGGCAGGTGTAAACTTGGTGTAAACAAACAAATATTGATGAGATAATTAGATGGAAGGAAGAAATGAATTTTAGTATGATGTAATATCTTATAAATAGAAGGGGTATTTTTGGAAAAAAACTGTGAGGACGTTACTACAGTTCAACTGTAGCAACGACCTACTCTTTAATAGCTTACTTGATCACGACTCTTCACTCTCTTAACTTTTATCTCGTTCTCTCTCCTTTCTTTTCTAAAAACTCAAGTGGCTTAAGGGGCTCGTTCCAGCCACACTGTAGTTGGGGCGAGCCCCCTTATAATAGTAAGGATTTCTTTTTTCGACTTTTCTTAAGTTCTACAAAACTTTTACGTAGTAAAATTATTAGTAGTTATATTGCTTATTTTTTATCGGCCAATGCAAATATTTGCTTGGCAATTAATCATTTGCTTTGTAATACCAGCCATTCATTACTTGTAGTATACGCGTAGGGCATTAATATTGATTTTTAGCAGGTTCTTTCTTTTGTTATGATTACAAGAATATTTTTGTTTATATGAAGTTCACTTTTAGTATATTTGTAAACCATTTCTATTATGAAAGATCAACTTTATGTATACTACAACATATCTGTTGAATAATGCTTTTGGCTAAAAATGGTTAAGGAAGTTTCGTTTAGAACTAGTAGCAACCTTCCAAGATAGGATTCAAAGATCTTTTATAGGTTGATAGATCAAATATAACACCATATATATAAATAATATCTTAATTTAAGTTAATAATCGTCTTCCAAGTAACATTTCTCATTCTGTTATGTTGTACAATGGTACTCCCTCCTAACAAAAAGTGGATGGAAGAAGATGTTAGATCGAATGACGTGTACCTGGCCGGGGTTAAAAACTTTATAGAATTTGCACGGACAAATGGTGGTGGCGGTGAATACTTTTCTTGCCCGTGTAATAGTTGTCGGAATTCAAATGGGCAAATTAAACTTGATGATATAGAGTACCATCTATATCGTTGGGGTATAGATAAAAAGTATGTGTGTTGGCACCATCATGGGGAAAAAAAAACCACACACATGAATTCCCAAACTACTGTAGAATTTGTTGAACAAACTGATGGGTGTGAGCCACCTAGAATGGGAAATCTTGTTGATGATGCTTATGAAGTGCACCACGTAGTAGCCAACCCTGTAACTGGTGAAGTGAGGAATGAAGGGCCTCATGGAGGGTCTCCTTGTGTCAATAGTATTGATTCTGAGACTTGTAAGGTAAAAAGTATAAAGATATGAGAACAAAGGCAATGAAACCTTTATACCCTTCATATCCAAAGTTTAGGACAACGCTATCAACCATTGTTGAGTTACAGAATTTGAAAGTTCTGTTTGGTATGACATGCAATAATGTGACATCACTCTTATTATGGCTTAAGGACTTATTACCAGAAGGTGCCAATTTGCCTAAGAACTATCCCAAGATGAAGATATTTGCTATGTTGTTGTGGGGGATTCATGATTTCCCAGCACTTGGGACATTATCGGGTTGTAATGTGCATGGCTATAAAGCTTGCCCAGTTTGTGCTGATGATGTTGATTCAGAACGTCTTGAAATTCACAAAAAATATGTTATAGAGGCCATCGACGATTTTTACCTCGTGATCACAAATTTAGAAAAGACAAAAGATTTAATGGAATAGAAGAACATCGTGCAACTCCATATCGATTGTCTAGTACTGTAGTTGAACAAAAGATGAAGGAGATAGAAGATAGTAATATCATTCAAAGAAAAAAAGGAAATAACTGTCGGAAGCGGAAAAACATAAGCAATAATGATGTTATTGTTGAAGTTGAGCTAAGCAACATTTCACCTGCATGGTCTAGACGTTCCATTTTATTTGATTTACCTTACTGGAAGGAACATCTACTGCGACATAACCTTGACGTCATGCACACTAAGAAGAATGTCACTGAACATCTTTTAAATACAATCTTGAGTGTCACCAACTAAACAAAAGATGGACATATAGCAAGAAAAGATATGGAGAGCATGGGAATCAGTAAGAAATTATGGTTGGCAGAAGATGTGGACACAGGTAAAAATCAATGCCGAAAACGTCATATGCCCTAAGTAAGAAGGAGAAAGAATTATTTTGTCGTACTTTGAAAGAATTGAAGTTGCCTACAGGGTTTTCTTCAAACTTGAGTAATAATGTTACCATGCAACCTCCCGAGTTAAAAGGACTTAAGTCACATGACTACCACGTGATTATGCAACATTTGCTGCCTGTGTTGCTTAAACATTCTTACCACGAAGACAAGGAGTTGAGAATAACTATTCATCGCATTAGCTTATTCTTTAATATTTTGTGCTCAAAGGTTATTAATAGAGAAGAACTTATTAGTGCAAAAAGGGCTTTAGTGGAGGCAATGTGTATTCTTAAAAAGGAATTTTTGCCTTCTTTTTTTGTTATAAGCGTACACTGTATGGTTCATTTAGCTGATAAAGCATTGATGTGCGGTCCTGTCAGATATCGATGGATGTATCCTTTTGAACGGTATGTTTTAAATATGTTGGTATTATAACGCGTGCATATGATATGTGGTTGAAAGGCATTTTTATCCATATATCGATTCTTTTTATTTTTAGGTAGATGAAAAAGTATAAGGAATATAGTCTAATAAGAGATACATTAAAGATTCTATTGCTAAACCATATCTTGTTGAAGAATCTACTCTTTATTGCATGGAGTACATGCCAAACTCAAACTTCGGCAGTCACAAGCACACCCATGAACCATTTTTAGATGAAGATGATGAGTTAGCTGATGAGTCACCATTGGACAACGGCAAAGATGTCCAATTGACTCAATTACAATATCAACAAGTACGTAAATGGGTGTTGCAACATGCACATGGAGTGGATAATTGGCAAGAGTAAGTTTAAAAATGTTTGAATAGAAAAATTGAATGGAGTATCGCAGTAGTTTGTTGTCATATTTCCCTTTGAAACTCTCTAGTTATTCTTTTTCTCTTTTATACATCCAAGCAGTATGAGAAATATGTAAGAAATGTTTCTAAAAAGTCTCAGAAAGGGTCTACAACAAATGTCATACCTCAAAATTTTGTCCCTTGGTTGTGTGAGGAGGTAAATAATAGTTGATTCGTACTGATTATTAAATTATTTATGATCCATTTATCATACCCTTTATTGCTATCCCTTTTGAATTTAATATAGTTGGAGAAAGCTGGGGAGACCAATATAGCACTTTAGAGGTTAGCGAATGGTCCACAATTTATGATAAGTAGTTACACAAAGTATCGCGTGAATGGTTTTGTATTCTTATAGAATTCTAAAGATGATTGTCTAGTAACTCAAGATAGTGGTGTCTTCATGAGAGCCATAACAACATTTAGAGCAAGTGGTAAGGACAAAAACCCCAAGGAAGCGATGACAACATATTATGGAGTCGTAAGAGACATAATTGAGCTTAATTATACGAACTTCAAGCAGACAGTGTTCTATTGTGATTGGGTGAGAGTGGAAGACAAGACCAATGGGTGTAAAGTGGATCCGCTATGGAACTTGGAGATGGTAAACTTTAATAAGCTAAAGAGCAAAGACAAGGTGGAAGACGAGCCATTTATTCTCGCCTCCGAAGCGAGTCAAGTGTTTTACTCAAAGGACCTCTCAAATGATGGATGGCATGTAGTTTTGCATACACCAAAAAGGTTAACTACCAAGGTGGATGAGGAATCGATTAACACTATGAAGCAGCCCCCTCTTGAGGATAATCCATACTTAAAGAATCTTTTAAAAGTGTGATTTTTTTTATTGTTACTCTTACTTTATATTGTAAGAACTCCTATTATTTACTGGCTCTCATTTGAAAATATAAATTATTTTGCATTAAGCTTATGTATCATTATTCGGTTCTATTTTATATCTATTTTGGTATATGCTAATACTAATTTTCTAGTGGTATATAACTATATAAGTAGGAGAAATGACAAGGTCATAATCAACCCAAGATGCCGTAAAACGTAGGACTGTGACATTCAATGCCTTAGGGGCTATAGTGGGTGATGGTGCCACTCACTTTAAGGATCGCTTAGGGGCTTTCGTGACAGCTCATGTCTCAATTAAGTACCCGAGTTGGAAGAAAGTGCCACCACATCCCAAAGATAATGTTTAGAATGCTGTTCAAGTAAGTTACAGCCCGAGCCATGAACTTAATTTGTTAGGTAAATATGGTGTACACCTATAAATTCATGTATGTTATATTTCTTTTTTCAGGTGGAATTTGATGTACCACATCACATGAGGAAATTCAATGAGTTAGAGATGCCTCAGTCCTTTAGAAGGTACAAAAACACATTGAGAACTGAATATTTGGATAAACACCCTAGACTTGAAGAACAAATTCATAATGTTCCAGAGGGTGTAAAGCCAGAGGATTGGGAGATATTCTGTAAGTATGAGAACACAGATGATGCCAAGAAAAAAGGGTGAAGAATAAAGAAAATAGGTCAAAGCTGAAGTTTTCACATATAGGTGGGCGCTACTCGAGCGCAATGATAGAGGACCTATTGGTAATCATTATTATAAAACATATTCTTAAAAAAATTCAAAAAGCATATGTATCATTTTATTGTATTTTTAACAATCTATTCAATTTGTAGAAGCGGAAGCAACCCAATCCTTCAGAACCAGTCTCACGCAGTCTCGTCTGGATAAAAAGCCATACAAGAAAAGATGGATCTGTCCTTCCTATCGCTAAACCATATATGGTGAGTTTAATGATATTATGAACTAGTTCACTTTATTATGCTTATCACTCATATGTAAACATGGGTGTAATATGTTAGGAAAAAGTCAAGGCTGTTGTTGACGCATAAATCGCTACACAAGGTGAAAGTAGCAGTCATGGCTTTCATCCATTGTCACTTGACACAGACCCCATAGCCCAAGTATTTGGTAAGGACTCTAAAGGGCATGTTCGTGTTGTTGGTAGCACCATCTCAAAGAGGCGATGTGTGTATGCTGCACCGGCCATAACAATCCATACAGAAAAAGAAAAAGAGAAAAATGAGTTGAAGATGGAGATGAATACTGTAAACACCAAATTGGACACAATAATGGATGTGAGTGAAACCCCTTTGTTTTATCGAACTTGTGTGTTAATTTATGTTATACATTATATGTTCCCTTTAATGGTTGTTATCTAACCCTAATATTTGTAGATGTTAGGCAAACAAGGAGACAAATTCCAACATCCACATACAGCCCCAACGATGAATAGACCTGAGATTGAAGTGCCATCAGTTTCATCAGCATATGTTCCATCAACATCATTAGATTCACGAAGCTGCAAACTGATTGATATGAATTTTCAAGTTGTTGCCCATGCGACCATAGTAACTGATAATACTAGGAATGTTTGTCATGGCTACAAATTGGATATAGAGTGTAAAGCAAAAGTCATTCTAATCAAAATTGAGAAGCCTGATGCTCCGATATATAAACCAGGTGAACAAGACAGGGCTAATACTTTGGAGGATGTGTTGGAAGGTGGATACTTGGTGTGGCCAAAGTCATTGATTATATATTAATTTGAATTTTTAATTGCCAATACAATACTTTGTATTGATGGAATCTAGTTATGATTGAACTTTTTTGAGAAGGTACTAATGATTAGCTTTTTTTGGTAGGTTATTTTGATTAAGTTTTTTGGAGTAGGTAGGTATGATTAGCTTTGTTTGAGTAGCTAGTTATGATTAACTATTAATGTTATTTTTGTACTTTGGTGATCATGTTTATGCTACTTTATAAAAGTAAGTGAATTAGGTGAACCCCTTTTTAACAATGCCAATGCTAATGCCATAACATTGCATTGCCGGTCCCAAGCCCGGATAAAGGAGGAGGGAGAAGGAGTTCACTTGACATAGGTAATATCTGTTATATTTATTTCTTTTCTTATTTTGTATTTTGTTTAACTTTATCGTTTATAGCTTGAATAGTTAATTTATACATTTCAATATTGTATGGTAATAACTGTTCTGACACCCCATTCATTTTTGGAACTATCAACGGCTAGGGTTTTAGACAATGCTTCGGGGAGGTAAACCACCTTGCAAATTATGGATGAGAAATGAGAATTGAGAATGGGGTCCTCAAGGATGAGAAATGAGAATTGTACCATATCCATTTTCTAGCTGCTTTATTTGTTCTGCAGACTTGTCTGACTCAGAGATTGTCTTCTTGTCTATACATACTAGACCAACGAGTTATAATAGTGCATCATTTTCTGTCTCTAGATACAGATTTTCTTTTTAAATATTTAGGAGTACAAACATGGAAATATTTACCTGAAGTTCCAAAACGTAATTTCATCCATTTCTTCTGCTAGGTGATAACAAAGTACTGTTCAGAGCGTGCATAATTCACCTTTAAGTATGCTTACCTAAACAATAGGAAGACAGTGACAGTTGTGCACAAGGCCAACATTATGAAGCTTGCTGATGGTTTATTCTTAGAATCCTGCCGAGAGGTTGCAAAAAAATACCCTGGCATTAAGTATAATGAGATTATTGTGGATAACTGTTGTATACAACTTGTTTCAAAGCCCGAGCAATTTGATGTCATGGTATGTGACTTTATAACTTATCTAATATTTCGGATCATGCATACACTCCCTGGTTGGTTGCCCTGTTTTGTATGGGTTTTAGGAACCCAGTTTTTATTTTTTAGTTGAATTGGAATCTATAGTTATAATGTATTTACTGAAGGTTTTTTTCTTGACTGGTTGATATATGATTCTAGGCCACTTTTTATTTCCTGCACATAACAACCTTCGATATTTTCTTAAAAATGAGGAATCGAATATTTTGATCCAGGCAACTGGCAGAAGAATGTATGGAGGTAATGATCTGTTGGAAATGTGAACCAACTTCAAACTTTAGCAATTTATTCATTTGTTAACCTTCAAGAGATATTGGAGACGAGAATGGAGTATAGTCCCTCCTATATACTTGGTTTCAAATGTCTTTAAGAATGTTATGAAACTACATATCAGATCCTCTTCTGTTTGACTCATTAATTGGTTTTAAATGTCTTCAAGAATGTTATGAAACTACATATCAGATCCTTGGAAATTATGTTTCATTTTATTTTTGGCTGCCTAATGCACAAAAGAGTGCCTCAATTGGATACTTGGTCGATATGCTTTTATCAAAGTAACTGATAAAAAATGTAGAAAATTGATTTTTTTTTGTCATAAATTTGTTCAGATGGTTTCTGACATTCAAATTGAAGATTGCAAAGTACCTAGGTTTAGATGTACACTTGTGATTGCTTGCATTAGTCAGTTGTTACTTTTGGGTTTACATATACATGTGATTGCCAGGTTCCTTGTTACTTGTAATTTCGACTTATGAAAAATATTTACATGGACAAGGTGCTTCAAGTAACATGCTGATACTTCACATTCATGCTTAGCTTACATCATGGAGTCATGGTCCCATCTTATTTGGGTCACCATCTTATTTTGCAGGTCACACCAAATCTCTATGGCAATCTAGTGGCAAACACCGCAGCTGGTATTTCTGGAGGCACTGGCATGCCAAGAGGTAGCTAGCTAGCTATTGTATTTATTGAAATCCTATTTCTTTCTTTGTTTCTCAGAGATTTTGAAACACCACATTAATGGTATGCCTCTCAATCAATTTTCATTAAACCTTTTTTTTTTCTTTTTTCTTTCTGAATCTACTTTTAAAACATCTGTAGCTTCAAATTCTGACCCAATTTGTTTGTATCATACAAGCCTGCAGTCACACATAGAATAGTGGTTTTATTCCCTAGCTTTCTGCCTCTATAGAACTTCTCTCTGGAACATTGACGTTCAGTCATAATAGCATGTGTGGTGTGTAAATTTTTCTGTGTGAGTTTCTTGCTTATTTAGTGTATACAATATGATAAAAAACACAGGATTGCAAGGTTTAGATTTTGGAACTGAAAATTTAAACTTTTATACTTGCAGACAAATGTTTGTACTAACAAAATTTTAGTAAAGAATACAGATCATCAACTTAAAACTTTTATGTTTAAACAATTTATAAATTAGACAACACAAGTTTTTGAAGGATTTGTGGCCTAATTCATTGTGCGTTATATGTACCACCTTTATATGATTTTTTTTTTCCTATGGTTCTATTACCAGATATGAATGTTGGGGACTCCAACGAACTAAGGGTAATTCCTACAACAACACAAGAATGAAGCGGATCAATTGATTTCTAATGAAGGTGTCCTGCAATCCTTTGATGATGACTGGCTTCAAGTCTGTTGCTCTTCACGAAGATGTCCTACAAGTCGAATAGAACAACGATCTATTTTTGTCGAATCAGTTGATCGTTCACGGCGATTTCTTAGAAGACGAACACGCCCTAGATCTTGGGGCGGTCCTGGCAACGGAACCAAAAATGATGTAAACTAAGAAGTCCCCATCAACTCTTAACATGTCCATGAGAATTTCATTCTCATTAACATTGACTTCAAAACATCCAAACTCATTGCATATGCGTCCATCGACCCCTATTTATAACTAGAATCCTAACTTAAATCGTAAAACTTCCTAAGCAAGTAATTATCTAAAATAACAAACCCACTAACAAGTAATTTCCTAATTTAAAATCTCTTAAAGATATCTAAAGATCTCTTAGATCTTCACATCCAGCATATTTTCATGCATCTCCATATGTGGGGTTTACTAAATCTCCATTACACATTAAACTCCTACTCATTATCCTTCTTTTAAGGTTCAAACTTGTCTTTCTTTACCCTTTCGTTTTCTAATCATCACAAAAAGCTCGAACACTCCACACATCTCCTCTTTAACATTTACCACATCTGGTAGACAGTGCTAAACACTAAGCACAAGGACCACTTCCTTTGCACCCCTTCCTCTTCTCAATCTCCCCTACTTAGAAGTCAGTTGGATAACCTACTAAAGCAAAATAACCTAATATACAAAGTACAAACCCTTAGTATGTCTTACACGTCATAAAAAGTAGTCTTTGACTAAAGTTTTCAATCTTTGGGCACTCCTATCACTAATATAGACTTAAAAATCAGATCAAATGAAGTGTGTTTCTCTTTGATAGAGGGTATTCAGAAAGCTAGTTATGAAGCTTTGGTTAGCCATCTCTAAGTTGCTTTGTATACATTTAGTATATTGTACCTTTTCATGTAATATGGTGTACATAGCACTCTAACCACTTTGTGGATCCTACTCGACTAGGTGGGGTTGGTTTTCTTCAAAATGATCTAGTGCCTGAAAGAATGCTTCAGGTCAAATCTCTCATTTGTAAGCTACAAACCAGATGTTTATCAAACATCATGATAAGCCTTTATTTGAGGCTATAAAAAGAAATAAGATGAGAACGCCAATGCTGAAGCTGAACATACCGCGAAATAACTTAACATGCTCAACTTGACCATACAAAGAGGTCAGTATTCAAGAAGTTGCAAAAAAGAGTTGATGTGAATTATAGCAGAAGCAAAACACTTTCACAAAAAATCCACACGATTAGATTAAAGAGAAAACTCTCAATTCATCTTTAAAAAACTCAAAACTCAAAACTCTACCTAAAACCTATGACCGAATGGCCTTCTTTATAACAAAACCGAGCTCCCATCTAGAATGGGACTCCTAGATCGACTAGTCAAAGGTTTCCTTAAAACCATAGAACCATTTCATACGTGGGTTTTCAAATCCAAATGCAAATCAAACTAAGACCTTCCTAAAAAAATAAAATCCTACTAAATCTAGAAAATTGAAATTGCAAGTAATTCCAAAATAAATAACATTCTCCATTCTTGGCTAAATTCTCTTCCAAGGAGGGTCCCACACAAGATCTCGTTTACATCGTATTCTCACACCCCACGAATAAGTTCTTCCTCGAACTTGAAGTGAAAAGCATGAAAAAGCAGTGCTAGTGGTTGTTGCCAGGTAGATCGGACGGTAGCAAGAATCTTAACCAATCAGCCCTTATGAATAAAATAGGTCCAATTTAAGGTCGGAACCAAACAAATCGATGCTTTGAAGAAACCCAAGTTAACATAGCTGAAAGGGTTAAGATAACCCATACCAATACCACTTTCAATCTTAAAAAACTGAATTCCAATTAGGTACCCAACACCAGATTGTAAACCTCCAGCAACTGTAGTGGACCCTACAACCAATTCAAACAAAGAGACAACATCTATAGCAGGCTAAGAACCGACATCCCAACGGATTTTTTCCTCAAAGATCCACTTTCTTTGTGTATGGAAAAGTAGGGTACATGCTGCAGAGAGAAGAGGATGGGACTACACAATTAAGTGGTTAAAAAGCCAGTAGAGAGGGGTCGAATAAGGGGATGGGGTTTAGTAGACAGACCTAGCAGCTTAGGCATCGGAGGATGTCGACAAAGTGGTGGGAGAGGTGATCCAGGGTGAACGGGATACATAAAAAGACGAAGCTGAATAGGAGTGCCACTGGACTTTGTGATTAGTAACAGTGCGCCGGCAAGCCATTGTGAAGCCACTAGAAGATTCGTTGAATCATCACGTAGAAGCAAAAATATTTCAACACATGGAGCTATTACAACAAGTGAGATAATGGCTGAATAAACAAATGGGGAATATAGATAATGGCTGAATAAACAAATGGCAATATGGTTAGTAACAACCCAACGACTCCTCCATCACCCATGATGGTGGTTGTCTGCCACACCACACTTAACATCGACAATGACCCATAATTAAATGTGTACTAAATTAATTATTTACATACTTCTATGTACTTGTCTCCACCATGTATATATACTAGTGTAAATCTCTCCCAACGATAACAAGAGAAAAATAAAACAATTCATTATATTTTTATGGTATCAGAGCACTGATCCACCATCATTACTTCTCATTCGCCATCGCTATCCTTTTCTTTCTCTTTTTCAAATTATGGCATCTGCAGCTGAAAGCTCTACCACATCAATCGGCAGCTCATCTGCCGCATCTCTTCCTCTGCAAACCCCTACCAACAACTCTCTCATTCGCTTGGATGGTAGCAACTACATCCTTTGGAAATATCTGATCACCTATTTTCTCAAATAGGTTGTAATCTAGAGGGCTGCGTTGATGGCACTTTTCCTTGTCCTTCTCACACTTTGTCAGACCAATCTACTCCTAATCCAGCCTACATCAAATGGTTGAAACAAGATCATTCTCTTATAGGTTGGCTCATATCCTCCATAACTGAGCATGTTTTGGCTAAAGTTGTTGGCCACACCTCGTCCAGGACTTTATGGCTTGCTCTTGAGAAGAAATTTGCCTCTAAATCTCATGCTCGCAGGAACCAACTACGTCGTGAACTCACTAATATCCAAAAAGGAAATCTCTCTATGGAAGCATACTTCCTGAAAATCAAACGCCTTTCCGACGATCTTGCGGCATCCGGTAACTCTCTTCTTGAATCTGATTTACAACAAATCATTTTGGATGGTCTTGATACAGAATATGACCCTATTGTTCCACCTTGACTGCTCATATTGATGATATGGAAATGGACGAATTCCAAGCCCATATTCTAGCCTTTGAGATGCGACTTGACTCCCACAATGCCATGCTTCAAAATGCTGCACCCCAAATTCCTCAAGCTCACGCCGCACAATATCGATCCCACAACAATAACTCTAGGTACTACAGATCTCCACCTTCTCAGCACACTCGAGATGAGTCTCGCACTCCACCACCTAATAAGGGTCGTAGCAGATCTCAATCTCATAATGCATCGTGTCAAATTTGTGCACGGTTCAATCATACTGCTAAAACATGTCGGTTGCGATATGAACCTCGCCCACATTTCACCCAAAATAATACTAACACACCCAATAATCCACCCACTGCATATGTGGCTGCTCCTCATACCACGGGATTTAATTGGCTTCCAGACAGTGGCGCCACCAATCACATTACCAATGACCTTCAACGTCTCCATATTCAACATGACTACGCGGGATCTAATGGTGTGCGCATCGGTAATGGTTTGTCTCTTCCAATAAATAAGATTGGTATGGGTACCTTCTATACACATTTCAACCAATTTACTATCTATTTCTCAATTTTCACAAGATAATAATGTATTTTTTGAATTTCACCCTAACTGCTTTGTTGTGAAGGAACAGGGAACACAGAAGGTAGTTCTTCAAGGCACGAATAAAGGAGGCCTTTATTGCTTCGATCCACACTTACCTGACCCACCTAAGTCTGCTCTTCTTGGTGAACGGACCACTCTTGATGGGTGGCATAGACGTCTTGGACATCCTATGCTACGCACCGTTAAATCTATTATCTCAAATTTTTCATTACCCACAAGTGATTTTACGGCTAATTCATGGCATGCTTGTAATATGTCCAAAACTCATAACTTACCCTTTCAGTCTAATACTACTACTTATGAGTCACCGTTACCCTTTTCCTATTACATCGGTTTATGGGTATAGGTACTACATTATTTTTGTTGATGCATATTCTCGATTTATTTGGTTTTTCCCTATATTTCAAAAATCTGATGCTCTATCTGTCTTTATTAATTTTAAGAAACAAATTGAAAATCAGTTTGAGCGTCGTATCAAAATATTTCAATCTGACAATGGTGGCGAATATCGTAAGTTTGCAAACTTTATCACTTCAGAAGGTATTCTACAACGTTTTACGTGTCCACACACCCCTCAACAAAATGGTATTGTTGAGCGTCGTCATAGACGCATCGTTGAAACTGGCCTTTCCCTTATGCATACTGCTAATATCCCTCTAGAATATTGGGTTGATGCTTTTTCTACTTCTATTTTTCTTATTAATCAGTTGCCGTCATCAACAAATAAACATACATGCCCTTACACACTTTTATATCTCAAAGAACCAGATTATACATCTCTTCGAACATTTGGGTGTCTATGTTACCCAAATTTGCGCAAGTATCGTAAACATAAATTAGACACCCACACTTTGCCTTGTGTTTTTCTAAAGTATGGAGATAATCAAAAGGGCTACACCGGGAAACTAACCGGTTGTACATCTCCAGAAATGTCAAATTTGAAGAAAAAGATTTTCCATTTCACACCAGTAATATCACACCTTCTGCTACCTTTTCATCTAATCAGGTACCTCCTTTACTCATCCCTAACCAGTTTGGTGATTCCCTAACATGGGCACCTCAAATGCCAGCTTTTTCACATGATACAGGTAACCCACGTGACTTAAGGTCACCAATATCCCAAACATCCTCTCCACCAATACCCTCTCTAGAAACATCCACTCCATCTCTGCCTCCCAACTTCAGTTCCCCTTCCGACTCTACTCCTCACTCACCTTTACTTCCCTTAAACCAAACTCAAATACCTCCTTTATCCACCGCTACCAACCCGCCACAATCACCACTCTCTAACCCCCCTTCCGTACCTTCCCTTGCACTTTATGCCCCCCTTATTCCATCTGTCATCCAAAATGCTCATCCTATGACTACTAGGGGCAAAAATGGAATATTCAAACCCAAAGCCTTCACCATAACAAAACACCCCCTTCCTTTAATTGAACCAACTTGCTACTCTCAAGCTAAGTCCGATGGCAATTGGCGACGGGCTATGGATGACGAATATAATGCCTTATTACGTAACGAGACTTGGTCATTAGTCCCATCTACACCAACACAAAATGTGGTTGGGTGTAAATGGATCTTCAAAATAAAACATAAAGCGGACGGGTCCCTCAAACGGTATAAGGCCCGCCTTGTTGCAAAAGGATTCAATCAACAACCAGGGCTTGACTACAAAGAAACCTTTAGCCCAGTTGTCAAACCATGCACCATCCGCATTATTCTTACTATTGCAGTTACACATACCTGGCCTTTACATCAACTCAACATCCAAAACGCATTCCTACATGGCATTTTGACAGAAGAAGTATTCATAAAGCAACTGCCGGGATACACTGACCCTAGATACCCCACACATGTCTGTAAACTCCACAAATCACTTTATGGCCTCAAGCAAGCACCACGCGCCTGGTACTATCGCCTAAGTTCCTTTCTTCTTCAAAATAGGCTTTCATGGCTCTAAATCTGATCACTCTCTCTTTATCAAGCGTACACCTAACTCAACTCTGTTTATTTTAGTCTAAGTAGATTACATCATCATTACTGGATCAGACGCTACTTTAATTTCCTCTCTTATTTTGCAGTTACAACACGAATTTGCCGTCAAGGATCTCAGCACTCTCTCCTACTTTCTTGGCATCGAAGTTCTCCGACCATCAATTGGTCTATTCTTAACTCAACGCAAGTACATCGCTGAACTTCTCCACCGCACTAAAATGGATGGCGTTAAACCCATCTCCACACCATTCAGCAGCACTTCCAAATTAAGTATAACTAGTGGCAAAGACTTTCATGATCCCACTCTGTATAGTAGCATCGTCGGCGCATTACAATATCTTACCATCACCAGACCAAATGTCGCCTATGCGGTCAACAAAGTATGTCAGTACATGCACTCTCCAACAGATGAACATTGGCATGTAGTCAAAAGAATTCTTCGGTACTTAAAACAAACAATAAATTACGGTATCTTGATTAGATCATCTCCCAGTTTGAGCCTTAATGCCTTCAGTGATGCTTATTGGGCTGGGTGCCTCGACGACCATCGCTTTACAAGTGGCTATTGCATCTTCTTGGGCAATAACATCATTTCATGGTCCGCTCGTAAACAACGCACTGTTTCTCGCTCCAGTACTGAGGCTGAATACCGTGGGCTCGCTATCACCACAGCTGAACTTGCGTGGATACAATCACTCCTCAGAGAACTCCAAATACACACACCAACTCCAACCTTATGGTGCGACAACATCGGTGCCACATATCTCGCTGTCAACCCTATTTTCCATTCCCGAACCAAACACATAGAAATTGACTACCACTTTGTTCGTGAGCGTGTCACTGCTCGTCAACTCATTGTTAAATTTATCTCCACACACGATCAAATGGCTGACATCTTTACCAAGGGCCTTAGCAAGTCTAGATTTTCTACCCTTCGACACAAGTTAACCGTACATCAATGCCCGCTTAACTTGAGGGGGCCTATTACAACAAGTGAGATAATGGCTGAATAAACAAATGGGGAATATAGATAATGGCTGAATAAACAAATGGCAATATGGTTAGTGACAAACCAACGACTCCTTCTCCATCACGCATGATGGTGGTTGTCTGCCACACCACACTTAACATCGACAATGGCCCATAATTAAATGTGTATTAAATTAACTATTTACATACTTCTATGTACTTGTCTCCACCATGTATATATAGTAGTGTAAATCTCTCCCAACGATAACAAGAGAAAAATAAAACAATTCATTATATTTTTAGGAGCCATAGCATCAACATGTGGAAATAGAGAATTTCGATGACAACTTGCGGGTCTTGGGGATTATGGATAGGGATGGGAGGAGCTTGGGTGCCATCGGCTGGGACGAGGAGAGGAGTAAGAAGGGCAGCCGATGTCTGTGATGGAAGTGAGGAGTTAGTCGCAGAAGGCGGGAACTGCACGCCTATTGTATGAAGGAGGGTCGTCGTGCCATTAATCTCATATCTCATGGCAGCAAGGGGAGCTTCCCATGGTGTTGGTTCTCCACGTCTTTTGGCCATTATCGTCTTCTTCCTAAGGTTAATTTCTACTTGCCATTTTTTATGTGAATTCTAGTGGAAGCAAAACATTCTCACAAAAATTCCACACAATTAGATTAAAGGGAAAACTCTCAATTCATCTTCAAAAAACTCAAAACTCAACCTAAAACCCATGGCCAAATGGCCTTATTTATAACAAACCCTAGCCCCTATCTAGAATGGGACTCCTAGATCGACTAGCCCATGGTTTCATGAAACCATAGAACTATTTCATATGTGGGTTTCCAAATCCTAATGCAAACCAAACTAAAATCTTCCTAAAAATTGTTGTATTTTATTGAGTATTTCAAAATACCCATTATCTTGTGTCCCATTAATTAATTAAATAATACCTCCTATGTGGTGGAACTCCTTTTTGTCTCCTTTATTTTATTCCTTTGTCCCATTTAACTAGATTAGTTGTCTACACTCTTGTGTTACAACTAGAGGCCTTTTAGTCCCACATTGCTTGAGAAACCTTTTAAAACCTTGTTAATAAGTTATGGTTGAATCTCTTAGTGGTAAGCAAGTAATAGAGGTGGGCCTCGCGTGCACGAGGCAAAACCGGCCCACGTTGGGATTTGGGGGCCTGGTCCGGAAACCCATTAACCGGGCATACGCCCGCGCGATACGCACGCAGGGGGGTGCAAATCCACCAGTTTGGGCCTCGCGTGTGTGCAGGGGTTGGGCTTTGTTTTGCTCCTTTTCCCGTGTGTGCAAATCCACCGGTTTGAGACTAATGATGCTTGTATCCCACGCATGTTCCCTGTCGTCCTATGCGTGTCCCCTTGGCAGCAGCCTCTATGCTGTTGTCTCCCACGCCTGTCTGCTCCCATTTTTGTTTTCCACTTCATATTAGAGAGAGGGACGAAAAAAAAAGAGTAGAGAAAAAACTGACTCTTTCAGATCTTCTTCTTCTTCCCATTGAATTGTCCTCATCTCCTACGCACCAGAGGAATACTCATAGCTGTTCATCGGAGCTCTACATTGGAGTGCATCCTTGTCGAGCTAGATCGCTGTACCGTGGAGAGAAATCGTCTACTAAACCTATTTGCACCCGGATCACTTCCGAGAGGGGGCGAATCTTCTCTTAAGGGCAGTGTTTACACGCCTCGATCTTCAGATTGTTTTTACACCAGATTTTCACTATTTTTCCAACAATCTTAAGAGAAGATTATGGATACTGCTTTCATTACCATGATATCACTTCCAGACACTTCAAAGATCGATCTGTTCAGCGGAACTCACTTCAAACGCTGGCAAGAAAGGATCTACTCGAGCCTAGATGTGATGAATCTGGCACAGTACCTCACACAGCCACAACCTATTGAAGGTATGGAAAATTACAATGAAAATCTGCAGGAATGGACAAAAGGGAACAAGGTATGCCGCCATACTATCCTAAGTACCCTGTCAAATGAGTTATTTGATATCTACTGCAATTTTAAATCAGCATATGAGATATGGGAAAATCTAATCCAAAAATATATTATTGAAGATGCTGGTACTCAGAAATATGCTATAGGTAATTTCCTTCATTTCCAAATATCTGAAGATAAGGATGTGTCCTCACAAATTCATGAATATCATACACTGATTAGTGACCTCAAAAATAAAGAAATCGAACTTCCTAAATCCTTTGTATCTGGTTTCCTACTGGAAAAACTACCTGACTCTTGGAGGGACTATAAAAACAGTATGAAACATAAGAGAAAACGGATGACCCTTGAAGAGATTATAATTCATATCCGTATTGAAGAAAAGAACAGACTTAGAGACAAGGCTGATCAGGCTAAAGAGCTTAACTCTAAAGCAAATCTAGTTGAAGGAACCTCTAGTAAACCACATCACAACAAATTTAAGAAGCACAGTCATAAGCCCAACACTAGCACCAAATCCAAAGGCCACAACCCTACATTCAAGAAACCTGGAAATTATTATGTTTGTGGTAAACCTGGATACCATGCAGCTCAATGCAGAAAACGTAGAGATGGAAACAACAACCCTCCCAAAGCTAATTTAGAAGAGGGAGATATCATTGTTGCTGTTGTTTCACAGGTGAACATGGTGGCTGGGAAGAAGGAGTGGGTGGTCGATTCTGGGGCCACTCGCCATATTTGTGGAGATAGAAATTCCTTCTCAGAATTCATTCCAGTGAGGGAAGGAGAAGAACATGTATACATGGGTGACTCCAGATCCACACCAGTAGTGGAAAAAAGAAAGGTTCTTGTCAAACTGACATCCGGGAAAACCCTCTCACTGAGCAATGTACTCCATGTTCCTGAAATATGATGTAATCTTATCTCTGTTTCTCTGCTAGGGCAAGTGGGAATCAAACTTTCATTTGAATCAGATAAACTTGTACTCACTAAGAAAGGAGCCTTTGTAGGGAAAGGGTATTGTAGTCAGGGACTATTTTTGTTGAATGTACTTAATGTTATAGTTAATGAAAATGCATCTTCTTCTGCTTACTTGCTTGACTCCATTGATTTATGGCATGGTAGATTAGGACATGTGAATTTTCCTTATATCAAGAAAATGAAAGAATGTGGTTTGATAA
>MVGT01000014.1:39331-60829 GCA_002174775.1 Macleaya cordata
CTAAGTCTTAATGCATTCTAACCACCTATTAATGATAAACATGGTAACTTACCAAAGTGTGGTGAGTTCCGGTGGTGAGTTGAGTCCGTTAGCATGCTTTCTCTTCGATCTTCGATGGAGTGTGAGTTTGCACGAAGGATACACCCTAACTCTAACTCAAGCATGGACTTACAATTGAGTACATTGTCTCATCATGAACATTGACAAACCCAAAGGGACCTTTCAGTGTCCCCTTGGCAGCAGCCTCTATGCTGCTGTCTCCCACGCCTGTCTGCTCCCGTTTTTGTTTTCCACTTCATATTAGAGAGAGGGACGAAAAAAAAAGAGTAGAGAAAAAACTGACTCTTTCAGATCTTCTTCTTCTTCCCATTGAACTGTCCTCATCTCCTACGCACCAGAGGAATACTCATAACTGTTCATCGGAGCTCTACATTGGAGTGCATCCATGTCGAGCTAGATCGTTGTACCTTGGAGAGAAATCGTCTACTAAACCTATTTGCACCCGGATCACTTCCGAGAGGGGCGAATCTTCTCTTAAGGGCAGTATTTACACGCCTCGATCTTCAGATTGTTATTACACCAGATTTTCACTGTTTTTCCAACAAAAATACTCTGCTGCTCAAGTTTTTATTTTTTATCAGCTTCTCAAAAAATCCAGGTTCAATAATATGGATGGGTATCTCTCTTGCTCTCTCTGTTGAGCTCTCTCTTTCTCTACTCTCTTTTGCTCGAGTGAGAGAAGAGTAGAGAGAGATATATTAGGTAAGTGTTTAAATTTACACTGCTCGAGAAAGAGATGGGGAGAATTTAGAAAGAGATTTAATTCTGTTAGTTTTAATTTACACCGGGAAAGATACAATAGTAAGAATGTTAATGGGAGAGATAAATTGTTCAAGAGAGAGAGAGAGAAAATTATAAAATCTTATGCGGTTGTCTCATTATCAATCTCATGTGGCAGGCAAACCTTGGGAACTAACTGCCACTTGGGCTTTAAATCTATATTTCTATACTATTAACTAAACAAAACAAAGCCATCTTTTGATGGCTTTTCACATTTACTGTCCCTAAATAAATTATGTATTGAAAATTTTTTAATTGATGTTTAAATAATATAATAATCAAATTTAATTAACACATACGCTCCCATGTCGCTCCCAACTTTAGACTCTTAGGCCTTGCTTGGTACACCGTAAATAATTGCAAATGCGAAAATTCACGGCTCTTGTAGGTGCTACTTAAAATTCTATAAATTAGAAAAAAATAAAAATAAAAATTTAGATTGTTTATTTTGTAAGCTCATTGCAAATCCTACCAAATATTTTTTATTAGATGTCCTCATCAATCATCTACAAACACATGATAAACCGTGAATTTTCGCATTTGCGAATATTCACGGTGTACCAAGTAGGGCCTTATAAGTATTCACGTTTCCCCGCCCTCGCCCCCGACCCTAACCCTGACCCCACCCCCACTTCTGGCTTCTAAGGTCTATACTCTATATCATGTGTCCATGATTATCAACCATTCAAGTTCTTGGTTTATCTGCAATCGGTCCCTGCAGCCATTTTATTAGGTGTTTGGCGAGATTCTCATGGATAATAAGCCATAGTTTTAATTTTTTGTCTCTATGTTTTATCTTTGGTGACGAAGCCATTGAATTGGTGTTTGATTATGGTATTAAATATTAACTTTTGAAGAAAAAAGATGTTTTATTTGTGTTAAACAATTGATTACAATCAAGGTATGCATAGAGATAAAAGAAGGATTTAGATATCCTAATCAGCCAAATCACAACTACATATCCTAATCAGCCCAACCACAATAACTAGATATCCTAATAATTCAAATCATAACAACTTAATAATCTCAATTAACCCTAATCAAAATATCTTAACTTTTTTATGAAGAGGGCAAAATTAAGATTTATTGAAAAAGAATGAGGTTACAAACTAAAAGAACTTGAAGGTTGACATAAAAAGCCATAAGATTACAATGCCGCCAAAAGTGCTTCCCAATTGAAGACGAAGTCTTGAAATCTATAATTCCTAACCCACTCCAATTCCCTACTCCAAGAGAATAAGAGTCCTTTCAACAATAGAATGACCTTGTCTACTGCTACTTTATCCTCCTTGAAGATTTCGTTGTTTCTTATTTTCCATAACGACCATATGACTATGTGCGGAATGGCTACCCATAATTTCTTCCCTTTTGCTGGTAACTTAATGGATGGCAGACTTATAGCAACTGCTCTACTAATCCCAAAATACACTAAACAATCTTGAAGGACTCCAATATGAAAGCCCATAATCCCAGACTTGTAGCAGTGCAAAAGGAGGTGTCAGCCTAATTCCTCCTCTGTACAACACATCTCGCAAATGCTTACCAGCAGAAAGCCTCTTTGCCTTAGGCTATCTATTGTTGGTAGTTTGCTCAGACAAGCAACCAAAAAAATACTCTTAACATAAGTATCCTCTAACACTCCCCCAAGTCGGAATATATAGACTTTTGTATATCCAACTTGAAATACAAAAGTGAACATCACTTTATTAGGGAAATGGCTATGGAGGTTTGTGAATGAAAAAGACAAGACTCTGGTGCTGATACAGGAGTATCTTTAAAAAGTTTCTAATTATGAGATTCAATAATTAGAAAGTAAGTGGGAGAATAATTAGAACGTAAGAGTCTTTTAGTCCAAGTGACATTGACACACGTATGGGTGTTGGTGTCTGACAGGTACGAGGTGTCGGATACGGGCTTGAAAAAATGGCCAATACGGGGACACGACCATAAATTTATATTCTTTATATATATTATGAGACTTGATATGTATATTTACTGAATTTGGGCTAGCCTTCGTTTAATTTGGGCCTTGTATGACTGGTATTGGTGGGAATAGAGGATTGCTAAGTACATAGTGAGATAGGCCGGGATTTAAAATGCCTTGAGTGTTGGGACGGCAGGTGCTGGGTTAGGAGATTTAGGTGTAGTTATTTTGGTTGGGTTAAGGGACTGAGGTTAAGTTAGGGGTTTTTAATAAAGTTCAGTTTGGGTTTTACTTTTTAACAAAGAATAGAAGTTAGAAGTCGAAATGATGAAGGGGTGATGGTGGTTGACGGCGATTGGACTTGCCGTCGGGATTTACAGGTAAGGTCTTCTTCTTCTTTTTCTTTTTCTTTTTCTTACTCCTCCTCTCCTCCTTCCTCCTCTCCTCTCTTCTCCTCTTTTTTTTTCTTGTTTCAAAGGAAGATGTTGGGTTTTGCAATAAAAAGGGTAAATATTAGGTTTTTGAAACCCTAACAACAGAAACTTGACTCACGTACCCAGTCTCATGTCTGCACGAGTCTAACATGCCTACCAGCGTCGATATATGTTGACTCAGCTAGAATTTTTTTTTTGCAGTATCAATGTTACATAGCTTTTAGTTATAAACAGTCATAAGTTGAGAAAATTAGAAAGTTTAAATTTCATTAACTTTCTAAGTTATGTTTGTTTCTAATCGTAGAGTTTTAGTAAGTTAGAATGAATAGGATTCTTTTTAGAAGAAGAGTAGATTTCCTTCTTCTATTTTGAAAAGGATAGAGAAGGCTATAAATATAGCCTTAGGGGTACTGTTTCTGGGTACGGAAAAAGAGGGAGGAAAAACCTATTATTTTGTCTAAAAAGAAGAGAAGATAGTTACTGTTATGTAGAGCATATTGTTGTTTGGATTTTGTTAACATGTGCTCTTAGGGCACATGATAAGCTTTTAGGTTTTGTGTTTTGTTTAGTTTCTTAAGGTCGTCCAAATAGGCTGATTTTTGGATATGTATATTATTTATACTATTTGGACCATATCTAAAAAAATCAGCTAAATCAGAGACCTATAGCACCCTCTAGCACCACAAACACTTAATTTAAACTTTAATAGTGTGAATGAACGGCTTACATTTAAAGTGATTTGTTTAGAGGGTTAGATATTTCTGATTGAGCTGATTTTTTGTGGACATCTTATAAATAATAATAATATTATGTCTACAAAAATTCAGCGAATTTGAAGACTTCGAACTTACAAAAAACCTCCTTCGAAAACAACCTTATCGTGTGCCCTAAGGGCACACGTTAACAAGACCCTTGTGGTTTTAATAAAGTGGATAAGTTTTTCTCTTTTAATCCATTATTTTTATTCTTGTTATTTTATTTTATCGTATTTTCTTGATCACTTATGTATCAAGTGGTATCAGAGCCCATTTTTCGACTCCCTTGGATTGAATTGTGGTGCACGATGGTGTCAGAGCCTCGTGAACTCATGGATTGGGAGACAATGTATTTTTATGGATCGTGTGATGCTTATACGAAAAGAAGCGCATGAGAATCTTGATCAGCTTGTAGAGTCGATGGAGGAGAAGGTTTCGAATTTCACAGAAAAGTTAGATAAAACAGCCCAAAGAGTGAAGGAGCGGTTCGAACTTGTGAAGGCCATTATAATGATGGTGCAGGAAACAGGTAACATAATTCCCTTGGTAGGTTCAAGTGAAACCCCCCAAACCCATACCGAAATTTATCCGTATGCTAGGACCTTTTTCCCTCCTCAACAAGTCGCATCAAGTTCTTCCCCTCCACAACTGAAGTTGAAGACCATTGAAAAGGAAGAACCCACTACCTCTACCCTTAACAGGACAATTATCCCCCATCCCAACCTATTAAAGTTTTCACCCCCACCAAATCGGAGGTCCCCCAACCTATGATTGATGTTGAATTAAACATACAGATATAATAAAAATCAGATTTAGTTGAAGAAGGTTTCACGGGTTTACTGTATAAGAATAATCTGGAAAAGAATAGCAGTTGTGGGTTTCGTTTACAAGAGGGAAGCAACTGTCTTGATCGGATTTTTGGTGATTGACGAGTTAGTGAAGATCCACCCAATCAGATTTATGTCGAAAACCCATCCAAAGTGTCGTGTGTACAGGATTAGACCTACTTCCATCTTCTGATGGAAATTTAGAAATCAGGTTGTTCTTACCTTTTTCTTCCTTTTGTGGATCGCCTTCTTTCAAAAGAGAAACTTGGTGTAGGGTATATTAAAGTGGAGGTGGACAAGATTCACGTGCTTGACTGTTTCAGGGACAAAATTAATTGGGTTCTGTTTGGTGACACACATTTTTGTGAACGAGCTTTTGGGATAAAGAAGATTTATGTGAGTGGTCCATTTGACTGACAAGATCTGATTGGTCTGATCTATGTGCCTAATTTGATGATTTTTTGGGATCCAAGCCCACCAAATCCTCTGGTGAAGTATACTGGCCCATATTATGATAATGAATTGTTTGGCAACTTCAAAAAATAGTCAACCGTTGAACTACCGGATCCGCCTAATGGTGCTGATTTTTTTTTTTAAAGTTCGGGTTGAACTTTTTTCAAGACGGGGCGAGTGATGTATACATATATGTGAAACATGGGGGTCCACTCATGAGGACACATCAATAATATCACGGTTTCCTTATTTAGAGAATAATTAAGAATATTTTAATTATTATTTGTTATTCCTTGTTTAATTAGGACTGTTTTATTTGTTTCCTATTTTTTTTAGGATTTAGTTTCCTTTTAGTTATCTTTTTCTTGTAGCCCAAGCTACTAGAGCTTATAAATAAGGGCATTCTCTTCTTTATTAATTAGGTTTTATAAGGAATATATCTTGATTAGTATAAATGACGTTGAGTTTAGAGAGTTAAACCCTTTCGTAAATATTATTTACATTATATGGTCTCAACTCGTGACCAGTATAGGCGATTGGGAGAACCATTTATTTTTTTGCTAGATACACGGAGATCTAGAATCAAGAAGAAGAACATAACAAACCAAAAAGATAGGTTAACAAAGTTTAAAGTGCAGATCCAGAGTCTTGCCAACATCTTCGAAAGATTCATGAAGGACGCCAAAGGAACTCGAAAACTTCTTTTACAAAAAAACTCCAAAAGGCCCTCGTGTAGCTAAAAATCTTGTAAGAAGGAAGAAGAAGGCGTAGAGAAGGGAAAAGGACAGCCTGATGTGTTAAAAACAACGAAGATGAAGATAGCGATGATGCGACTTCTAGCAAAGAAGAAGAAATCAAACATGATAATAACTCTTTCAACAGTTTGATAATCGATTGCAAAATCAATATACCAGTCTATAATGGATCTATCAATGCTGAAAACTTAATGGATGGATTGATAGACTTGAGACTTATTTTACCGTGTATGGTTAACCCTTTCTCAAAAGATTTGTTCGGCAAGTCTAAAACTTTCTAACCATGCGCTCACATGGTGGATGGCCTATAAGAAGAGGAATGATGTAAATAAGATGACTTGGAAACAGTTCGAGAATTAATGCGAAATCACTTTTACCCTGTTGGATACATTAGTCAAAGGTGGTATAAGTGGCAACATCTGCAACACTTACTCTAAAAGTTTTAGCAAAGTGTGCAAGATTATACAACTGAGTTTTACAACCAGGCCTTGTCCTTAGATCTGGACACTAATAATAACAAGATCTTTCGAAAATACATTGGTGGCCTTGCCGACTACATACGAAGAGAGTGAAAACTCTTCGTGGTGAACGACATCGAAGAAGTAACAATCAAAGCAGTGGCTATAAAGGTAAAGAACAAGGGTGAAGTAAGCGTAGAAGGCTAGCAAACTGGTACAAGAACTGACCCAGAAAATCAAAAAAAAAGAAGATTAGGCATGTGAATATTGCAATGAAAATGGGCACATAAAGGATATTTGTTGGACCTTATATCCTTAACTCAAACCCAAAAAGTTGAGGAGAAAGAAGGGGAGAAGAATAGCAAGAAGATAACATTAGTTGCTGAAAAAAGTGGAGTCGGGGTAATACCGGAGTTGAATGAAACTGATCCCAAGCTTACTCTAATAATGGGATATTCTAGCAAGAAGGAAGAGGATTAACGTGATGAGTTAATTCATGTTAAGATCCAAGTAAAGCAAAGCCTCGTCGAAGCTATCATTGATTCGAGAAGTCGGAAGAATCTAATATCTAACAAGCTTGTGCAACAAATGGGATTAAAAACTACTCAATATCTTAAGCCATACCCATTGAGTTGGATTAAAAAAGATGCAGAATTGTATGTTAACAAGCAGTGTAAATTTTAATTTTTTATTAGTGGAAGATACATTGATGAGGTTCTATGCGAGGTAGTGCCATTAAATGTCACCCAAGTCATATTTGGGAACCCATATCTTTGGGATAGAGATGACATTTACTACCATCGAGACACTTACTAGTTCATCAAAGAAGGTATGGAGTACCACATTCAAGCTAGCAAATCAAAACCTACTAGCAGTTTGCAACTCAAGCAAAAAGGTTGGTAAATGCTTATGGCAAGTTCGACTTGTTGATGAACAAAGCCGATAAAGAAAGAAACCAAGCCAGTTACTCTCGTATACGTAAAAATAATATAACAAATAGGACTTGGTAAATCAAAGGGTAGAACCAAGAAGTCAAAAGCAAAGTACAAAGCTTACAAGCAAGACCAGCATCGTCGCTAAGTTTCTCAGTTCAGAAGGGTTGGTGATCATAAATCAAGCAAGACTATGTGGGTCATCAAAAAGAAAGGGGATTCTCCAGTTCCCTCACCTCCAGTTCTAATTTGAATGAGAGTTCAAGTTCCGAAAATGGGGAGCCTTGATACAAGAGTATCTTAAAAAGTTTCTAATTATGAGATTTAATAATTAGAAAGTAAGTGGGAGAATAAGAGTCTTTTAATTGAGAAAATTAGAAAGTTTCAATTTTATCGACTTTCTAATTTATGTTCGTTTCTAATCCTAGATTTTAAGTAAGTTAATAGGAATATGATTCCTTTTAGAAGAAAAATAAGTTTCCTTTTTCTATTTTGAAAAGGAGAATAGAGAAGGCTAAAATAATAGCCTTAGGGGTAGTATTTTTGGGTACAGAAAAAGAGGAAGGAAAACCAATTGTTTTGTCTAGAAATAAGAGAAGATAGTTACTGTTATGTAGAGATTTCTCAGCATATTGTTGTTTTAATAAAGTAGGGAAGTTTTTCTCTTTTATCCATTATTTTATTCTTATTCTTTTATTTTATCGTGTTATCTTGATCACCTACATATCAGGTGCATTATTATCGATGCTAAATACGGATTGGCAAAATATGGATGAGTCCCAAGCTGGTAAAAAGTGCATGGGCATCACTAATATTTGGCCAAAATTTTAGCAAAGAACGACTTTCGAAGTAGTCACGGGTACTTCGGTTAGTTTTTTAAGCGATGTCTGGCCAGGAGAGCCCCCTAAAGGCAAGATTCCTAATGGTTTATACTATCTCAATAGAAACATCAGCAATAGTACAACAAATGACACAAGAAGAGAATGGCAACCTATGGTGGGATCTTGGCATTAAGTGCAACATAAATGACTAGGAAATTGAGGATATATCAGCCATATTGAGAGAACTGGACTCAGTGAGGCTGGAGAGATTAGAGGGGTATCAGTAGTAGTGGAAGCCTAGTAAGGATGGAGAATTTTTAGTGGCATCCTTTTATTATTCTTTAACAGTAGGTGGGTCTCCAGTTTGTCCAGTTTTTAAATTTTTTTGGGAAGCTCCTATACTGCATAGAGTGATTTTTTTTTTGCATTGGAAGCATGTCTCCACAATATCCATACCCAAGATAGATTGCAACGGTGTGGCGCGTGACTTTGATACATAGGTGCCTAATGTGCAAACTGTCAACTGAATCGCACACTATTTATTGTTCACTTGCAGGTTTACTTTACTCGTCTGGGCACATTTTCTGTAGTTATTTAATAATACTTGAATGTTCTGCTCGTAGGATCAATAGAGGTATATTTTGAGACAATAAGGTTTCTTTTCAAAAGCCTACGAGAAAGATTCCAACAAAAATTGTTAGATTTAGTAGTTAGAGTTTAGTAACTATTCAGTTTAGTAATTTCTATTTTCTAGGTTACTATTCACGTGAACAGTCGTTTAGTTTTCATAAAATACTTTCTAATTTTAATAATAAATATAAGGGGGAGATAGGTACACAATTTTTACTCTCAACTAATTCTCTCTATCCTTACGTCTTCTTCTTCTTCTCTCTTCTTTACTATTCGACTTAGTATCAGAGCATTCTTTTGTGCTTTTGTATTGGTGGAAGGCTATTCCTCCTTGCTGGTTTGAAGAAGAGCAGCAGTAAGAGTTATTTTCATGGTGGTTAAAACCCTAGATTTGTCTCTAGGGTTCGTTATGTGCTTTAGTATATGAGTGCTGCTCGAAGATGTGCTTTGTTACAAATTGAAGGTTAGTATTTGTTCCTATGAATTGTGTGGCACCCTAGGTATTGGGTTCTGGTTTTTATGCATACAAAAGTTTTTTAAGACTGTTTTGAGGTGTTTCACCCTTCTTCGGGGTCTCATGCTGTTTGGTTGTAATTTTTTTTCTGTTGATGTTGTTGTTTGGTGCTGTTTGGTGGTGCTGCAACCTTCTGTTTGGTGCTGCCGAAACCTTCTTTGGGGGTCTCCTTGCTGTTTGGTGGTGGTTTTTCTGCTGGTGTTGTTGTTTGGTAGTGCTGCCACCTTCTATTTGCTATTTTGTAACTATTTGGTGCCGGTAGTGCTGTCTGTTCACATTTTAGGTTAGTTACAACACTTAACCTATTGTTATGGGTGGTGATAAATCTTCTCCAATGGAAAATAAGTCTAGTTATCACATTGGTGATGATCTTGGTAAGTCTATCACCGCCGTTAGATTATATGGCCGTAATTATCTTAGTTGGTGCAATATTGTATAATTTTTCTTGTCGGCAAGGAAAATTTGGAGCATATAATAGATGAGCCTCCTAATAAAGACCCTCCTACATACCAAAGTATGGGTTTGTGATGACGCCATTGTGCTTTGGTGGTTATAGAATAGTATGCAGTCTAATATTGCTCGTAATGTTCAGTTCATGAAAACAACACGAAGTATTTAAACTGCATTTGCTGAGTTTTATTCTCAATAGCGTAATTTTTCTCAAATTTTTGAGATATATGAGCAGTTGTTTAATAGTCAACAAGGTGAAACATCATTGGAAGAGTTTTATGGGCTATTACATGGTTTGTGGGAGGAGCTTGATTTACATCAACCTTTGAGTACCTCTCTTGAAGAACAAAAGAAACAACGTGAAGAATTTTATGTAGCGTTGTTTCTTTCTAAACTTAATTTAGATTACAAAGTGTTTAAAGATTAACTTCTTGCAGGTGAAACTCTTCCAATAGCAACCAATGCATTCTCTCGTCTTCAATGTACTCCTAGTGGCACTAATTCTCATTCTTCAGCTGGTTCACGGGAGTCTTCTGCACTATATTCTAGTGATGGAAGCCGAGGAGGTCATGGTGGTCATGGCGGCCGAGGTAGTCGTGGCAACAATAGAGGTGTTCGGGCTAGTCGTGGTGATGGTAGAGGTAGTAGTCGTGGTCACGGAACCAACCATTCTGAATGGAGTGCACTTATTGTGGTATGACTGGCCATATTGAGGAGTATTATTGGGAAAAATGGGGGAAGTCTGCTATTGCCAATCAAGTCAGTAATGAGATAAAGGCCTTTACACCTTCGGTTGCTCCTGTATCTAGTGTGAGTGAAGAATTATCTTCTCAGCTTGGCCAACTTCTCTGACATTTTAAGTCCATGACTTCAGGTCCTTCTTCCACTACTACATTGGCAAATTAAGGTAATGCAGCTTGTATTGCAGGACCTTCTACATGTTCCTCCTAAGTTATTGACTCTTGGGACAATGCACACATTTCTGGTATTTCCTCTGCCTTTACTAATTTTTAGTTGAAACCTTCCCACAGTATCACTTCTAAAGAGAGAGAAAGAGAGTGTGTGAGATCTGAAGAAAAAAATCCATTGATGGTCAAAATGAAAAATTTAACCAGTGATCGTCGAAACTTTTAGACAAATTTTACCATCAGTGGTCGATTTTCATCTTCTTCCTCAACTATCACTGGTCGAATTGTTTTTTTATCAAATCTAAAAAAATTTCAAATCTCTCTAGATCTTCCTCTCTCATTCTCTCTATTCTTATTTTGCGAATCAAAAATGAAGAAAGAAGGTGATGGCGAGATTATGGTATAGTAGAGGCGGTGGTGGTTGTGGAGGGTTGTTGGTGGGGAAGATGAAGGTGTTGGGGTGTATTTTTTGAGGGGTGGAGATATAAAGCTTCCCCCCACCCCCACCCCCCCAAATCTAATTTCTTTTGGGCTTAAAGGCCCAACAGAAATAGCTTCCCCATCCCTATCCAAAATGGCTTCCCTAATATCAGCCCCCTTAAAAATCTCTTAGACAGATTCTTTACCCCTAATTTTTTTTTAATTTTTTTTTTGAAAAACAGAGAATAATTTCACCCATTTAAACAACAAATGCCTCGTACGCCAAAAAAGGGTATCCCAAGACTTTTGCATCATACATTTCTTTCTTCAATGACTATTGTAAGAATATTCTAACCACGTAGGAAAGTAAGCCACAAGAAAATGTCTTCTAACAATGGCATGTACGAAGTAGAAGACATTTGCATTGCAGATGCTCTAAGATGCTTAAATTTCGTCAAATTTCTACGTTTTCCACATCTATGAAGGTGCTGCATGGAATGATATTCTAACTAGAGCTGAGATTCTAAATAAAGTACTATCACATTGACCTCACATAAGGTCACGACTTTGAAGGTGTTGGAAGGAATGATGTTTTCACTAGAACTGAGTTTCTAAATAAATCACAATCTTGTCGAAATCTAATAAGATCACGGCTTCAAAGATTTCCATTTTATATTTTTCATTTTCCTTTGCATTACCAAAAAAAAAAAGGTTTTTTGATGTCTTAAGAAGTGGGAGCTTATTAGTAGGCTAGGTCTTAGCCATTTAAAAAAGACAAACCTCATACGCGTGCATTTTATGTATTTTTTTACACTGGACTTGTTCCTTAAGCTAGTGGTGTTTCTTACTCTAGGTTTATACTAAAATAGTGCATTCATTATAGTGGTGATAACCACTTTTTATCTTTTAAAATTACACTTACACCTCATTTGCTTTAGCCTATAAAACCCACATAATGTGGAGATCATCCTCCTAAAAAATCACTTATCGTATCATCTCCACTTGTCTCCATCAACATGTGTAACCTAAGTGTAATAATAATATGGGTAAAGATAAAACCTAAAGTAATAAAGTGGAGTGCATATTTGAAATAATAGAAAATAAAGGCATTCAAGTCCTAATCGTGCATTGTGCTTGTTAATTTGTTAAGTTGAGTTCGTTCCTAGCTAACGTTAGATTTTTATTTGTTTTTACTTTTGAATTGGATTGCTATTTAAAGAATAACTAGTCTTGTGTGGCTCGTTCAATGAACGGGCACTTTTTATAGAAATTTTTTTGTAATTTTATTAATTTTTAAATAAAGTTTTTTTAAAAAAATTAGTGAACTGATTAAATATATATTAATTTATTTTTTTATAAAATATAAATTAAAAATATATGTTACCAATTTTAAATATTTTTAAAATATAAAATATATATTAATAATTTTAAATATTATTAATGGGAGAATGACCAAAAATACCTTCTTAATTATATTTTCTTCCAACCCCCACATAAACATTTCAAAATAGCTAAAAACTCTAAAAAAAGATGTAAAAACATATCTGCCCTCTAACTAACTCAAAGGAATATTTAACTCTCGGGGCACGTATTGTTAGGTACATGAGTTCACTCATGTTATATTTGTCGAATTTTGTGTCAAAGGTAAACTCAAGAAGGTCAATGTAACTTGAGTTAAAGTTAGTGAGTCGTTCAGTTCATTGCGAAGAAAAGACTCCAAGAAGCTCAACTCACCACCGGAACTCATCTTAGGATGGTAAGTGACTTAGAAAATTCTATACCATAGGTGGTTAGTTCATATTAGATCATATGAGAAAGTACGGAATGGCAAAAGATGCCAAAACCCCTTAAAACTAGTGTTTGAAAGAATGCTGTCAGAATACCACGGTTTTTCAGGAAACTGTGACCATTTGCATTGTGGCTAAAAGTTGGATTTGAAACCAAAGTTGAAAAATGATGTCAGATGGTTTTTGGTTTCGAAACCAAACATATTGGTTTCAAAACCAAAGTAAAAAAATGCCAATAGATGGTTTTTTGTTTCGAAACTCACTTGTAAGTTTCGAAACCAAAGCTGGAGAATGATGTCAGATGGTTTTTGGTTTCGAAACCAAACATATTGGTTTTGAAACCAAAGTTACTAAAATCATTCCAGGCCTTTTTGGTTTCGAAACCAATAAGTCAGTTTTGAAACCATCGCCCAGATTCGAATAAATTTGTACGATTTTCTGAGTTGTAAAGTAACCTTTTAACACATTATTGCTCATTTCCCTCTAAGACTTGTTATAGGGAGATATTTGAGTGTCGGAAACATTTCTAAGTGGGATGAGAGGCTCAATAAAATAATCTCTCCTCTCCAATAATGGTATCTACCATTAGACCTAGAACTAATAAATTAATCTAGGTTTAGGATGGACATTTCATTATAAATAGGGGTTGAAACTTCAATATTCTATAACCATTCACCCCTCACCTCAATAAGCACTTGAGAGACTTCAACTCTAAACCCTTAGTTCTCAAGCTTGTTGAACTTGGTTCAAATCCTTCCCATTTTAAACCAAAAATTCTGTTTTTGCGTGTCGGTGGTATTCCGGTGGTTGAGCTTGGAAGTGACAAGTTCGTGGTAAAATACTTAAGGAGTCAAGTATTGGTTCAAGGTGTGGGACTTGCGGAGGTCAAGTTAGAGACACATCAACATCTACTAAGAGGCAAATTCGTGGAGTTCAAATTTGTAGAAGAACTGTACACCGTAGCTGTTGGAGCGTAGAGGGAGTCGTAATTCGTGTCCATCGAGTGGTAAATCGGGTTGTAAGTTTTCAATAACTCTTAGTGAATTTTTGCTGGACTAGGTCCCGGGGTTTTTCCCAGTTTGGGTTTCCTCGTTAACAAAATCTCTTGTGCATATTTCTATACTTGTTGTGAGATTGAAATATTCGATTCTTGTTCTTAATTCCGCATATTAAGAATCAAATAAGGCAATACTCTTGTTAGAGATTTTTTGTTTTACTCTTATCACCCTAGTAATCTTTAATTAGGTGATAGTGTGATCCTTAACCATAGTCGCATTAATATACGATTTAATCCAACTTAACCGCAGGGCATTTAGACTTTCAATTTGCATCAGAGCGGGTTCACTTGTTGGGTTTAACAACCTGAGTGTGATCACTATTTGTGACTAAATGCATTCACAACGAGAAGGTAGTGCTGTAAACAAACCACCATTATTCAATGGCAGCAACTATCCTTATTGGAAAGCCAGAATGAGAGCTTTCCTCAAGTCCCTAGACCAAAGGGTTTGGAGAACTGTAGAAATTGTTTGGTCTCCTCCTATCATGATAACTGGTACCGGAGATAACTCTAGAGAAGTTCCTAAACCAGAAGACCAATGGACTACCGATGAAACTGAGGCTGCTACTAGAAATAGCAAAGCTCTCAATGCCATTTATGCTGCTGTAACAGCTGACGAATTTCATCGCTTATCTAATTGTAAAGTAGCAAAGGAGGCATGGGACATTTTAATGGTAACCCATAAAGGTACTAAGACTGTTAGAATAGCAACGCTTCAAATGTTAACTACCCAATTTGAAACCATTAGAATGGATGACAATGAATCCTTTGATGAATTTTATACCAAGTTAAATGACATTGTCAACAACTCTTTTGCTTTGGGTGAAGTTATTTCTAACTCCAAAATAGTTTGTAAGGTTTTGAGATCTCTTCCCGAGAGAATTCAAGCCAAAGTTACGGCTATTGAGGAGAGTAAAGATATTGATGCTATTCTTCCTGAAGAACTTGCAGGAAATTTAAGGACATTTGAGGTTAGTTTCAAATCTTCAAGGAAATCAAAGAAGATTGCTTTTACAACCTCAAAAAGTTCCAAGGAAGAAGACTTCTCAAGTGATGAAGAAATGGCTCTTCTCACAAGACAATTAAAGAGTTTCTTGAAGAACAAAAAGGAGAAGTTTCAAAACCAAGATTTGGTTCATCTTCCAAGTTTGGGCCACATGACAAAATGAAGAATTTAGACAAGTCACATATGAGAAGGAAGTCGACTGAAACTCAATGCTTCAAATGTTATGGTTTTGGACATATGGCAAATGAATGTCCAAATAAGTTTTCGGCCAAAACTAAGAAAGCAATGAAAGTCACACTTGATGATTCTGATTCTCTCTCTGAATCAAGTTGTTCAAGTAATCAAGATTTATAGGCCATGACTGCATCTTTATCTCCAAAAGATCATTTCAATGAAATATGAGCTGAATCCAATGAATTTTCAAGTGATGATGAGGAGAGTGATGAAGATGTATATCTAGAAGAATTGTGTGATGAATTGTTGAAAAAGAGTGTGGAGCTATCCAAGGAAAACAAAGTCCTGAAAGAGAAGTTGTCACTTCTTACAACTGAAAAGGTTAGCATAACACTCAAAGTTGAGAAAGCTACACACAATAAAATGAAACTTGATGAAGAAATTGTTGGGCTTCTTAACAAGTTAAAAATTCTTGAGCTAGAACATGGAAAAGCCATTGACAAGATTAAATCTCTTGAGTCTGCACTCATTACATCAAAAAGAGATTTAACTTTGTCTAGCAGGATGCTTAAGAAATTCAATGTTGGCTCCGATAAACTTTCTAACATATTAATTGCAGCCAATTATGCAGGAAATAAGATAGGTTTGGGATACAAAGCTTCTACTAGTTCCAATCCAACACAAGGAACTAAGGTTATGAAAGCCAAAGAGCATCAAGCCCAAATGATCTCTTCAGTTCAAAAGCACTCTCCTGCTTAAGTTGTTCCATTTCAAAAGAAGACTCCAAATCATGTTGGTAAGCCTCAAGGCGAGCCTAAAGTTTTTAATGTTACTAATGTGTGTTCTTATTGTGGTTATAAGGGACATTTGCAGAACAAATGCAGATTCTTTTATTGCAAAAAGTCTCATAAGGTCAATCAAGATCTTTTAAAAAGAATCAAGTCTTTCAGTGACAAGGCTCAAGCATTGGCTGGAGAGATTGGAAAGCTAAAGAACAATAAGCAAATTATGTATTCCTTTAGATCAAAATCTTATTCAAATAAATGGAAGAAAAACAACACCAAAAAGGTTGTGTTTGAGACAACCAAACCTACTCATGTGGACTTGAATCAAATGAAGACATTTAAGGCCATATGGGTAAGAAAAAGTGATTTGACAAGTCTTGAAACTCTTATTACATACAATACCGGTAAGTCATCTAAGTATTTATTGGTTTGTGGTAGTGGTCGTACCATTACTTGATTGTTGATGGTCTCACTCCTCCCCTTGTTTTGATTGAATATATTGTTAGGGTAGTTAAGTGAGTGTTCTACAAGTTTGCATTTTAGTTGTTTGTTATGCATTCTAGTGTTTGTAGTATGTACTTGTAGATAAGTTCTTATTGCATTTGAACATGACATTCCATCTACTAAGTATCATACTTTACAGCATGTCCATTTTTTTGTCAAATCGTTTTTGTGACATGTGTGTATATTTTTGTGTTTATAATCTTGTTTTCTTGTCAATACTGAATATAGTGTATAAACCTTTGTTATTGGATGAGAAATAAGCTATTACACAAGTGGTGAGTATTGATAGTCAATCACATCAAGCAGAATTTTTTTCTGTAGGTTTATGTTCTCACTTTTCTCATGTTTTGCATTGCATATCATTTTTGGGTTGAAGAGTAAGTTTTGAAGATTAGTTTGCTTTCATAAAATTGCATTCTAATACAAATGTGTTTTAAGTGTTCTTCTTATTGTTGTTGGCTATCTTTTATAGAATACTTGAACATATGAGAGATTTCACAAATCTGAATTGCTTTATTTTGATATAGCTTGTGAATCTCTTCTCTAAATCCACATACTCTCTTGACTGATTTATAAATCCTATGCACATAAGAGTCACTTGAGTAAGTGTGATTTTATCCTAGTTGAATAATTGGATGGGTTAGAAATAAAGCTTATGATTTATTGTTAGATTGAACCAGCTGGTTGGACTATCTCTCACTAGGATATTATGTTTTGATGAAGTGCTGGAAAAATATTGTTATATCATGTTATGAAACATCACCAAAACTGTAAGCTCTCATAAAAGATTTTTAGCTTGGTGAAACACCAAAAGAGTGAGTTCTCGTAAAAAATGTTGAACATGGTGTTTGAACATCAAAAAGAGTAAGATCCCGCAAAAAGATTGGGAACTCGATGTTCTTTATTCTTCATCTTGACCTCATAGTGACCCACTTGGTTCCAATACGGGTACTTTCTTGGTTGTGTCTCCTCAGATAAGAGTCGCTTGCAAGCTTAAAGAAAATATTGGGAATAAGTTGGTGATCTATGTCTCATGCTCTTGAGTTCCTCAAGTTTCATTCAAACTCAAACATGAAGGCCATTAATAGGTAACAACGTGAGATGGTTCTTTCATGCTGGGTAAGGTTCAGATTTGAAGAAATTGGTAATATGGATAACCTTATCTTATTTTCCTTTTAGGATGGTCTTACATAATGATATTGTTCTCTCAAACACACACACACACACACCAATCAGGATATTGAGTGTTGTGATTTTCATGATTGAGAACTAGCTTGGCTATATTTGAATAAATTTTTGCAATTACATGATTAAAAATTTTGATTATGATTGTGTATTATATTATTGATAGCTTTGACAACATGATTTTGACACAATAAAACTTGTCTACTTGCATACATTGATAGCGTAGATTTGTTGTGTGTTGATGCATTTTGAACCTGATAAGTTTTAAGATTCAAATCTTTCTCATGATCTGGTTGAGGGGGAGCTTGCATGTTTTGTTTAATTGCATATATTTGTGCATACATGCTCATTATTTGTATTAGGCTAATATTTGAAAAATATAAAAATATTTATTTTTTCTTTTGGTTTTCAAAACCAGGACAGGTTCACACACTTTGGTTTTATTTCTTATCCTAGCTCTGATACACATTGTAACTAGTTTTGATAAATTTTGTAGTGTGTGACATGTTTTTACTTGCCTTCCTCCATTCTTTCTTATTGTCTATCTAACCATCTACTTGGTTGAAAACTAGTTAGATATTTATCCTTATGGTTGGTTGGCTTGTATTTGTGTTTCCATACATTGTCTTTCTCCGTTTCTCCTTGTACTTTTGTTATCTTCTATCCTTTGTCTATTTGTGACAAAAAGGGGGATAATTGTGTGTTCTTGTTTTTGCAAGGGGAATACTATGTGATAGGAGATATATCACATAGGGGGAGAGATTCTTGTAGCACTTATGAAGGGTGGGAGTAAGCTTATTCATTATTTATATTCATGACTTCCATGGTACCTTGATGTGTCTTGTGGACATGTGCAGGAAACAAGTGAAAGACATCTCATAGAGTTTAATGTCTCTATTTGTTTGGGAGAGTTTTGTCTTTTATCTCTCATTGAGCTTCGGAATGGGTTTTGTCACGAAATTGACAAAGGGGGAGATTGTAAGGTCCATAAGTTCCCTCATGGGTTTTGTTAATTTGCGTGTCAGATCGAACTCAATATGGTCAATGAGAGTTAGCAAGTTATCTCTACATTTCAAATCAATGAAGACTTATAGTGAAGGAGAGAAGGCTTGTGCAAAGCTCAATTTACCACAATTGGAAGGTATCTTAAGATGGGAGAAGCTTTGACAAAGGGGGAGATATATTATCTCAACTCTTATTAAATGCTCTAAACATTCTTCAAGGTATATATTTAATGTTTTATAATATTCCTTGACTTGTTTTGTAAGCATGTGCAGGAAACAGGTTGTTTAATACAATCCGTGTTTTACGTTCTATTGAGTCATGTGTAAGAAAATACGAGTTGTAATGGGGAAGGTTCTTTATATACTATTTTCTTATGTATGGTTTTGTCACGAAAATAAAAAAGGAGGAGATTGTTAGGTCCATGAGTTCACTCATGTCATATTTGTCGAATTTCATGTCAAAGGTAAACTCAAGAAGGTCAATGTAACTTGAGTTAAAGTTAGTGAGTCGTTCGGTTCATTGCGAAGAAAAGACTCCAAGAAGGCTCAACTCACCACCAGAACTCGTCTTAGGATGATAAGTGACTTAGAAACTCCATACCATAGGTGGTTAGTTCATATTAGATCATATGAGAAAGTACGGAATGACAAAAGATGTCAAAACCCCTTAAAACTAGTGTTTGAAAGAATGCTGTCAGAATACCACAGTTTTTCAGGAAACTGTGACCATTTTACTGTGGCCAAAAGTTGGTTTTGAAACCAAAATGTTGGTTTCGAAACCAAAGTTGAAAAATGATGTCAGATGGTTTTTGGTTTTGAAACCAAACATATTAGTTTCGAAACCAAAGTTAAAAAATGCCAATAGATGGTTTTTTGTTTCGAAACTCACTTGTAAGTTTCGAAACCAAAGCTGGAGAATTATGTCAGATGGTTTTTGGTTTCGAAACCAAACATATTGGTTTCGAAACCAAAGTTACTAAAATCATTCCAGGCCTTTTTGGTTTCGAAACCAATAAGTCAGTTTCGAAACCATCGCCAATATTCGAATAAATTTGTACGATTTTCTGAGCTGTAAAGTAACCTTTTAACACATTATTGCTCATCTCACTCTAAGCCTTGTTTTAGGGAGATATTTGAGCGTGGGAAACATTTCTAAGTGGGATGAGAGGCTCAATAAAATAATCTCTCTTCTCCAATAATGGTGTCTACCATTAGACCTAGAACTAATAAATTAATCTAGGTTTAGGCTGGACATTTCATTATAAATAGGGGTTGAAACTTCAATATTCGATAACTATTCGCCCCTCACCTCAACAAGCACTTAAGAGCCTTCAACTCTAAACCCTTAGTTCTCAAACTTGTTAAACTTGGTTCAAATCCTTCCCATTTTAAATCAAAACCTCTATTTTTGTGTGCAGGTGGTATTCCGGTGCTTGAGCTTGGAAGTGACAAACTCATGGTGAAATACTTGAGGAGTCAAGTACTGGTTCAAGGTGCGGGACTTGCGGAAGTCAAGTTAAAGACGCATCAACATCTACTAAGAGGCAAATTCGTGGAGTTCGAATTTGTGGAAGAACTGTACACCGTAGCTGTTGGAGCGTAGAAAGAGTCGTAATTCGTGTCCATCGAGTGGTAAATCGGGTTGTAAGTTTTCAATAACTCTTAGTAGATTTTTGCTGGATTAGGTCCCTGGATTTTTTTCAGTTTGGGTTTTCCTCATTAACAAAATCTCTAGTGCACATTTCTATACTTCTTGTGAGATTGAAATATTCGATTCTTGTTCTTAATTCCGCATATTAAGAATCGAATAAGTCAATACTCTTGTTAGAGATTTTTTGTTTTACTCTTATCACCTTAGTAATTTTTAATTAAGTGATAGTGTGATCCTTAACCATAGTCACATTAACATACGGTTTAATCCAACTTAACCGTAGGGCATTTAGACTTTCACGTGTGTTAACATCAACTACTTTTATTTTAATTTTATGATCAATACAAAAAATATCATGCTTTAAAATCAGGCACTAGTAAAAGAGAAATTGAAGATTTCGACTAGTGCTTTCTAAATTTAAGAATTTCATCAAAATATATTACTAAAAACTGTACGCAAAAATATTTTTGCACAAATAAAAAAACTGCTACTTAGACAAAAAAAATATTCAAAAATATTTTTTCATTTTGAAAATAGAAAACTATGTTTTTAACTAATCAAATTTTGTCAAAATTTGATTTTTAGTTTAAGAGATATAATAAGTTAAATTTTAGAAGTAAAAAAGTAACAAACGTTTTCTCTCTTCTACCTATACACCTCTATAATGACAGAAAAAGACAAAATAAGGGTATAACTAGAATTAAAACTGCAAGAAAATAGAATTTTTGGATATTTTGATATTGAGAACTGAGTAAATAGACATATAATTTTTAAATATAAATTTTTGTACAAAAGATAAAAGTTTATGTAGTAAATGGTATTTGGCAGCTTTAAAAGTAGGTTTTAGGCAATTTTTTGATTTTTAAATGTCTTTTACTTTTTCTTTTTTTTTTACTTACACTCGAATTTTGATTTTTAGAACCTCTTTTTTTTTTTTACATTTGATGAAGTATTTTATTTTTTAGAAACTTTTTATAAGTATTTTAGTTTTTAGAAACTTGTATATTATTTAGTGAAAGTCTAAATGCCCTACGGTTTAGTTGTGACTAGGGTTAAGGATCACACAATCACCTAATAAAATTAAACAAGTGTGAAAGGTCCATGTTTTATGTTTGTCGAATTTCGTGTCAAAGGTAAACTCAAGATGGTCAATGTAACTTGAGTTAGAGTCTAGTGAGTCTCTCGGTTCACTTCGGTTGAAAGAGAAGAAATCTACAAAGGCTC
>MVGT01000014.1:65575-144293 GCA_002174775.1 Macleaya cordata
GAGCTTGGTCAATTTACAAGACAAGAAGTGTGGACTCTTGTACCACATCCCAAGAATACAAATGTCATTAGTACCAAATGGATTTTCAAGAATAAATCTGATGAATTTGGCACTATTGTAAGAAACAAAGCCAGACTTGTAGCTCAAGGGTATTCTCAAATTGAAGGGGTGGACTTTGATGAGACCTTTGCTCCAGTCGCAAGACTCGAGTCTATTAGGTTACTTTTAGCTGTTGCATGTCATCTAAAGTTCAAACTTTTTCAAATGGATGTCAAAACAGCCTTTCTAAATGGCATCCTTCAAGAAGAAGTTTATGTGGAGCAACCTAAAGGATTTGAAGATCCCATCAATCCTAATCATGTCTACCGCTTGAAGAAAGCCCTGTATGGTTTGAAACAAGCCCCAAGAGCCTGGTATGATAGATTAACCACTTTTCTTCTCAGAAAAGGGTTCTCAAGAGGAGGAGCTGATAAGACTATGTTCATCAAATGGGCTGGGAATGATGTACTTGTTGCTCAAATCTATGTAGATGACATAGTATTTGGTTCTACATCAACCAAACAAACTGAATCCTTCTCAAATCTTATGAGCAAGGAGTTTGAAATGAGTATGGTTGGAGAACTAACCTTCTTTCTTGGATTGCAGGTTAAGCAACAAAAGGATGGGATATTTATATCTCAATCTAAATATGCCATGGATCTTGTCAAAAAATTTGGCATGGAATCTGCAAAAGAAGCTCGCACACCGATGGGAACCACTATTAAGTTAACAAAGGACTTATCTGGACAAGAAGTTGACCAGAAACAATATCGAAGCATGATAGGGAGTCTTCTTTACCTTGCAGCTAGTCGTCCTGATATTTCTTTTAGTGTTGGTGCTTGTGCCCGCTATCAAGCAAATCCTAAAGAGTCCCACTTAACAGCAGTTAAACGAATCATTCGTTATGTTAAGGGAACTCTTGAATTTGGCTTGTGGTACACTAATGATACAAACTCTGAAATAGTTGGCTATTCTGATGCAGATTGGGCTGGCAATGTTGATGATAGAAAAAGTACTTCAGGAGGATGCTACTTTGTTGGGCATAATTTAGTAGCATGGCAAAGCAAGAAACAGAATTCTCAATCCTTGTCAACTGCTGAAGCTGAATACATTGCTGCAGGTTCGTGTTGTACTCAATTATTGTGGATGAAACAAATGTTATCTGATTATGGCATTGAACATGACATTATGACTGTACTTTGTGACAATACCAGTGCCATTGACATTGCTAAAAATCCAGTACAACATTCTAGGACTAAACACATAGACATAAGATATCACTTCATTCGTGACTTGGTTGAAAGCAAGGTGATTTGTCTTGAGTTTGTTCCTACTGAGAAACAATTGGCTGATTTACTTACTAAACCTCTAGATACTCTTAGATTTGAACTTCTTAGAAAATCTATTGGTGTGATTGCTCAAACCTAATTGTTTTCCTCTCACTCCTTCCCGGTTTTTGCATTACATATCTTTTTGGGTTGAAGAGTGAGTTGTGCTTGTTGTCTGCTTTCAAAAACTCTGCATACTACAAGTGTATTTTCAAGTATTCTTCCTGTTTCTAATGGCTATATCTTGTAGAATGCTTGAACATTTCTGATTTCACATGCTGAGTTGATTTACCTTATTTTTTGTAGCTTGTGAATCTTTACAATATACCCACATACTCTCTTGATTGATCAAATAGTTCTTATACACATAAGGAGTCTCTTGAGTAAGTGTGTTTTTATCCTATTTGGATCATTGGATGGGTTGAAAAATATTACTCATGATTCAATGATGGGCTGAACTAGATGGTTGGACTATCTCTCACTAGGATATTGTGTTTTGATGAAGTGCTGAAAAATATTGTTATATCTTGTTATGAAACATCACCAAAACAGTAAGCTCTCGTAAAAAATTTTGAGCTTGGTGAAACACCAAAAGAGTGAGTTCTCGTAAAAAATGTTGAACTCGGTGTTTAAACATCAAAAAGAGTGAGATCCCGCAAAAAGATTGGGAACTCGATGTTCTTTATTCTTCATCTTGACCTCATGGTGATTCACTTGATCCCAATACGGGTACTTTCTTGGAAGCATCTCCTCGGATAAGAGTAGCTTGCAAGTTCAAGGAAAATACTGGGGTCTTGTTGATAATCCATGTCTCATGCTCTTGAGTACCACAAAATTATATTCTATCTTATGCTCAATCATGTAGGTCAATTTTGTAGGGTACAACGTGAGATGGTTCATTCATGCTAGGTAAGGTCCAGAGTTGAAGAAATCTGTCATATGGACATCCTTATCCTATCTTCCTTTTAGGATGATCTCACATAAATGATATTGTTCTCTCCACACACACACACTCATTGATCATCTCTAAAGAATATTGTGGTGTTGATTGTTTTGAGAATCTACAAGGCTATATTTGAATTTGGTCTAGCAAACTCTTGCTTGCAAAATCGTGTGATAATTGCATTATACTCTTTATAGCCTTGTGTAACAGGTCACTTATCTTGGACATACCTTGTTTCCATCAAAATTTCTTTCTAAAAATTGTTTTATGGGAAATTTGTCATATTTTTGGGTGATTTTGTTCTTTGGTTTCGAAACTAAAATGACTGGTTTCGAAACCAATCTGTACCTGGAGCCATTTTTGTGTTTTCGGTTTCGAAACCACTCATGTTGGTTTCGAAACCAAAACTCACCTGAAGACATTTTTTGTCTCGGTTTCGAAACCAACCCTTTTGGTTTCGAAACCAAAACTCACCTGAAGACATTTTTTGTCTCGGTTTCGAAACCAACCCTTTTGGTTTCGAAACCAAAACTCACCTGAAGACATTTTTTGTCTCGGTTTCGAAACCAACCCTTTTGGTTTCGAAACCAAAACTCACCTGAAGACATTTTTTGTCTCGGTTTCGAAACCAACCCTTTTGGTTTCGAAACCAAAACTCACCTGAAGACATTTTTTGTCTCGGTTTCGAAACCAACCCTTTTGGTTTCGAAACCAAAACTCACCTGAAGACATTTTTTGTCTCGGTTTCGAAACCAACCCTTTTGGTTTCGAAACCAAAACTCACCTGAAGACATTTTTTGTCTCGGTTTCGAAACCAACCCTTTTGGTTTCGAAACCAAAACTCACCTGAAGACAGTTTTTGTCTCGGTTTCGAAACCAACCCTTTTGGTTTCGAAACCGCCGCGTATTTCACGCATTTTCAGGGGCATTTTTGGGAGTATTTGTTTTGGGTTTATAAAAGGGTTTCGAAACCCACTCGATTTCTTCTCAAATTTTCTTGGGATTTCGAAAGACACAAGAAGTGGATTCTTAAGGGTTTTGCAAAAGATTTTGATCAAGTGCTAGGCTTTTTCACGCATTCTCCATCTTGGTAAGCCTTCTTCCTCCTCTCTTGATCTTCCTTATTTTCCTGTGTTTGAACCCTAGTTCTGTGTTTAGGATTCATCATGTCTTCAAACCGCACAAACCCTTCCACCTCTTCCACTCCCAACCCCAAAAGGCCAAGATCCTCCATGGGTTCATCCCAATCCTTCATTTGCCCTAGAACAAAAGAAAAATTTTATTCGGCAAATTGTTACAATCTTTACATCCAAAACTTTCAAAAGCGTTCTCTTGTCGTTGAGCGACAAGTTAATTGGTACAAGGATGTAACTCTTCTTGAAATTCAATCAAGGTTGAATTTTCGCAACTGGGATAGGCTGTTTAATGGCAATGGGAATGCCTACCCAAGACTTGTTCGAGTATTCTACTCGAATTTTCACCATATTGATGAGAAGGGTCTTAAGTTTTCAACTATGGTTTGTGGAAAACCTTTTATTGTGGATAGTCCTCTCATTGCCTCTCTCCTCGATTTCGAGGATGATGCGGAGGCACTTCAATTCCCTCCCGAGCGTGACACTGAGGTGGAATATCTACCTAGCGCCGAAGCCATTGCAGAAGAATTGGCTGGGGAACGTTTTGGGTGGAGAAGAAGTTTCCCTGCCTCTAGGTGCACCTTATTCTATAAGGTTTTAGGGAACATTGCTGCAACTAATCTCTTCCCTTGCTCTGGGAATCGGAGCAAACTCAGTGACGACATGGCTGAGTTTCTGTTTCATTTGGGAACTAGGACTAAACTGAAGATGGCGGATTTTATTGTGTATCAAATGATCACAATCAATAAGTATGCCACATATTCCCACTTGCTTCCCTTTCCTAAGCTTATTGAGAAAATCTTTCAACATTTCGGAGTTGCTATTCCTTCTCATGAGGTTGTTCTCGAAGCTATGCGCCCTATCTCTGTTGGTACGGTCAAGCGCATCACAGGACACCTAAAATCTATGGAAGCTCCTGCTCCTGACCCTGCTGCTGCTCCAGAGTCCGGGATTCCTGCTCCTGCTACTACTGAGCCTTCTCCTTCGATCCCTCCTGTACTTGCTAGTACTTCCAGACATACTCGGAGGGAGATTCGACGACAGGCACGGGTTGCACAAGTACAGGCCACCAACACCATCCTTGCATACATGAAGATGTTGGTGCCCGTTGTGAATGCCATTGCTGCAAAGGTTGGGGTTGAAGGCATTCCTGCTGTGCCAGAAGAGGGGAGATCCAAGACCAGTCATGATCGCCCTATTGAGCCTGATGATGACACTGAAGATGAGGATTCCTCTGGTGAATCCTCCAGTTCTGATGGAGATGAGGACATTCCTCCACCTTCTTCTACTGTTGCGGAGTCCTCCAGTGCTGATACGATGGATAGCTAGTTGCTATTTTTTGTTTTGTTAGTTGTAAATGATACTTCATTTTTATTTCTTTCATTTGCGGCTTCATCTTTCACTCTTTAAAACTCTATTATCTGATTCTTGGAAAGCTAGAACAATTGATGGATGATTCAGTTTTTCTTTTCTTGTCAAAACATCAGTTATTTCCTTTCTCCATATATACCTGAATGTATCTTCTTGCAGGAATTTTTTTTCCTTCTTCACCTTTGTCTATTTCTGACAAAAAGGGGGAGAAGTGTTTATCATTCTAATTGATTACCCAACAGGGAGTATATATAACTATGGGGGAGAGAATTCAAATACATAGGGGGAGTGGTTGAAATCCCTATGTTTTTCATGTGTTTTTCATTACAAGATACTGTATTTTCTTACTTATCTGTATTATCTTGTTCTGGAATGAGTTTGAATTCTTTGCAGGAAATCATCAAAAGATTACTCCTAAGGTTTAGATGTCATAACTATGGGGGAGTGTGTCTTTATTATGTCTTGAGTACATTGTAAGAGGAATTATGCTGTAATGGGGAAGGGTTATTTTTTTTTTTTCTCTTAAATGGTTTTTGTCACGAAATCGACAAAGGGGGAGATTGAAAGGTCCATGTTTTATGTTTGTCGAATTTCGTGTCAAAAATTAACTCAAGATGATCTCTTGTAATTCTGAGTTAGAGTCTAGTGAGTCTCGGTTCACTTCGGTTGAAAGAGAAGAAATCTACAAAGGCTCCGAAAAACTCAACTCACCACCGGAAGACATCCTAGGATGGTAAGTGACTTAGAACACTAAGTACCATAGGTGGTTAGATTGCTAAGAGTGTTTCCCACACTGTTTGTTCTTGATAAAATGTGTTTTAAAAGATAAAAATTTAATCTGGACAGTTTTGGTTTCGAAACCAAGAAGCTTGGTTTCGAAACCAACTGCATTGATGGTGTTATTTTTATATAGGGAAAAGTCTGTTTCGAAATCAACCTCTGTTTGATTTCGAAACCAAACTTTATCTGATGACAGATGAAGTTTGGTTTCGAAACCAAAACTGTTGGTTTCGAAACCAAAACTCATCTGTCTTCAGATGAATTTTGGTTTCGAAACCAAACAGTTTGGTTTCGAAACCAAAACCACATCTATCTTCAGATGAAGTTTGGTTTCGAAACCAACCTGTTGATTTCGAAACCAAAAGACAATAACCATCACAGGTGCTTGTTGGTTTCGAAACCAAATCAGGTCAGTTTCGAAACCACATGTTGGTTTCGAAACCGACTGGCTTGATTTCGAAACCAACGCCCAGATTCGTTTTTTTTTAGTGCGATTTTCTGAGCTGTAAAGTAACTTTTTAACACATTATTGCTCATCTCCCTCTAAGCCTTGTTTCAGGGAGATAATTGAGCGTGGGAAAACATTTCTAAGTGGGATGAGAGGCTCAATGGATTATTCTCTCATCCCCAATAATGGTGTCTACCATTAGACCTAGAACTAATAATTTAGTCTAGGATTGAGCTGGACATCTTCACTATAAATAGGGGTTGAATCTCCAGTATTCAATCAACCATTCACCCCTCACCTCAACAAGCTCTTGAGAGTTTTTCAAACTCGAAATTCTTAGTTCTCAAGCTTGTTGAACTTGGTTCAAATCCTTCCCACTTTAAACCAAAACTCTGTTTTTGTGTGCCGGTGGTATTCCGGTGGTGAAGCTTGAAAGTGTCAAGCAAGTGGTGATACTTGAAGAGTCAAGTATTGGTTCATGGTGCGGGACTTGCGGAGGTCAAGTTGGAGACGCATCATCATCTACTAAGAGGCAAATTCGTGGAGTTCGAATTTGTTGAAGAACTATACACCGTAGCTGTTGGAGCGTAGAGGGAGTCGTAATTCGTGTCCATCGAGTGGTAAATCGGTTTGTAAGTTTTCATTTCTTTTAGTGGATTCTTTTCTGGACTAGGTCCCGGGGTTTTTCCCAGTTTGGGTTTCCTCGTAAACAAAATCTCTTGTGCATATCTTTATATTTATTAAGAGATTGAAATATTCGATTCTTGTTTCCGCATGTTAAAGAATCGAATAAGTCAATACTCTTGATTAGAGATTTTAGTTTCCATCTTTATCACCAATATTATTTTTATTTGGTGATTGTGTAATCCTTAACCTTAGTCACATTGACATACGGTTATTCTAACTAATAACCGTAAGGATTTTAGACTTTCAAGGTGATAAAGAACAAAACTAAAATCTCTAATCAAGAGTATTAACTTATTCGATTTTTAATATGTGGAATTAAGAACAAGAATTGAATATTTCAATCTCATGACAGTTATAAAAATATGCACAAGAGATTTTGTTTACGAGGATACCCAATCTGGGAAAAACCCCGGGACTTAGTCCAGAAATGATCCACAAAAATTTATTGAAAACTTACAAACCGATTTACCACTCGATGGACACGAATTACGACTTCCTCTACGCTCCAACAGTTATGATGTACAGTTCCTGCACAAATTCGAACTCTAAGAATTTGCCTTTTAGTAGACCTTGATGCGTCTCCAACTTGAACTCCGCAAGTCCCGCACCTTGAACCAATACTTGACTCCTCAAGTATTTAACCACGAGCTTGACACTTCCAAGCTCCACCACCGGAATACCACCGGTACACCAAAACAGAGTTTTTGGTTTAAAATGGGAAGAATAAAACTAAGTTTTAACAAGTTTGGAAACCAAGGATATAGAGTTGAAGCTTTCCAAAAACTTGTTAAGGTATAGGGTGATTGGTTATTCAAACAAGAATGAATCAACTCCATTTACAATGGTGTATTCTAGACATAGATCTGAAATGTACTAAGTGTGATGAGTGCATTTCTAGATCTAGATCTAGAACACACCATTAGTAATGAGTGATGTTCTTAGATCTAATCTATGACACCCTCACCCACTAAAAGTTGTTTCCCACGCTTCTATGTTCTTCACAAAACAAGAATGATGAAAAACAACTCATATATGACACTTTCAAGCTCTAAAAAAATAGCCCAGATTCACGGTTCTGGGCGATGCATTCGATAGCGTAAATATGGTTTCGAAAGCGTAAAACAGCTATTAAAAACAATAAGTAGATGGTATCGATACCAAGAGGGCAGTATCGATACCAAAACTTTTTTGTTCCCAGAAGAGTTTCGGTATCGATACCACCTAGTATGGTATCGAAACCAAAAGTCATCTGTTTCCAAAACAGTTTTTGGTATCGATACCAATTCATCTGGTATCGAAACCAAAAGTGTCCTAGAGACAACTTTTGAAGCAGTTTCGAAAGCGCAAAGTTGGTATCGAAACCAAAGCTGATCTGATGAACACTTGAGTTGTGGTATCGAAACCAACAGGGCGGTTTCGAAACCACTAAGCTAGTTTTTCAGAAGGTTTCTTGAGTTTGACACGAAATTCAATAAACAATAGATGAGAAAACTCATGGACCTTTCAAAATCCCCCTTGTCAATTTTGTGACAAAAAACATACATAAGAGAAAAAATAAAACTTCCCAATTACAAAACACTCTTACGATGAACTCAAGTAATAAATGGAAAGACACAAACTCTCCCATAATATAAGCACCACGTCACTAGGAGTTGTCTTTCTTATGTTTCCTGCAAAAAAATGCAAACTCATACTAACCACAGGGTAGAATATAGTCTCAACAAAATAATACCCTGCTAAATTCATTCTCTCCCCCTATAAGAATGAACTCATGAGTTCTCTCCCCCATAAACATATATTTCCTGCATAAATCATTCATAGTAATAATCACTTCTCCCCCCTTTTTGTCAGAAATAGACAAAGGTGGGAAAAACTAAGTAAGAGATAATAAGCATTCATAAAGAGGAAGAAAGGAAACAGTTACATAGAAACTATATCATCCATTCGTTCAAAAATATTCAAGTATATAAAGGATAATAAAGATATTTATTGTAAAGGATGAAGTTGTAAAGGAATAAAAAGAAACTAGTTCAATCCAAACAGAAAAGAAAAAGAATCTAAAAAGGAATAACAGTAGAGGCCTCCATCCCAAGAGGATCCTCATAACCATCACCAACATCATCATCATCACCACTATCATCATCATCATTAGCACCAGGTCCTGGCATCTCCTCATCATCCCCATTGAGAGAAGAGCTCTCAGAAGATTCCCCATCATGTTTAGGTTCAAGAGGGTGATCATGGCTTGACTTGGAGCGCTCTTCTTTAGGCAAGAGAGTTGCTCCTTCAACTCCTAGCTTGACTGCAATAGCGTTGACGACCGGAGCGAGAGCCATCATGTATGCCAAAGTGGTGTTGACGGCCCTAGCTTGCTCTTGGCGTGTCTGGTGCCTAATCTCTCTTCTAGTAGCTCTAGAAGTTGAACTCCGAGTTGGAGCAGGAGGAGCAGTAGGAGGAGAGGCCGGTGATTTTCCTTTAAGATGACTCTTAACCTTTTGAACAGTTCCAGGCCTAAGAAGACGCATGGGGACCAAAGAGTGTTCATCCTTAGAGATTTTTATCTTTTCATGCTCAAGAATCCAGGAAATTAAACACGAAAAAGGAAGAGAATGATTCTGAGAAGAGTCCTCATCCATCCAAATCATTTGATGAATAATAAATTCCGATACAGAGAGAGGAGTTTGATGAGACAGAAAGTAAAGAAACTGGGCCATTCGCTCACTAAAAAAACTAGTATTTCCTTTGCAAGGAAATAAATTAATGGCTACAATTTTTGCAAACACATGAATAAGAAAAGGGCCTTCTTTGGCAGGGAATTTCTTAGCCTATGTGAACTGTTTCCCAGTCAATTCAACTGTTATTTCGTCAGCACTAGGAATATTCTCTCCATTATTGACAATGCTTGGCCAGGGATTAGCATTATCAACTTCTTCAAGACTGAAGAGAGAAGAAATTGGAGGGGGGTTAACTGTAAAGGTCTTTCTACTCACCATAGTGGTGAAGGATGGAATGTCTTTATCAATGTCTTGAAAATTTGAGTAAAATATCTGCACAAGACGAGGATAGGCCTTGCTTAGACCTTGAAACAAATAGGTCCAACCCCTAAAATCAAGCATTTTATAGATGGCACGAAGAGTGTCATCAGTATGATCAAGTTGAATTTCTCTCTCAATAACAAGAGATTGTTTACTGAAATGTTCAATGAACAATCGATGGCAAGTATCAGTGAAAAAAGTTTTCCTAGATTCAGGATTTACAACTTAAGTAGAGGTGTTCGGTTTCTTTGTAGCCCTAACCTTGGGAATCTTCCTGGTCGAAGGTCTCTTACCGTTGGTCATTGTGAGCCAGAGTAACAAGCAAAAGCAAGAGAGAATCAATGAAGAACAAGGAAGAGGAAGAAGGAATTTACCACAATGAAATCCTCAAGAAGAATCAAAGAGTACTTCCCCAAATCCGAGCACAACTTCGGGAAGATCCAAGAACACCCAACAAACCCAAAATTGAGCAAAAGAAGAGAGAAATCGATGAGAAATCAAGAACCAAAGCCCGAAAAATCGATTTCCTTCGATGGTTATAACGAAAGATGGGTAAAAAAGGGTTTCGGTGTCGAAAGCTCGAAGAAGAAATGACATTTTAAAAGCCCTAATCGAGTTTTAAAAACCTAAAACCCACAGCGCTATCTATACCGTGAAAGCGGTATCGAAAGCAAAAGTCATTTGTTGGTGTAATAGCCAACCGCAATCGATAGCATTTTTGGCGCTTTCGAAAGCAAATACGTCCTGGAACTACAGGACAAATTTGGTATCGAAAGCGTCCAAGTGCTTTCGAAGAAAAAATTGGTCTGGACACAATCCAGATAACTGGTTTCGAAACTAGTTGAGTGGTTTCGAAACCATACCCCAAAATGGAGATACAAGAGTTTTTTTAATTTTTAAAACAAATCTCCAATTTAATCAAATCATTTATTAATATGCTCAATGCAAGAATATGATTTGAAAATCACTTAAAAACACACTTCCTTATGAGTAAATCATTTTTGGCAAAAATGAGTGTGTTATGTGATCAAAAGGTTGACCAAGGCTATCATTAATATAATACAATCACAATGGATTTATACAAACATGATTTTGCTAGACCTTATTTTAGCATATCCTTTTTAGTTCTCAACCAAGTATCACCACAATTATCACAATCTTGATCCATATGTGTGTGTGATGAGAGAATAATATCATTCTGTGAGATCATCCTAAAAAGAGACTAAGACAAGGTTGACCATATTACCGATTTCTTCAAATCTAAACCTTACCCAGCATGAAAGAGCCATCTCACACATCAACCTATAAAAGACCTTCATATTTGAGTATAATAAGAGAATTTTGAGGTACTCAATTGCATGAGACATAGATCACCATCCAGATCCCAATATTTTCCTTAAACTTGCAAGCATCTCTTGTCTGAGGAGAAACAACCAAGAAAGTACCCGTATTGAAACCAGGTAGATCATTATGAGGTCATGATGAAGGAAAAATAAACATCGAGTTCCCAATATTTTTGTGGGATCTCACTCTTTTTGATGTTCAAACACCGAGTTCAACATTTTTTATGAGAAATCACTCTTTTAGTGTTGTCACCAAGCTCAAAATCTTTTACGAGAGCTTACTATTTTGTTAAAGATAAAACAAGATATTATAAAGTAATTTTGTACTTCATCAAACACACCAACCTAAAAGAGATAGTCCAACCAGCTGGTTCAGTTCATCAATGAATCATAAGCTTTATTTTCAACACTTATCCAATGATCCAACTAGGATAAAATCACACTTACTCAAGAGACTCCTTATGTGCACAAGAAATAATAGATAAGTCAATAGAGTATGTGGATTTAATGAAGAGATTCACAGGCTATATTAAAATAAGGCAAGATAAATCAAATCTGTGAAATTTCTTAAATGTTCAAGTATTCTATAAACAATAGTCAATTACAACAAGAAGAACACTTATGAACACATCATAATTACAATGCAGAGTTTTTAAAAGCAAACTAATAACCAAAACTCACTCTTCAACCTAAAAAGATATGCAATGTAAAAAACAGGGAAGGAGTGAGACGAGAATAACTAGTTAACAATAACCACACCAATAGATCTTCTAAGGAGTTGAAACCTAAGAATATCTAGAGGTTTAGTAAGTAAATCAGCCAATTGTTTCTCAGTAGGAACAAACTCAAGACAAATCACCTTGCTCTTAACCAAGTCACGAATGAAGTGATATCTTATGTCTATATGTTTAGTCCTAGAATGTTGTACTGGATTTCAATGCCATAATCAGACAACATTTGTTTCATCTATAACAATTGAATGCAAAATGATCCTGCAACAATGTATTCTACTTCAACAATTGGCAAGGATTGAGAATTTTGTTTCTTATTTTACCATGCTACTAAGTTGTGTCCAACAAAGTAGCAGCCTCCTGAAGTACTTTTCCTGTCATTAACATTGCCTGCCTAATCTGCATCAGAATGGCCCACTATTTCAGAATTTATGTACCACAAGCCAAATCCAAGAGTTCCCTTAATATAACGAATAATTCGTTTGACTGCAGTTAAGTGTGACTCTTTAGGTTTTGCTTGATAGCGAGCACAAGCACCTACACTAAAAGAAATATCAGGACGACTAGCTGCGAGGTAAAGAGGACTCCCTATCATGCTTTTATATTATTTTTGGTCTACTTCCTGACCAGCTAAGTCTTTTGTTAACTTTGTAGTGGTTCCCATCGGTGTGCGAGCTTCTTTTGCAGATTCCAAGCCAAACTTCTTTACGAGATCCTTGGCATATTTTGATTGAAATATAAATATCCCATCTTTTTGTTTCTTAACCTGCAATCCAAGAAAGAAGGTTAGTTCTCTAACCATACTCATTTCAAATTCCTTACTCATAAGATTTGAGAAGGTTTCAGCTTGTTTGGTTGAGGTAGAACCAAATACTGTAGATTTGAGCAATAAGAACATCATTTCCAGCCTATTTAATAAGCATGGTTTTATCAGCTCCTCCTCTTGAAAATTCTTTTCTAAAAAGAAAGGTAGTTAATCTATCATACCATGCTCTTGGAGATTGTTTTAAACTATAAAGGGCTTTCTTTAACCGGTAGACATGATGAGGATTAATGGGATCTCCAAATCCTTTTGGTTGCTCTACAAACACTTCTTCTTGTAGGATGCCATTTAGAAAAGTAGTTTTGACATCCATTTGGAAGAGTTTAAACTTTAAATGGCAAGCAACCACCAATAGTAACCTTATAGACTCTAGTCTTGCAACTGGAGCAAAGGTTTCATTAAAGTCTACACCTTCAATTTGAGAGTACCCTTGTGCTACAAGTCTAGCCTTGTTTCTCACAACAGTACCAAATTCATCAGATTTGTTTTGAAGATCCAGGTATTCTTGGGACGAGGCACAAGAGTCCACACTTCTTGTCTCGTGAATTGGCCAAGCTCATATTGCATTGCTTGTATCCAATTTTCATCCTGCAAGGCATCAACCACATTAATAGGTTCATACATGGAAACATAACATACATGATTTACAGTATTTTTAACTTATCTCTAGTTTGAACACTGGTTTTAATCCCTCCAATGATTTCATCAGGATTGTGTAATCTTTTAGCCCAAGTGGTTAGATGTTTTTGGGATGAACTTCTAGGTTGAACTTCTGGCTATTGATGGTCAAGGTTTGTGGAGTGGCTTGTTCAACCTTTGGGTCTTGTGAAGTAGATGCTTCATCATCATTAACTGAACCATGTTCAGTTTTTATTGTTTTATCTTCAACAAGATTAACAACTTCAGCTACATCTGAAGATGAAGAGGTGTTAGAATCATCAATAACAACATTAATAGATTCCATGATAGTTTTGGTCCTTTTATTGTAGACACGAAAAGCCCGACTATCTAAGGCATACCCAATGAAGATTCCTTCATCACTTTTGGAGTTAATTTTTCCAGCATTTTCTTCATCCCTAAAGATGTAGCATGGACTACCAAAAACACGAAGGTAACTTAAATTTGGTTTCTTGCCAAACCAAAGTTCATAAGGGGTATTGAGAGTTTTGGGTCTTAGATACACTCGGTTAACCAAGTAACATGCAGTAAAGATAGCTTCACCCCAAAATCTTTGTGCTAGATCTTTGCTATGCAAAAGCACTCTAGCCATTTCTTGAATCACATAATTCTTCTTTTCAGCTACCCCATTTTGTTGAGGAATAATGGGTGCAGAAAATTCCTGCTTTATGCCATTTTTATCACAAAAGTCTTCAACTTTTGAATCCTTGAATTCGGTACCACGGTCACTCCTAATCCGTTTGATTTTGCAATCTTGCTCATTTTGAATTCTCCGGCATATAATAAAAAATTCATCAAAAGTGTCAGATTTTTCTCCAAGAAAAGCAATCCAAGTATATCTAGAAAAATCATCTACCATGACAAGTATATATCATTTTCTACCAATACTTTCAGTTCTCATAGGACCCATGAGATCCATGTGAAGTAATTGTAATGGTTTGGTGGTTACAATATTATTTGATGATTTATATGGACTTCTTGTTTTACTTACCTTAGGTAGTCCATAAACTAACTTTTTGTTAGCGATCTTTGTTAGGTCTTTGAAGTTGACATGACCTAGTCTTTGGTGCCATAGGAGAGTAACATCAAGTTTAGACAAATTGCAAGTTAGGTTAGGAGATGCATCAATCATGTAACAGTTGCTACTAGATTTCCTGCCAATTATAACACATTTACCATCACCATTCATGATTTCACAGCAATTGGAAGTAAATTTCACTGAATGGTTGAAATCAAAAATTTGACTAATACTTAGAAGGTTAGCTTTCATACCTTCTACATAGAGTACATCTTTAATTTCTGGCACACCGGGTAACTTAATCGAACCTTTACCTTTGACATAGGTGCTACCATCACCAAATGTTACAACTCCTCCATCTTGACTTTTGAAGTGACTAAAAGTATGATTTGTCACCAGTCATGTGCCTGCTACAACCACTATCAAGAAACCAATCAAGTGAGTTACATGCTTTATAGGCAATTAAAGCAATATTAGCCTTTAACTCACCCTTCTTAACCCACACCAATTTTTCTTTTGTATTGTCTTGGGTGGGTTTAGTGGTCTTAGGAACAGCTACCTTGAATTTAGTTGGTTCCTTCTTTGGGTTGTAAAGAGTTTTACCTTTGGGTACATTACCATGTGTATTCTTTGTGAGCTTTGAGATCTCACCAGATAGATTCCTTGCTTTTGCTTGCAATTCTATGTATTGATAGAGAAGATTTGCTTTTCTTTGTTCATTGAAAGCATCTTCCATATAAAATTTGCAAGTATTTTGCAAGTGACCTAAAATACCACAATATGAACAAATTTCGGCAAAATAAGTACCTTTTGCCTTACCCAGATTTTTGCTAGCTTGGATGGATGTGCTCTTTGGAAGGATCTTTTGGACATTATGCTCTTTGGCTTTCACAAACTTTGTTCCTTGTGGTGAGTTGGAACTCGTTGTAGCATCATAACCCAATCCCTTCTTATCATTTGCAGTATTAGTTACTTTCAACAAGTTAGATATAAAATTAGAATCATGATTAAATTTATCTAATAAGTCATTTAATGAGATCAAGTCTCTCTTGGTTGTAGCAAGTGTGGAATCAAGAGACTTAATTTCATCGAAGGCTTTTTCATGATCCAACTCAAGAGAGTTAATCTTGATAAGTAGCCTTGAAATCTCTTCTTCAAGTTGCTTTGTTTTGATGGAACTTTCTTGTAACTTGATAATGGTTTCATCCCTTTCAGTTTGCATGAATATCAACTTCTTATTCAGCACTTTATTCTCCTTAGATAGATCCATGCTCTTTTTGAGGAGATTTGCACACAATTCCTCCGAGTCTATTTCTTCATCACTCTCTTCATGTTCACTAGAAGTGTCAATATTTATGAATATTTGAGAGAGAGTAGCAGTCATAGCCTTCATTTTCTCCTTTTCTTTATCACTAAACTCACTTGTATTGGATGATGAGTCGAAGTCGTTAAGTGTAACCTTCATTGCTTTCTTGGCTTTGGCCGGAGCTTTGTTTGGACATTCATTAGCCATGTGTCCAAAGACACGACATTTGAAGCATTGAACTTCTGTGGAGTTCTTCTTCTCAAACCTTTTATCAAAGTTCTTGAATTTGTCATGTGACCTTATTTTGGAAGATGAGCCAAACCTTGGTTTTTGAAACTTCTCTTTTTAGTTCTTTAAGAAGCTCTTGAATTGTCTTCTGAGAAGAGTCATTTCTTCATCACTTGAGAAGTTATTTTCTTCCTTGGAGCTTCTTGAGGCTGTAAAAGCAATGTTCTTTGATTTCCTTAAAGATTTGAAACCAATATCTAACGTCCTTAAATTCCCTGCATGTTCTTCAGGGAGAATAGCATCAATATCTTTACTCTCTTCAATAGCCGTAACTTTGGCTTGAAATCTCTCGGGAATAGGTCTCAAAACCTTACGAACTATTTTGAAGTTAGGAATAACTTCACCCAAAGCAAAAGAGTTGTTGACAATGTCATTTAGTTTGGCATAAAATTCATCAAAGGTTTCATTATCATCCATTCTAATAGTTTCAAATTAGGTAGTTAACATTTGAAGTTTTGTTATTTTAACAGTCCTAGTACCTTCATGGGTTACCATTAAAATGTCCCATGCCTCTTTTGCTACTTCACAATTAGATATGCGACGAAATTCGTCAGCCATTACAGCAGCATAGATGGCATTGAGAGCTTTGTTATTTCTTGTAGCAGCCTCAGTCTCATCAGTAGTTCATTGGTCTTCCGGTTTAGGAACTTCTTTAGAATTGTCTCCGGTACCAGTTATCATGGTAGGAGGAGACCAAGCAACTTCTACAATTCTCCAAATTCTTTAGTCTAGGGACTTGAGGAAAGCCCTCATTCCAGCTTTCCAATAAGGATAGTTGCTACCATTAAATAATGGTGGTTTGTTTACAGCACTACCCTCTCTTTGTGAAACTATTTAGTCACTATAGGGGTCAAACTCAGGTTGTTAAACCCAATAACTAAACCAGCTTTGATACCAATTGAAAGTCTAAATACCCTACGGTTTAGTTGGATTAACCGTATGTCAATGTGACTACAATTAAAGATCATACAATCACCTAATAAAATTAAACAGGTAATAAAGAGCAAAACTAAAATCTCTAATCAAATGTATTGACTTATTCGATTCTTAATATGCAGAATTAAGAACAAGAATCGAATATTTCAATCTTATAACAGTTATGAAAATATGCACAAGAGGTTTTGTTTACGAGGAAACCCAATCTGCGAAAAACCTCGGGACCTAGTCCAGAAATGATCGACTAAAAGTTATTGAAAACTTACAAAATGATTTACCACTCGATGGACACGAGTTACAACTTCCTCTACGCTCCAACAGTTACGGTGTACAGTTCCTCCATAAATTCGAACTCCACGAATTTGCCTTTTAGTAAACCTTGATGCGTCTCCAGCTTGAACTCCACAAGTCCCGCACCTTGAACCAATACTTGACTCCTCAAGTATTTCACCACGAGCTTGTCACTTCTAAGCTCAACCACCGGAAATATACTGGCACACCAAAACAGAGTTTTTAGTTTAAAGTGGGAAGAATAGAACCAAGTTTTAACAAGTTTAGAAACCAAGAATATAGAGTTGAAGCTCTCCAAAAACTTGTTAAGGTATATGGTGATTGGTTATTCAAACAAGAATGAATCAACTCCATTTATAATGGTGAATTCTAGACATAGATCTGAAATGCACTGAGTGTGATGACTGCATTTCTGGATCTAGATCTAGAACACACCATTAGTAATGAGTGATGTTCTTAGATCTAATCTATGACACCCTCACCCACTAAAAGTTATTTCCCACGCTTCCATTTCTTCCCAAAATAAGAATGGTGAAAAACAACTCATATAAGGTACTTTCCAGCTCTAAAAAAACAGCCCGGATTCACGGATCTGGGTGACGCTTTCGATACCGTAAATAGGGTTTCGAAAGCGTAAAGCAGCTGTTGAAAACAATAAGTAGATGGTATCGATACCAAGAAGGCGGTATCGATACCAAAACTCTTTTGTTCCCAGAAGAGTTCCGGTATCGATACCACCTAGTATGGTATCGAAACCAAAAGTCAGTTGTTACCAAAACAGTTTTTGGTATCAATACTAATTCATCTGGTATCGAAACCGAGACACTTTTGAAGCGGTTTCAGCGTAAAACTAGTATCGAAACCAAAACTTATCTGATGAACAGATGAGTTTTGGTATCGAAACCAACAGGGCGGTTTCGAAACCACTAAGCTAGCTTTTCAGAAATTTTCTTTTTAAAATATTTTGAGTTCTGAAAAAAAACTTTATTTTGGTCAATAATGAAACTAACCACCTATGGTCCTTAGGCATCTAAGTCACTTACCATCCTAAGATGTTTTTCGGTGATGAGTTGAGCTTCTTGGAGTCTTTCCATCAATCCGATACAAACCGAGACTCACTAACTCTAACTTAAGTTATATTGACCTTCTTGAATTTAACTTTTGACACGAAATTCGACAAACAATACATGAGAAAACTCATGGACCTTTCATTTAATATTGATAATATACAAACATGTATTACCCGTGCTAAGCACGAACTTTATTTTTAACAGATAATTAAAAAAATTAAAAGTTAAGAGAATATTACGTATAAAATTAATTTTTCATAAATTGGTTAATAATACTAATTATTGTTGCAAATTAGAACTTCCATCATCGATTTTGATGATTTGTTATGATTAAATTAAATAAATCAAAAAAGGAAAAAGAAAAAAAATAAAAATACATAATCTCTAAATAAGTCTTCGAGTAAGGCTTTCAATCTATTTTGGCCAGATCAAATCAAGATCATGTTGACTCTGTATACTCAACAAATTGATTGCTGATATTTTCAAATTTTAGTAATGACTTTTTATAACATTATATCGCAATAGTAACACCAATTTACAGTATCATAAAAAAAAAAAAATCATAATTTTTTGTTGTTATAAAAATATACAAAAAAATCTGCCAGTTTATGATATCATATGCCATTTGTGTCTGCTTGCTGATTGACAACATTAATTAGCAAGGGTTTAATGAACAGGTCAACCACTTGAATAAATACCCAAAGTCATATAGAACCCTAAATCCTAAATAGCTTTCTGCACCATCATCCAACTGATGATGATTAATAATTTAAATTATATATATATGGGTCAGGTTATATAGCCCCCTTATATCGTCCCACCTCTGTGGGGCTGATTTTTTTTATAGAATGATCTACATGGTGAAGAGAACGTACTCACCTGAAATCAGCTCGCTCCGAAATTTCTAACTTCAAATCCGTCCATTTTAAATCAACGGTGAAATAAAGAGTTGAATAGTTATCAATTTTTTAAAGACTAATTTGAAGGGGTTGAACTAGCTGATTTTTTAATATGATGATATACATAATGAGGAGAACATCCTTTAAAAAAATCAACCCCTGAATGCATTGCATGTGGACCCCACAGAGGCGGAATTACATAAGGGGCCATATAAGGGGACTATATATTTGTAATGACTTACATGCAAAGTAAATATTTGATCATAGATAAGGTTGTTTTTTTATATTACTAAAAATAAAAAGTAAAAAAAGTATTTAACATATAATTAATAAACATAATGATTATAATTTTTTACTTTGAGTTACCATACAAATATTAACCTATTTAATAAAAATTATTTTTATAGATTAAGGATTGAAAGTATGCATGTCTCTTTCTTTTCGTTTTTTTTTAAAAAAAAAAAAGAAAAAAGAAAAAAGAAGAAGATTGAGGGAGTTTAACGGTGAGATTCGAGTTGAGGAAGTTCAGTTGAGAGATGAGGTGTCCACGATCCGACGGTTTCCTGAATGAGCTTTCGGTAGTGATCACAAATACTAAACTCAACACAAAAACAGAAGCAAAAACAAATGAAAAAACATAAACAACTAAAGGGAAACAAACCACTACTTATACATGTATGATGAATAAAAATTAAATAACACAATCTTAAATAAATTTTTTATGTCAATCAATTAATCAAAAAAAAAAAGATTAAAAGAAAAAATTGTTGAAGATCAAATATAAAAGAAAAAATAAAAAATATACCTTGTTAAAAGTCTTTTTCACCCTCATTATCTGTCCTGCACAAACCGATTGAGAGGGTTAAGAAACCTCAAAAATCCATTATTCATCTAAAATAATATTAAAAATAGAAAAAATAAGTAATAAAAAGAAGAACAAAAAAAATTAGATGTATTCTTATGAAGTGTGATAAATAATGGTAGTTTGCTAAAATATTAAAGAAAATAAAGAAATAGAAAGAGATGTAGAGATTACATTCTGGAGAGTGAGAGAAATTATACTAATTGATGAGATTCTTTTACCAATTTTATTGTAAATTAAAAAAATAGGTACACTAATATATAGGAAAGATATACTAAATGATTATTAATTACGTTAATGAGATTCCATGTAGGATGAGGATTTTATGAAGTTAAGGATTTTTAACAGATTTGTTTGAGTCGTTAGTAGGATTCTTACTTATTAAGGAGAAAAATTATGAACTTACTCATTAAGGCGAAAGATTTTGATGAGAGAGTGGAGAAAAATTAGGATGAAAGAGTGGGACCGATGACAGGGTGCTCTAAAATTTGAGAAAAGCTTGAAAAGCAACATTGGAGTGACATGTGTAGAAGTTGGGGTCAATTATAATATATTAGTCTTGTGTGGCACGTTCAAAGAACAGACACATTTAATTTTATTAGTTTTTAAAAACATTTTTTAATTATTTTATTTTTATAAATACTTTTTATTTAATGTGAAAATATCTTTTTTTTCCATATATTGGGCTAGGTGTTTACAATGTAAGTTTTTTTAACCACACCTAAGAGGTAAGGGTTATGTCAGCCCAAGGATTCATCTTTATAATATACTAGTTTTTAAGCCTATGCAATGCACAGGCAATGATGTTGGAAAAAAGGATTTGAAATACAATCTAATGATATATATAAATATTTAATTTTAAAATTATATTCTAATAAATTATTTTAAAATAATTATGGTTATTTTTATTATTATAAATCATAAATATAGAATATTAATTTATCTAAATTTATGAACTGAGATTCTATATGATTAGTAGATTTGGAGATCTAAATAGGTGAAAGATTACCTTTGGACAAAATCAAACAAATTAATAAGAAGAATATATACTCTCTGTTTATTATTTACATAAACAATACAATGACATTTTTATTTTTTAATTATTAAAATAATAATAATATTAATAGTTTGATTCTTAACTTGAGAATAATGGTATTTTCATATAATAATTTTATTTGACTATTATTTATTATAAACAGAAAAATTCATTTTGTTGTATGATTCTTCTATTTATTTATTTTTAACAAAGTTATTAAAAGTAAAATTGCATTCAAACAGCTTACCAAAATAAGGTTCATAAATAAAAAATCTATAAAAAAGAGTTTCTATTAAATTAGACATAATTCAAATTCTAATGGATGGTGTTATGCGGGGTGGTCCTTAAATTGTGGGGTCCACCAGAAAATGCACAATAAATGGTAGATTGGAATTTTATCAAATCTTGGTAAACATGTTCTTAAATAACAGTTTCTAAAGCTTCAAATGTTTTATAATTAATTAGTTAATTCATGCATTTGTTGATGAGGGATGTTGCACTACTTATTTTTTGGAGTAATGTAGGGCCTACATGAAGATAATTTGAGGGTTGATTTTTTTTTATGTGAGTATTTTCTCCACTACGTAGATTATCGTATCAGGAAGTTCGCCCATTTCAAAAATTTTAATCCTATCAAAAGTTTTTCTGAAATTAACAATAATAAAAGATACATAAAATGTACCTATTTTTTAAAGGTTGATTTGAAAGAGTCAGAACTTGTAGAATGGGCTAATTTTCTCTTTCTTATTTGTCCAAAAAAAAAAAAGAAATAGTGTGCTAATATCCAGATATAAAGATTGAAATGGTGAGGAGTACATCACCTAAAGAAATTGGCCCTTGGACCATCTTCTTGCAGACCTCACAAAATTCATGGTGCATGCAATAAACCATGACTTAATAACCCAACACATAATTATATTATTAGAAATAATATTAGAAGGGATTGAATACCCCTAGATCCTGTGACCCTAAAGTGACCAGATCATGTGGAGTCCACATAAAGATGATCGAAGGGCTGGTTTTTAGCGACCTCCTCACCATGTAGATTACCCTCACTAAACATAAGCATATTCGGTAATTCGATAGTTGGCAATAGGGTTTGCTCTGAGTTTTTAGGAAGTGGCGATTAGGGTTTTTGTTTTATGTTCATGGTTGTTCCTGCAACGCTGTCGAATATTGGGAGGAATCTGGTGACATCTGTTGCTCCACCACACCTCTCTTCGCTAATTTGGTCACTTCATCCAAGACATCTTCTCTTTTGTGGGATGACTTTGAGCTTGTCTTGCGTTTTGGTACTAAAGATGGGGTGCCATATGTTACATTTGCTCCGCAGGATATTACTAAGTCAGAGGCTTGTCTTCGGAATACTCTTATAATGAATTTTTAAGCAAGAAGGCAGTCATTGGAAGAGATCCGTTCTCATGTTAAACTTCATTGGGGGTTCTCGGGTTCTATAGTCGTTGGCATTATTGATCCTAGACCTATTCTTTTAAGGTTATCCTTGTATAAGGATGTCACAAAGGCACTTGAAAGGTCCCTTTGGGTTTGTCAATGTTCATGGTGAGACAATGAACTCAATTGTAAGTTCATGCTTAAGTTAGAGTTAAGATTTATCCTTCGTGTAAACTCATACTTCATCGAGAATCGAAGAGAACGCACACCATCGGACTCAAACTCGCCACCAGAACTCACTACATGTTGGTAAGTGACCTTGATTATTATTCATAGGTGGTTAGAATGTATTAGGACTTAGCCTTATATGCTAGGATTAACTTAGAACAACTTAAAACATCTTTTAGGCCCATTCTACGCATTTTAGCAGGGTGGTATCGATACCCACAAGGTGAGTATCGATATTGGCCTGCTGGTATCGATACCCACTCAACTGCTATCGATACTCAGGCCTGTTCGCGAATTTGGGTTTTAATCCTGCGCGTTTTTTGGCGTAGGGCTTTATGCCATTTTGGTCTTTTGACCCAAAACCCTTAGGTTTTACTCCTTCTCTATAAAAAAAAGAGAAGCAAACTATTTTAGATGATGCATCTAAGGAGAGTGAGAGAGTTAGAGGTTTTAAAGAGAGAAATACCCTAGAACTCCTTGGTAGTCATCTTCTCCAAAGCTAGGGCTTCCAAGTTCTTGAGAGAGAGAGATTGCTCACTCCTCCATGAGAGTTGATTTTATTCTACTCTCATAGGGTTTTTCATTTTAGCTAGATCTTGCATATCATTCTAGCATGAGAGCCACAAAGTGTTGAAGAATACCAAATCTTCAAACACCATTACAGACACCGGTGGAGTTCCGGTGAGTTCGTTGGTGGAGTTTCGGCGAGGTGCAGGCTTGTGGATTCAAGCTAACAAGTGCGGGGCTTGGTGGATTCCGAGGTTGAGACGCACATATCATTGAAGGGGCGATTCGTGGATTCGAGTTATGGAGAAAGACCGGTCGAATTTACATAAGGGATTCGTGTTGTCGATGTGAACGGTTGTAAGTTTTCTCACAATACTTAGTGGTAATTCCTGGACTAGGTCCCGGGGTTTTTTCCGTTAGGTTTTTCCCTGTCAATAAAAATCATTTGTGTTAGATGTTTACATGCAAATGATTTTTGTACAAGATTGAAATATTTGATTCTCTCTTAATTCCGCATTTGAGAATCGAATAAGTCAATACTTATTTGTTTCATTTTCTATTTATTATGAATTCATTGTGAATTAAATTTTAATTTGCTAGATTTTTATCCCCTTCCATATACACCTAGATTAGAGTTTAGTGTTGTGACCTAAACCTACGAGTAGGTGATTTTTCAATTGGTATCAGAGCGAGGTTCACATTTAGGGCTTTGCATCCCGGTGAGATCCTTGTAGTGAAATATGGAAGGAAGTTCTGTGAACAAACCTCCATTGTTCAATGAAAGCAATTATGCATATTGGAAAGCACGCATGAGAGCCTTCTTAAGCTCTATAGATGAAAGAGTTTAGATGGCTGTAAAAGATGGTTAGTTCCCTCCAACCACAACCTCCAGAATTAATGGCGTTGATGTTACTAGACCCAAACTGAGAGATGAATGGACCTCGGATGAGATTTCAAAGGCCAACTGAAAGGTCCCCAAGGTTTGTCAATATTCATGATAGAACAACTCGATCAAATGGAGGGCTATTTGTGTCAAGAGTCAAGCGTATCCTCCGTGCAAAACTCTCTCATCATCAAGAACGGAAGAAATAGCACCTCATCAGACTCGGTCTTGCATCCGGAACTCTCTGTGTATTGGTAAGTGACCTATAGACTATCATAGGTGGTTAGACATGCACTAGGACTCATTGCATATAATTAGAAAGCATTTGGATTGCCAAAATGGGTTTGCAAAAACATTTTTGCCAAAATTCCCAGTATGTATCGATACCCCCTAAAGGGTGTATCGATACTGGACTCATCTGTTTTTCAAGTGAGGACAGTATCGATACCGCCCTTGGTCAGTATCGATACTGCCCTCACCTGTCTAACAGGTGGAGTCAGTATCGATACACCCTGTTGATCAGTATCGATACTGACCTCACCTGTGAGTTCAGTATCGATACAGCTCAGCTGTGTATCGATACACCCTACTGGGTTTTGCTGTCGTGCGATTTTCTGACCTAGGTTTTTTGGGTCCTTCTTGTCCTAAAAGCTTATGTGCTGTCTCTACTCTATATATAGATAGAGAGACTACTTTGTTAGCTGAGCTCTTGATTGAAGGAAGAAGAAAGAATATTTGTGAGCTTCAAGAGAACAAGGAATATTCATGAACTCAACCATTTGTCTTCTTCTCCATTGTTGTCTTCTCTAGACCTGAGAGTGAGAGTGATTCCTTTTTCCCAGAGAGTTGTAGCTGTACAAACTCTCCCTATATTTCTTCATCTTAGCTAGAAAAACTTAGAACATCCATACAGCATGAAGATCTAGCAGGCACATAAACTTAAAGCATTTCATTCAACCTTGTTGTCACTGGTGAAGTTCCGGTGAGGTTGCCGGTGGAGCTCCGGCGAACTGAAAATACTTGATTGAGGTCAAGTGAAACTTGAAGATTCAAACACAAGTGTGAGACTTGGAGGAGTCTGAGTTGGAGGCACACTCTCTCACCATTGAAGAGGCGGTTCGTGGATTCGAGCTGTGAAGAAACACCGGTCGAGTTTTGCACGAGGGGATTCGTGTGTTCGATGCGAACGGTTGTAAGATTTCTTTAAACTCTTAGTGGAAATTTCTGGACTAGGTCCCGGGGTTTTTTCCGTTTGGATTTTCCCCGTCAACAAAACCTTTAGTGTCACTTACTCCTTTGTTGATGATTTGTAGTGCAAGCTTGAAATATTTGATTCTAAGTTAATTCCGCACTTGAGAATCGAATAAGTCATTACTTGGTTGTCTTAATATAATCTCATTGTGAATTGAGTTTCAAAAGAATTGAAAACTTGGTAGATATTGATCCCCCTTCCTCATACACCTTAAGTAAGGTGATATTTCAATTGGTATCAGAGCAAGGCTCACCTTATAAGGCTTAACATCCCGGTGAGATCCTTGTAGTAAATTATGGAAGGAAGCTCCGTGAACAGACCTCCATTGTTCAATGGTAGTAACTATGCATATTGGAAAGCTCGCATGAGAGCCTTTCTAAGCTCGATTGATGAAAGAGTTTGGAGGGCTGTAGAAAGTGGTTGGTCCCCTCCGACTATAACCGCCACAGTGGATGGTGTGGCTACAACCAAACCTAAATCCATTGATCTCTGGACTCAGGATGAAATTGATAAGGCCACCTTCAACAGCAAAGGCCTCAATGCCATATTCAATGCTGTAACGGCAGACGAGTTCCGAAGTATCTCTAACTGCCTCACTGCAAAGGAGGCATGGAAAAAACTAGAAATCACTCATGAGGGTACTCAGACTGTTAAGATTGCCAAATTGCAAATGCTTACAACCCAATTTGAAAATCTTCGTATGGAAGAACATGAAACCTTCAACGAGTTTTATGGGAAACTCGGTGAAATAGTAAATAACTCGTTTGCCCTAGGAGAGACCATTTCCAACTCCAAGATAGTCCGTAAAGTGCTGAGATCTCTCCCCGAAAGATTCGAGGCTAAAGTTACGGCTATCGAGGAGAGTAAAGATATTGATGCTCTTCTTCCTGAGGAACTTGCAGGTAATCTCAGGACATTTGAATCAAACTTTAGATCGTCGAAGAAGTCAAAGAACATAGCCTTCAAGGCTTCCAAGCAAGCAACTAGCAAGGGGGATCTTACCTCTGACAACTCCAGTGATGATGAAATTGCTCTTCTCTCCAGGCAGTTCAAGAAGTACTTGAAGAAGAAAGGAGGATTTCAGAAGTTTGATAAGTACAATCATTCCTCTTCTAAATACAAGCCACATGAGAATTTCAAGTCATTTGATAAGAAATTTGAGAAGAAGAAGAGTGATGAGATTCAATGCTACAAATGTCGCGGATTTGGTCATATGGCTAGCTCATGTGCAAACAAAGGAAGCTCAAACCACTTAAAAGGGAAGAAAGCAATGAATGTTACCTTCGATGACTCTTCGTCGGAATCTGAATCATCCCAAGAAAGTGAAGGAGAGGTGAAACAAAATTTTGTGGCCTTCACAGCCTCACTACTATCCCCACAAGAACAGGGTGAAGACGAAGAGGACATATCCAATCATTCGTCTAGTGGTGATGATATGAGCGAAGAAGATTTCCAAGAAGAACTTCTGTTCTCTAGAATTTTGGAGAACAGCAAGAGTCTCACAAAGAAGAATAAGGAACTTCTAATGAAGGTCACATCCCTTGAAGTGGAAAAGAAGGACTTGATCCTTCAAATGAATGAGTATCCCAAGAAGGCCATCGAAGACTCTGAAATTCTCAAGGGAAAGGAGAAAGAAATCAAAATTCTCAAGAATGATCTTGGGATGGCGCATGAAAGAATTACATCCCTTCTCAATGAGATGAAAATGGTCAAGGAAGAGCTGTGCAAGTCGGAAGAGATGTTGATGAAATTCAATCATGGATCGAACAATCTAATGTCAATGATGAGTGGGGCAAAGTACTCGGGGGACAGAAAGGGGCTTGGATTTGACAACTGCAAAGGTGCTAGCACCTCAACTTCAACAACCTTTGTAAAGGCCAAGGTGTTCCCTTCTTCACAAACGGGTTCGGGTATTCTTGCCAAAGAACAAGTCTCAATGCCTGTAGATCAACAACAATCCTCGAAACATTTCACCAAATCGCAAGCAGAGACAAGAAACACTAGGAGATCATCACAAACCATCCATACATGCTCATATTGTGGATATCGAGGTCACTTGCAAAACACCTGCAAGTTTTATTTGGATGACCTCCATCACACCCATAGAGAAAGGAAAAGGCTAAAGATGTTCAAGCAACTTCAACAAAAAGCAAGAGCACTAACTGGAGAAATTGGGAGATTGACAAACCCCAGCTTTAGAAAGAACATATATAGTGGGAAAATCTATGTGGAGAAGGAGAGCCAACAAAGATACACTTCTAAGCCAACCGATACTACACCAAAGAAGAAAGAGAAATGGGTTTGGGTGAAGAAGAATACTGAATTCAAGGCTCTGGTGGCACTTATGGCATACAAAGCTACCACAACGGATTGGTTTCTAGACAGTGGGTGCAGCCGACACATGACTGGGGACAAAGAGTGCTTCTCACACCTTGAGAAATTCTCTGGTGGGAATGTCACTTTCGGTGATGGAAGTACAGCAAGAGTGACAGGGAAAGGAACAATCAAGCTTCCTGGAATCCCAGAAATTCATGATGTCCTATATGTAGAAGGTATGCTTGCTAATCTCTTAAGCATAAGTCAAATTTGTGACTCTAACTATTCGGTAACCTTTAACTCTCAAGGATGCATAATTAAAGATCCAAGTGGGGTAGAAAGCATACATGGGAAGAGAACTTCCAGTAATTGCTACATGGTTGATACATCAACAAAACTGTTGTGTAATCTAACCAAGTTGAACACTACCCTTCTATGGCACCAAAGGATGGGACATGTCAACTTTAAGGATCTTGCTAAGTTAACCAACAAAGAAGCTGTGAGAGGTGTTCCAATGCTATGCAAAGAGGTTGATGACAAATGTGGAGCGTGTTTGATAGGGAAGCAAACACGAAGCTCTCACAAAGCCTCTAAAGATATTCTCACAACTAAACCTCTTCAGATCATCCATATGGACCTCATGGGTCCAATGAGAACTCAAACCATAGGAGGCACTAGCTATGTTTTGGTTATGGTGGATGATTTCTCTCGGTTCACTTGGGTGGCTTTCCTCCGTGAGAAATCAGATACCTTTGATGAGTTTTTTGTCATTGCGCAGAGAATTCAAAATGAGCAAGAAAGGAAGATCAAGAGAATTAGAAGTGATCGAGGAACCGAATTTCATAACACTAAAGTTGAAGACTACTGTGTTGAACATGGAATCAAACATGAATTCTCAGCTCCAATCACTCCACAACAGAATGGAGTAGCTGAAAGGAAGAACCGGACAATTCAAGAGATGGCAAGAGTGCTTCTTCATAGCAAAGGTCTTGCTCAAAGGTTTTGGGGAGAAGCAGTATCAACCGCATGCTACCTTGTTAATCGGGTCTACTTGAGGACCAAAACATTAAATACTCCATACGAGTTATGGTTCGGGAAGAAGCCTAATCTGAACTATCTTAGGATCTTTGGTAGCACGTGCTATATCTTGAGAGACCGTGAACACCTCGGGAAATTTGACTCAAAAAGTGATGAAGGCATTTTCTTGGGATATGCTGTGAACAGTAGAGCATACCGTGTCTACAACAAGAGAACAGAATCAATGATGGAGTCCATCAATGTTGTGATCGATGACATGGGGTCAAGATTGAAAGAGTCTGAGGATGAAGAGCTATCTCCAAACAGGTTAGGAGGAGTGAAGACTACCAAAGTCCGAGGAGATCCTGTACCAACTCCCAATGTATCCCAAGGAGACACTCACTGTGATGTCACAAGTGAAAAATCTGGTGAGGTTGACACAGAAAGCCAACAAGATGTCTCCGAGCTTCAGCGTCCCAAGTGGGCAAGGAATCATACAGTGGAGAACATCATTGGGGATGGAACCACTGGAATCATGACGAGAAGACAAGTTGAAAATATTGTACACCATGTGTGCTATCTCGCTGACTTTGAACCAACAAACGTCTTCGATGCTTTTCAGGATGAGAATTGGATCGAAGCCATGCAAGAAGAACTCAACCAATTCTCACGTCAAGATGTTTGGTCTCTTGTACCTAGACGGAAGGATATCAATGTCATAGGGACCAAATGGATATTCAAGAACAAGTCCGACGAATATGGTACTGTGATTCGAAACAAGGCCAGATTAGTGGCACAAGGGTACAATCAAATTGAAGGTGTAGATTTTGACGAAACCTTTGCTCCAGTTGCTCGATTGGAATCCATAAGACTCATGATGGCATTTGCATGCTACATGAAAATGAAACTTTACCAAATGGATGTCAAGACTGCATTTCTCAATGGAATCCTCCAAGAAGAAGTCTATGTGGAGCAACCTAAGGGATTTGAAGATCCACACCATCTGGATCATGTGTATCGCCTCAAAAAGGCACTGTATGGGTTGAAGCAGGCTCCAAGGGCATGGTATGATCGACTCACCTCATTTCTTCTTAAGAAAGGCTTCTCAAGAGGTGGAGCCGACAAAACATTGTTCATACGATGGGCTGATAAGGATGTGCTCATGGCACAAATATATGTGGATGACATTGTCTTCGGTTCAACCACTCCTAAGGAAGCTGATTCATTTGCAGAACTTATGAGCAAAGAATTTGAGATGAGTATGGTGGGAGAACTCACCTTCTTCCTCGGGCTGCAAGTCAAGCAAACTCATGATGGGATGTTTGTATCACAGAACAAGTATGCTAAGAACCTGGTAAAGAAGTTCGGGTTGGAATCTGCCAAAGTCTCCCGAACACCAATGAGCACCACCAAGAAACTGTCAAAAGATGAATCAGCAAAGGGGGTCGATCAAAAGACATACCGAAGCATAATAGGGAGTCTACTTTATCTCACTGCAAGTAGACCGGATATATCATTCAGTGTGGGAGCTTGTGCTCGCTATCAAGCTGATCCAAAAGAGTCTCACTTGAAAGCTGTAAAACGTATCATTCGATATGTCAAGGGAACTCTTGGATATGGACTGTGGTATACCAAGGACACCAATTCTGAAATATGTGCCTACTCCGATGCGGATTGGGCCGGGAATGTGGATGATAGGAAAAGCACTTCGGGAGGATGTTACTACCTTGGACTCAACCTTGTGGCATGGCAGAGCAAGAAGCAGAACTCTCAATCCCTCTCTACAGCTGAGGCCGAGTACATCGCCGCAGGTTCGTGCTGCACTCAATTGCTTTGGATGAAACAAATGCTTAGTGACTATGGTTTTGAACATGCTACTATGATTGTTTACTGTGATAACACTAGTGCTATTGACATTACCAAAAATCCTGTCCAACACTCAAGAACTAAGCACATCGACATTAGGCACCACTTTATCCGTGACCTTGTTGAAGAAAAGGTAATTTGTCTTGAACATATTCCAACCGAGAAGCAGCTTGCCGATATCCTCACCAAACCTCTAGACTCTATAACCTTTGAAAAACTAAGAAGGGCTATCGGTGTTGTCTCCATTACGTGAGTACACCCTCGATCACACTCCTACCTCCCTTTCAAATGATATTTGTCTCCTTCTTGGTAGTAGAGTGTATTGCTGTTCGAATTGCCTGAGTCATTGTTTTCTGCAGTCTAGAGGTTCCTTAGGGATTATTTTTGTTCTCTGTTCTTCTCTTGTATTTGTGGGTATTTTTCTCGGGGATTGCATGAGTGAGTTTCGTTCTACCTATGCTGCCTCGATTGATTCCTGACCTGGGTGACACTGCTGTGATACTATCAGCTTTCCTCCACTCACTTGAATGGTTTGAATCACTCATCCCTGTATTTCATTTGCTGCTGTTTCACGCTGAATATCTCCGCAATATAATCTTTGGGTACTTGTGGTTCTTGTCTAACGCGTGAAACTAGTTCTATGTTTTGTGTGTGTGTCATGTTTTGACTGAATGTGTGTGGATTGAGCCTTGTCTGTGTGTTCATATCTTCTCTCAATCTATCTTGAATCAAACTAGTCTGGTAGACGAACTCTTCTATATCATTGGTTTCTCCGGTTGGATGCATCTCCGCAATACACCTCAAGAGTGAGTTCTTATAAATATTGTTGAACTCGGTGTACCACCTAAAGAGTAAGCTCTCGTAAAAGATTTTGAGCTTGGTGGAGCCACCTAAAGAGTAAGCTCTCGTAAAAGATTTTGAGCTTGGTGGTATGTGAGATTGTAGTGAGACCACATGACAAGTCTTGGTGCTTTGAGAGCAAATCAATAACGTCTACAATGAACTCTCAGGCAGACTTGATGAGTCATGATACATGCTCTTGGGTCATTTGTATTCTAAAATACACCTCTTTGGTAGAGCCCTATCATGTTGGTCATGAACCACCTTATTTTGATTCATGTTTCGTCCTCCACACTAGCAGGGTTTGAAATAGCTAAGAGAGAATAGAATCTTAATGATAACTAGCTCACAAGGATCTCTCCTCATTTTGTGACGTCAGCTCTTGTCCCACACACCCCATGGTATTGATGATCTGCGTGAACAATCGAACTTGTGGTCTCTCTGATTATACCTAGATAGTCTCTGAAAAACCAGTCGCTCTTGAGCCTACTGTGATCGAGTGTTTCCTTCTCATCCTTGGGATTGGGAGTCAGCTGCAAAGATCAGGTTGTGTACACATATAGGTGATGTGATAAAATCGATTCAATTGCAGCCACATGTATACATTTTCTTGTGTTCAAAATTGACTCTGAAACACTCCTTAAGTGGTATGACTAAAAGAGAATGCACATTCATTGTTCAAAATTTTTTTCACTCTAAAGTTTCCCTCTGGTATCGATACCCATAGGGGTTGTATCGATACTACATTCTCCTGTAGTCATTGGTATCGATACTCCTTCTCGGTGTATCGATACCCAAGTTGCCTGATCTAGCCCAATAATCTCTTCAGGGTGTATCGATACAAGCCATTTTCTGTATCGATACACCACTCTCCTGTTATCACTTGTATCGATACTCCTTCCCGATGTATCGATACCCCCTGGGCAGATCGTGTTTTGCGCCTCAATTTTTGCGCACGATCTACCCCTTTTAAGAGGGTTATCGATTCGTCTCTTCTTCTTTCTTCTAAGATAGGGTTTTGAGAAAGAGAGTAAGGGTTCTTCTTCACGGAGGCAGTCAAGTTCTTCATCTTCTTCCTCGTTTGGGCGTTTTCTTCAGCGATTCCTCTCGATTCCTCTCTTGGGCAAGCGTTCTAGGGTAAGTTTCTGTTCCTCTTTGAATCTCTCTTGCTGAGTTTTGTCTCTTTGCCCTAGAAATCGTGATTGTGCCCTAGATCTCTTCTCTTTCATTGTGTGCATGTGTTTTGTTCCACACTTAGTAATATTTTTGCACAGGGTAAGGTTTTTTTGTCGGTGCTCTTAGATCTAGTCGTGTGATTATCTTGCCTCTCCATTTTTTTTGTGTTCAAATCCCTCTCTAATGGCTGGTGGACAAAAGAGAAAAGCACCTACAAATCCCACAAAATCCACTACCCCTAAAGGAAAGGGTGTATCTCGACAGTGGTCACCCGTCACCTGCCCAACAACTGGGGAAAAGTTTTACTCTGAAAATTGTTTGAAATCATTCAATAGAGCATTCTCCAGGCGTTCTCTCATAGTAGAACGTCAAGTTCGCTACAATAGGTTTGGCTTTGATGAAATTCGTGAAATCCTGCATATCTGTCACAGTCTTAACCTATTAGATGGTGCGGGAACAGCCTATCCTCGGCTTGTTCGTTTGTTTTATGCCAACATTCATGCCATTGATGCTGATAATTTTTCGTTCAAATCGTTTGTGTTGGGCAAATTCATCACCGTCAATCCAGAGGTTATCTATACCATCTGTGGGATGAGGCCTATCGATGATCCTATTGTTTTTCCGCCCCCCAAGGACCGGGAGGAACCCATCGTTCCTACTCCCGAGGACATATCCTTAGCCTTGTCAGGTGGAGTCCATCCCTGGACTCCGGCCAACAGATTTCTACTCAAACATGCTCATTCTCAGTATCGTCTGTTTGCCATAATCATTGCCTACAACTTGTATCCCACTGGTGGGAACAAGAGCTTCATCACCCCTCTTATGGGTGAATTCATGTTTCACATGATCAAACATTCCAAGTTTGATTTTGGCGTATTCATTGTTAGGCAAATGATACATCTTGTCCATTCCAAATCGTCCCAGTCTCTCATTTTTCCAAAACTGATTAGTCGGATCTTGGACTATCACGATATCCCAATTCCGAGTTCTGAGCCAGTACAGGTCGCCAAACATGATATCGATGAGTCTACCATCAGCAAAAGTGCTTCTCATCTGAGTGTTCGTCCCCGTGGTCCAGCTCCTACTCCAGCTAGTGATCCGACTCGTGCTCCTGCAACTGATCCTGGCGCTACTCGCCGAACCTGGGAGCAACAAGTCATGGACATGCTTCTCCAGCTGAAAGACGCCAACTTGAACACTCAGCGGTGCTTGATTGATACTCATCGCATGCTAGGTCAAATGGTGCCCATCCACAATCATTATGCCGCGGCCAACAATCTTCCGCTCATTGACCCTCCAAGCGGATCCTTTGTACCCCATGATGATGACGACGAGGAGGATGAGGGCGACGATAATGAAGATGATGACACGGAGGATGAGGGAGAGGACGATGCAGAGATGGATGAAGATGACTAGTTTAGGCCACACACACTGAACTACACTCCCCTTCATTTTATTGCTAAACCAGTACATGTCTTGCTTCTTCTTTTGGATACTCATGCTTATGTTTACTGATACTGCTACTTCTTGATTTTAATTTGCTCTTTCAAAGTTTATCTAGAGTAGTTTCAGTTCATGGAATGTTCCCAATCTTTCCCTTATATCTGATAAGCACATGGGATGTCTGCTCTTGCTTTGGGCATTGTGGTGCTCCTATCTTGGGGCTCTCCAGTTCCCCCCTTCCACCTTTGTCTATTTCATTTCAAAAAGGGGGAGAAGTCACTATGGGGGAGTTGCCCAGGATAGGGGGAGTTTCTCACAAAACTCAAGGACGTAATTGAACTATATATATTTTGTGATATCTTGATGATTAGTGTATGTTTTTGCAGAAACTCTCTTGTCTAGTTTACTTTCTTTTTTTTGGGAAGGTTTGCATCCTTGATTGAGTCCCTTGTAAGAACAGTCGTGGTGTAATGTAATTTTATTCTTGAAACTTCTATTGTACGGGGTTTTTGTCATGAAATTGACAAAGGGGGAGATTGAAAGGTCCCCAAGGTTTGTCAATATTCATGATAGAACAACTCGATCAAATGGAGGGCTATTTGTGTCAAGAGTCAAGCGTATCCTCCGTGCAAAACTCTCTCATCATCAAGAACGGAAGAAATAGCACCTCATCAGACTCGGTCTTGCATCCGGAACTCTCTGTGTATTGGTAAGTGACCTATAGACTATCATAGGTGGTTAGACATGCACTAGGACTCATTGCATATAATTAGAAAGCATTTGGATTGCCAAAATGGGTTTGCAAAAACATTTTTGCCAAAATTCCCAGTATGTATCGATACCCCCTAAAGGGTGTATCGATACTGGACTCATCTGTTTTTCAAGTGAGGACAGTATCGATACCGCCCTTGGTCAGTATCGATACTGCCCTCACCTGTCTAACAGGTGGAGTCAGTATCGATACACCCTGTTGATCAGTATCGATACTGACCTCACCTGTGAGTTCAGTATCGATACAGCTCAGCTGTGTATCGATACACCCTACTGGGTTTTGCTGTCGTGCGATTTTCTGACCTAGGTTTTTTGGTCCTTCTTGTCCTAAAAGCTTATGTGTTGTCTCTACTCTATATATAGATAGAGAGACTAACTTTGTTAGCTGAGCTCTTGATTGAAGGAAGAAGAAAGAATATTTGTGAGCTTCAAGAGAATAAGGAATATTCATGAACTCAACCATTTGTCTTCTTCTCCATTGTTGTCTTCTCTAGACCTGAGAGTGAGAGTGATTCCTTCTTCCCAGAGAGTTGTAGCTGTACAAACTCTCCCTATATTTCTTCATCTTAGCTAGAAAAACTTAGAACATCCATACAGCATGAAGATCTAGTAGGCACATAAACTTAAAGCATTTCATTCAACCTTGTTGTCACTGGTGAAGTTCCGGTGAGGTTGCCGGTGGAGCTCCGGCGAACTGAAAATACTTGATTGTGGTCAAGTGAAACTTGAAGATTCAAACACAAGTGTGAGACTTGGAGGATTCTGAGTTGGAGGCACACTCTCTCACCATTGAAGAGGCGGTTCGTGGATTCGAGCTGTGAAGAAAGACCGGTCGAGTTTTGCACGAGGGGATTCGTGTGTTCGATGCGAACGGTTGTAAGATTTCTATAAACTCTTAGTGGAAATTTCTGGACTAGGTCCCGGGGTTTTTTTTTCGTTTGGATTTTCCCCGTCAACAAAACCTTTAGTGTCACTTACTCCTTTGTTGATGATTTGTAGTGCAAGCTTGAAATATTTGATTCTAAGTCAATTCCGCACTTGAGAATCGAATAAGTCATTACTTAGTTGTCTTAATATAATATCATTGTGAATTGAGTTTCAAAAGAATTGAAAAATTGGTAGATATTGATCCCCCTTCCTCATACACCTTAAGTAAGGTGATATTTCACCAACTATAACAATAAAGGTCTGAATGCTATCTTTAATGCGATTACGATCAATGAGTTTCGGAGCATATCCAATTGTCTTGTGGTAAAAGAGGCGTGGATCAAATTAAAGGTCACACATGAAGGTACTCGGAGCGTCAAAGTTGCAAAGTTGCAAACGTTGACAACTCAATTCAAAAATCTTCGAATGGAGGAGAATATGACCTTTAACGAGTTCTATGGCAAACTTAGTGAGATTGTAAACAATACGTTTGGCTTAGGAGGGAATATTTCTAACTCCAAGATAGTCCGTAAGGTTCTAAGATCTCTCCTAAGAGATTTAAAGCCAAGGTTATGGCTATTGAGAAGAGTAAGAATATTGATGCTCTTCTACCTAAGAAACTTGCAAGAAATCTCCAGAAATTCGAGTCAAACTTTCGCTCTACAAGAAGTCCGAGAATATAGCTTTTAAGGCCGCCAAGAAAGCTAGTAAGTTAAAAGATAGATCCTTTGATAGTTTAAGTGATGAGGAAATTGATTTTCTCACAAAGAAATTTATGAAGCACATGAAAAAGAAGAACAGAGGGTTTCAAAAATTTGACGAGAAGAACTCTTCCTTCTCCAAGTCCAAACATGATGAAGAAAAGTTTGAGAAGGAGAAGAGTGATGAGGTGCAATGCTACAAGTTCGAGGATTTGGACACATGGCAAACATTTGCCCAAACAAGAGAAGCTTCGGAGATTCTAGGGGCAAAAAAGAGATGAAGGTTACTTTTGATGATTCATTGACGGATTTCAACTCTTCTCATGATAGTGAAGAAGCAACAACACGAAACTATGTTGCCTTCACTGCTTCACATGATTTCTCACATCAGCAAGTAGAGGACGAAGGGAATGTTCAATCCTCAAGTGAGGAATATGAGAGTGAAGATGATCTCCAAGAGGAAGAATTGTTTTCAAAAATTTTGGAAAACAGTAAGAGCTTGTCAAGGGATAACAAAGTGCTTAAACTGAAGATTAAAAGTCTTGAGACCGAGAAGAATGATCTAATTCTTCAAGTGGAAGAAGCCTCTGAGAGAGAGATGAAAGGCAAAGAGATTCTTAAAGGGAAAGAAAAGGAAATCAAGTTTATCAAGAACGAGCTTGTGGTGGCAAATGCGAGAGTCACATCTCTCCTTGATGAGGTGAAGAGAGTGAACTAAGAGCTGAGAGAGTCTAAAGAGATGTTCTTTAAGTTCAATCACGGGTCGAACAATCTTGTGTCAATGCTAAAAGGATCAAAGAATTCGGGTGACAAGAAGGGACTCAGGTTTGATCCAAGTAAGATTGCTAGCACTTCAACTTCGATGACCTTTGTGAAAGCTAAGGCTCCTCCTCCTCCACAAAAGAGAGTTGTTAAGTAAGCCGACAAATAATCTCCAAAGCAAGTTGGCAAGCAACAAGCTCCAAAGAAGGTTGCCAAGCCACAAACTAAGTCAAGAGACACTAGGAGATCGCCTCAAAGTATCCACACATGCTCATATTGTGGATATCAAGGTCACTTGTAAAATACTTGCAAATTCTACTTGGAAGACCTCCACCGATCGCAAAGAGAAAAGGAGTTGCTCAAAAAATTCAAGCAACTTCAAGATAAAGCAAAAGCTTTGACTGGAGAGATTGGGAGACTAGCAAATCCCAATAGCAGTAGAACAACAGATAGCAAGAGAACACATGTAAAGATGCAAGGCAAGAAGACTAAGGTGAAGTAAGCCACCACACCCAAGGCAAAGGGTAAAATCCCAAATAAGAAAGAGATGTTGGTGTGGAAGAAGAAACGAGTTAACAACATTAAACACCCGTCAACTCAGGTGGGGCTGGCCCCACATCTCCAATGACATTAGTGGAGATGTAATCATCGGAATGGAATGAGGTAACAAGATGTAAATTCTGTATATTATGGTTGTCGTCTCAATTGATTTCGAGCCAACCACTGTCTTTGAATCCCTCTCAAGATGTTTGGTTTTTTGGTTCCTTGACCATAAGTGTTGAATTATTTTATTTTGATTATGGTAATTAGTTTTTCTCCGTTCTCATAGGTGTTTTCCCTCCTAGAGAAACCTAATTATTTAGATGAATCTCTTGTTATTGTGTAGAAGAAATCAGTAGAAACAAGAAATAAAGATTAAGATATTTTAAAATGAACAGGGCAACGAATCCCAATGGTTGTGTCATCTTTGATACAAGTTCGGCCTGAAATGTAGATGATAGGAAGAGTAAAAAGCAAGATTCTCAATCCTTATCCACCACCGAGGAAGAGGATATCGCAACAGGTTTGTGTTTCACTCAATTATTTTGGATGTTACATATGCTTATTAATTATGGTTTTGAGCATGCCACTATAATTGTTTGTTGTGATAACACTTGCACTTTTGATATCACCATGATTTATGTTCAACACTATAAAACTGAGCACATAGATATTAGGCTTCACTTTATTCGTGACTTAGTTGAAGAGAAGGTGTTTCATTATGAGTATGTGCCGACTGTGATTAAAGGTTTTGATATCCTCTCCTAGTCCCTAGATTCTTTGACATTTGATATTCTTAGAAGGGCTATAGGTGTAGTCTCTTTGTCTTGAGCTCACCTTGTTTCACTCTTCTACCCCTATTGTTACTTGTCTTTCTCGTAATAGGTAGTTGAGTGTGTTTTTTCTAGTTTGTATTGCATTGCATCAATTTTTGCACATTCTAAGAGGAATTTTGTGATACTTCATGTTTTTGAAAGTTCATTGCCTTTATGCATATTTTTCTCTCGTTGTATCTTTGCTTTGCACACAGATCATTTGTGCCTTGATTTAGTCTTGACCTGTGTCTCTTTGCTGTGATCTTTTTCTTATGCATCTTGAATATCTTAGATAAGGTTTTTGATCACTTGCTCTTGAGATCATGAGTATTTGGATTTATTGAATATCTTTGGATAATAGACTTTGAGATCTCAAGTTCTTTGCTTCACACATTTTATTCGAACTTTTCTGAACTTATGTTTGTATCTTGTGTTTGATTGAATGTGTGTGGGTTGATCCTAATTTGTATGTTCGTTACTACTCTGGAACTATTTCGAACCAAACTAGTGTGGACGAGCTATCCTAGCACTTGTGCTTTATTGGTAATATTCTTTTTGCTATACACCTAAAGAGTAAGCTCTCGTAAAAGATTTTAAGCTTGGTGGAGCCACCTAAAGAGTAAGCTCTCGTAAAAGATTTTGAACTTAGTGGCATGATAATTCATAGTGTGACCACATGACAAGTCTTGGTGCCTTGAGAGAAATCAATAACAAATCAATAATGAACTCTCGGGTAGATTTGATGAGTCATGATATATGCTCTTGGGCCATTTGTATTCTAAAATACACCTTCATGGAAATGCCTTAACATGTTGGTCTTGAACTACTTGGAACGTGCATTGTCATTCGTCCTCCATACTAATGTGGTTTGGAATAGTGAAAAGAGAGTAGAATCTTAATGTTTATCAACTTTCAAGGATCTTTTCACATTTTATGACATCATCACTTGCACACACACTCATTCCATTGCTCGATGGATTCTGTGGTCAATTCAACTTGTGTTCTCACTGTTTATATTTGAATATCTTCTTGAAAACCGGTTGCTTATGATGCTTTAATGGACTTGTGTAATTTTTCTTATCTTGATGGTCTTGATTCATCATATGGCTCACAGTGATTGTTTCTCACTTGGTTAGGATTAAATCTTGACACTTGTGTTCATGTGTGGAGCATTTTGTGGGTATATTTTTATCGAATCTTGTTAGTTTCTTTTGAAGATTTTTTGAATGATTCGATTTAGGGGGAGTTTTTTGTTAAAAAAGTGGTTTCCATGATAGAATTTTTTTTTTTAAAAAAAAAACTTCCTTGCTAGTATCTGAAGAGAAAATTTACTCCGATACATGTTTGAAAAGGTTCAACTTATCCTACTTCAAGCGTTCACTTATAATAGAGCGTAGGTTTCGTGTTTAAACGTATGGGTTTTATCGTCATTCGAGATTCTCTTGACTTTTCTATAACATTGACCTTTAGTAGGAATAGGGATTGCCTACCCTAGGATTGTACAATTGTTTTATACAAACATGTATGTCGTTGACGCCTTTGCTTTCACTTGTATATATTGTCCTGGGTAAGGTTATTACAGTCACCCCAGAGGCTCCTTATGATTTGTGCAAAATTGAGCCGTTGACTGACCCTATTTTGTTCCCTCCTCCGAAGAATTGCGTTGAACCGCACCTTCCTTCTTGCGATCATTTTTCCTTAGCCTTACCGAGTCTGGTTTGTCATAGGACTCCAGAAAAGAAGTTGGTGATGACAGTGGTGAAGAAAATGATTAGACTAGGACACTACTTGGTTCTTTTGTATAGTCTTTCATTTCTGTTTCATCCTGTTTGGATATGAGATAACTATGCTTGTTTATTTCAGTTCCTAACTTTGTCTGCAATCTCGTTTTGGTTAAAATGAATTATTGTGGATTATCTTATATGCGGGTTATCTTTATATACTTCAAGTTTTATTTATCATTGTGAATGTTTTTGACTTGTTGAATTATGCTCCTCTCCTCTACTCCTCGGGCCTTTGTCAATCTCATTACAAAAAGGAGGAGAAGTTATTATGGGGGAGTTGTATAAGATAGAGGGAGTTTCAAGAAACTCAAGGATTTACATTTATTTCATATAATATGATGTCTTGATGATTCTTGTGTGATTTTGCAGAAGTTTCCCTTCGATTGTTGTGTTTTTATTGTTGGGGAGGTTTTGCATTTTATTGAGTCCATTGTAAGAGAATTCGTGTTGTAATGTGTCTTTTGGAAACTTTCTTATGTATGGGGTTTTGTCATGAAATTGACAAAGGGGGAGATTGAAAGGTCCCTTTGGGTTTGTCAATGTTCATGGCGAGACAATGAACTCAATTGTAAGTTCATGCTTGAGTTAGAATAAAGGTTTATCCTTAGTGCAAACTCACACTTCATTGAGAATCAAAGTGAAAACACGCCATCGGACTCAAACTCGCCACCGGAACTCACCACATGTTGGTAAGTGACCTTAATTATCATTCATAGGTGGTATGAATGCATTAGGACTTAGCCTCATATGCTAGGATGAGTTTTGAACCGCTTAAAACATCTTTTTGGACCATTCTACGCATTTCAACAGGGTGGTGTAACACCTCGAATTCCGAATCATGGGTCAACCCGAATTCAAGATCCAAAATCCGCATGTTAACTCATCACAAAGGAAAACCAGTTTATATATATATTTATCTTTCTTTATAAGTGTACGTAAGGGTAAAACATATTATAATGAATTAAGTAAGACATGCACAAAAATTTAACTTTACAATTATGGCTAAAAAGTTAATGCGTAAGAAAATAATTCACTTCATAGTTCAATACCAGATATCGAACCACAATGTTCTGATTCACGTAAATCTCCTTGAAATGCGTCTTGTAATCTAATAATTATACATTTGTGGGCTCCTTCCCATTTTTCTTAAGGCAATGGTGGAGGGTGCTTACAAAATGAAAAAAAACACTCTGACGCCCAAGTTAGTATTACACCATTTGTAGGAAAATAAATAGTATACCTTCAGCTTACGAATGGGCCAGTGTGTATAGTTTGAGAATGTTTTATGCTGAACCGCCATTACGGCTGCTTACGTACCTGTTAGGGATCAAGCATTACGTAGTTCATAACTTTAAAAAAAATGCTTATATCAATTCAGAGGTTGACTTGGCGTGCTTTGAAATCCTAGATGAGCCTTAGGATGTCTACTTTCTACTATGAGATTATCATACTTGGTTAAAATCTCAACATATGTGGAGAAGTTCAAGGACCCCAATCACAACCAAAATCGCCACTTTTGTTAGAGGAATAAAATAACGAGTTTGAAATAATAAATTCATTACTCTCAAACCTACCGTTGGATCTGCCTAATATTTTACACAAGGGTTATGAGATATATTAAATACTACTGTAAAATTTTCAGGTCAATTGAATTACGGAAAGACCTCCATCTATCATGAAACGCTGCTGGATTTACAACTCCAAATTATTAATTAGTTGGAGGATTGAAGGGTGTGGATCGAAGATCTACCTTTGGATTGGTAAATATCATATATATTTATTTGTTAATATATATAGATTTATATCATAGGGAAAGTAAAGGTTTATCAGTATTTTTTTAGGATTATGATTCATCTTGATTAAATTATATCTCAATTAGACAAGTCCTTACATGAGTAGAATTCCTGGTATATGTTTGATAATCTAGTCTCCTCTCTTTGATCGTAAATCTGATTTAGGATCCGCTAAATGTATAAAAAACTAGACAAATATATCTTTTTATGTTAAAATTTGATAACTTTTTAAGTTTGTTTACTATAGTTTGGATTCGTCCAAATTCATTGAACTATTGGGGAGACCTAGCTGTCAGAACAGATGATCTATGATCTTAGTCAATTTTCTCATTGTTAGAATTTTAGGTTATAGACTTATAACAAATATGGAGTTTGTAGAAATTTTCGTTATGTTTCATTCAAAATTAGTTTCATCTTAATTTGAGCTATATTTTACAATCTACAATTGTTTAATTGAAACTGATGCAAATTAGACAGAGAACATGGTCGTCATTAAGCCAACTGATTTCGGTACCTTACTTTAGAGTTAAAGTATGATAATCTCATAGTAGAAAGTAGACATCCTAAGGCTCATCTAGGATTTAAAAGCACGCGAAATCAACCTCCGAATTGATATAAGCATTTTTTTAAATTTATAAACTACGTAATACTTGATCCTTAACGGGTACGTAAGCAGCCGTAATGGCGGTTCAGCATAAAACATTCTCAAACTATACACACTGGCCTATTCGTGAGCTGAAGGTATACTATTTATTTTCCTACAAATGGTGTAATACTAACTTGGGCGTCGGAGTGTTTTTTTTTTGGTTTTGCAGGCACCCTCCACCATTGCCTTAAGAAAAATGAGGAGTCCACAAATGTATAATTATTAGATTACAAGATGCATTTCAAGGAGATTTACATGAATCAAAATATTGTGGTTCGATATCTGGTATTGAACTATGAAGTGAATTATTTTCTTATGCATTAACTTTTTAGCCATAATAGTAAAGTTAAATTTTTGTGTGTGTCTTACTTAATTCATTATAATATGTTCTACCCTTAAGTACACTTATAAAGAAAGATAAATATATATATATATAAACTGGTTTTCCTTTAGGCTGAGTTAACACGCCGATTTTAGATCTTGAATTCGGGTTGACCCGTGATTTAGAATTCGGGGTGTTACAACTTGGTATCCGAGCCTAGGGATTAGGTCTTACATGGGTCTGTGTGTATGGGTGCTGCTTGGATTTTTTATGTTGAGAGATTTTGCTAATTATTTAAATTAATACAACAACCTTTGTATGTTTTGCATACACTTCATATATTGAGTACATACTTAAGACAACAGACAAAACAATTCGACTAGGAAAATAGAAGAATCTTTTTAGAGAAGACTTTTTATTTATTAGAGACCCAGAAGTCTCCTTAAATTTTTGGCATCAATATCATGAAAAATTTTCATGGCCCAAAGCAACAAAATTATTACTACTAGAAGTAAGAACATGTGAAATACAAGAAAAGAACACAAATCTCCAGTTATTGAATCCGCCATATATCACAAATTGAAAGTTCCTATCAATTCATGTCTTGTAGAGGACTAGTCTATTGAATCAGCTGAGAATCGGTTAAATAACTTGGTTGATCTTAGATAGTATGTGTAGAGGTTAGATTGTATTCAAACTTGAGATAGATCGACTCAGATCTGGAACAATCTTCGTGACAGATCTGAGAAATCTTCTTCTCAACCTCAGATCTAGAAGTATGAAAGAGGAAAACCTTCGATCTGAAATGATAGTTCATACATACCTGTAGCCCCTTATCTTATATACATTTTTTTTCACAAATCTATGACTCTGAATTGTCAACAAAAATCAGCGAATGAAGACTTTGCACCTCATCATAAATTTTGAACAACGAATTCGGTACGCGTTGATCATTGAACAATGTCGATCTCCAATTAGTGTCTTAACCTAACCTGCTACTGCTAGGGGTACACTAGAGTACTATGAGAATTGAGAAAAAAAAATGGGAAAGATAAGGATAGGTGTAATACCCGGTTACCTAAAGGCTACTAATGTCGGGGGGCAGCCCACTTCTACTAAGGGCACCCTGTAAGAGTTTTAGTAAGTTTGGGTTTATTATAGATATAAATACAAACTCTAACCTAAAACCCCTTCATTTTGCTTTGATCGACCAAGAGAGAGGAAGAGAGAGAGAAGGCAATCGGCCAGGCAAGTGGGAGAAAGAAAGCTTCTTGAAGGAAAACCTAGGGTACGAGAAGGAAGATCGCAGTGATCGCGTTCATGAGAGAGAGCACAGGGATTCTTCTTCTTCCTTGCAGTTGGGAAACCGTTGCATTGAGGCAAGTAGTAACTTGCTCTTTTGGTGTAGATTTAGGGTATTCATGGTATTGCTAGGCTTCCTTAATGATTGAATGCATGAAAACCTAGTTCATATGTCGTTTATATGTTGTTGCATGCGAATTATGTGAGAGAATGCTTGTAATCCATGATCTTATGATGTGTGCATATTTCTAATGGCTAAAATGCGTGGAATCTAAGTACATATGATGCATATATGAATCTCTAATGTTTGCAGGTGAGAAAACCAAGTTTCTATGAGGTTTTTAGGTGGAACAAACCCTGAAATTGCGAGAAAACCCTGGGGTTATCGATACCCTCTCAGTGGGTATCGATACCTGCCTAGTTTGGGTCGACAAAGAAGGCTAGTATCGATACCCTCTCTGTGGGGTATCGATACCAACAGGATCTGTTCACTACGGATCAACCAGTATCGATACCCACCAAGGGGGGTATCGATACCAATTGGCTTTTGGCCCTGAATGTTATTTTAAGCCCTTTTTTATGGTAAGCTCATGTTTAAAGGATATCATGATGTATGATATGTAGGGTATGGTCTATCTATGTGTTTAAAAAGCATGGAATGCATATTTAAACTACTTGTTAACTACTTTCATGAAGATGAACATTTGTGGACACATATGTTATGTAAGAAACCTTCATAAGCTTGATGTGTGCTTAATAACTTGTTTGGCTTGTGTGCAAATAAAGTTTAGGTCTTGTATATGCTTGGTCCTCTCCAAGCGAGGTCTACAGAATCACCGAGTGAGGTCTACGGAATCACTTGACACATAAGTAACGCCGAAAGGGTTACCAGTGTTCGGGGGATAGATTTCGAGCCGGTTCATCAGATTCACGTGGCGCACGGCCAATGTCTCAATTGAACTATAGGGACGGGTGAAAATATGGGTAATAACTAGAGAGCACTACTTGTTGCGATAACTTAATCTTAACTGAAGATCATAAAACACAACAGCTGTGAAATCTGTGAATCGTTTATCTTGTTACACTTTCCTACTTTATATCATGACATATCTTGTATTTATGTTAAAACACTTACCCTTGTGAAGCACATGGTTAACCCGAATCTAAGCTAAGGGAACTAGTGAACCTGCTGGCTAGGTTTTGACCTAGCACCATTATTCTTACTGGTCCAGGACATCAGGCGAATACACGGTAGGGTGGAGTTTGTTGGGCAGGAATAAATCTTCAGAGACTTTGTAGAGTTCCATGAAGATGTAGGACTTTACTTTTGCTTGGGTTCAGTTTGTTTGGAAATTGTTTAGTCCATTGTTCTTCGGGAATATTCATTAATTCATTTGTTCATTTGACATCTTATCATAAAAGTTAATAAAGTTTATTTCAGTTTTATTTTACTTATGTATTGAATGTGATTGCAGCTTCTTGTTAGCTTGGTGTAACGCGTACACCTTAGAGCTACAGGTTGTTAATGGTTCCGCGGGAATGCCCGGTTCTCATTGAGTAGGGGCTGAAGACCTGAAATATGAGGGCGGGCCATTACAGTTGGTATCAGAGCCTCAGGTTCAAAGTCCTAGAGGGAGTTGTGTTGAGTTAGGTTGATGTTTGTGACACATAGGCACATCCTATGACACATTTGGATGTTTTGGTTATTTTTGTGTGATTGTTGTTGCTTGACTAGTCTAAGAGTTAGACTATATTGTTTGGGTCTATAGGTTGGTTATGAACCTTATCTAGATGGGCGGGTACAAGGAAACAGGTAGAACCGTATCATGTTAAGGTACCACCATCAGCAGAGTAAGTGGAAACACCTACATAGTTTGGTTATGTAGACACCTCAAGTGATTAGGTTTTCCCTACGCTTGGAAGTTTGGTGGAACCGTGTATTTCACCTATGTAGTGCAAGAGTTAAGAAAGCAACGAGCGTCTTAGTAGAAGAACTTGTTATACACATTGAGATGTGCAGTAGATGTTGATTGTCCATATGGGAATGGGATCTATACAGATGTGAAATAGATGCACTAGATGTAGAAGTGCAGGAATGGGTAGTGATGACTTCCAGCCTTATCTGCAATGGTTTGAGAGTAGTAGCCCATTGACAGACTAAGGCTATAGACTAGAAACTAAACAATGAGGTGTGAAGACCTTTTTTTTAGTGGTATCTCCCATAGGTGAAAGGATACTAGTGAATAGTATTTATAGGATTTAATAGTCAGTTGTGGAGGACTGGACTTCTTTTTAGATCGTTTTTATAGATCTGAATGGTTGAGATGGATATTAGGCATGGATTCGCCTGTTTCATACCATCCAAGGTTAGACTGTTACGCGTAAATAGTAAAATTTTCCATCCCCGAGGAAATGACATACGTGTTGTCGTTATCACAAGGATGTGGTCTCGATAGGACACACCTGTACTTTGTAGATATGTTGGAACATCCGGTTGAAGGTAGAGAGCTTGAATCGATTCTTGTGGTGCACTAATACCGCGATATATATGGCAAGGTCCTAGGGTTACCACCTCACAGAGAGAGAGAATTCTACTTGCAGCTGGTTCCGAGCACAAAATCGATTGCTAAGACACCTTATCGGATGGTCCAACTGATATGAAAGAGTTAAAGAATCGGATAGACCAGTTATTGGCTCAGGGTTTCATTCATCGTAGTTCGTTCACTTATTTTTTGAATTAGATGAAGGTGAGTCTATAAGACTTTGCATAGACTATCGAAATGTGAGTAAGGTATAGGTTTGGGGTGAGCATATATCCTTTACCTATGATAGAAACCTTAATTGTTTGGCTCAGAGAAACGTACTAGCTTCCCATTTTGACGAAGGGTAGTACAGTAACGTGAGTCTGGAACAGAACTTTTTGTGATTAGGTTCTGTACGAGAAAAGAATCTGTAGATATTTTTGGTAATGTTGATTAGGCTTGTGAAGGCCTTAACATTTTTTTTGTTTGACCATGTTAGTCAGGCCTAATTTTAGAGACGTGGAATAAGGTTGTAAATACCTTTATAGTTGATTTCATGATCAACCCCGAAATGCATGAGGGTAGTGGGATCCATTGTGTAAAGTAATGTAAGCACTGAGTGAGTGCTAATGTTTTTCCAAAATTTGACAAATGTGAATTTTGGGCAGCATAAGGTGAAGATCTTAGGACATGAAGTGTCCAGTATTGGAGTGACTGTGATAATTTCTCCAAATGATCATGACTGAGGGTCGTAAGTTTTCTACTTGGGTCGGGCATTATTGACTGTCCATTGTGGAAATTTCTTCATAGCACATGTTCCTAAGGCCCTTTTTAGCTAGGGAAGGTGTGGAGACGTTCGAGTGAGGAAGTTAGTTTGAACAAACCTTCTATAACAGTACACTCATATGGCATCACCATGTTCATAAATCTTCTCGGAGGTGAACTTGGATGAGTGGTGGTTTCGAATGCAACACATTGGTGGTTAGGGTGTGTCTTCTTGTTGATGAAAAGGTAGTTGTTATGCATAGGAATGCCAAAGGGATAAGAGGAAAGTTTAATCGACTCATGATACCGCGTTGGTAGTTTTGATGTCCTCTTATGTTGGGGGGGAATTAGGTGATTAGTGAGGAGGCGTAGCTTACTATAGAAACCTCAATGATTTGAATTCTCATAAGCAAGAATTAAAACTTTAGACTATGGAGATGGTTTGGATTTTGAAGGACTGTAACTCCAAATAATCATATGTCTCGGGATAGTGAATGTAATAATTGACATGTGAATTGGATAACCAGGAATGGTGTGACTTCCGAGAAGGGTTATCATCAGTGAACGTTAGAGATGGCATCTAAGTATATTTAAGATATGGATTCTTGGCACAGGAATAAATGTTATTGGGTTGCTTAGCAGCTCAATTATACTTGTGAGTTGAAAGAGGAGCGATAGTGGATAGCTCCAAAGTTCAGGCTATACTGAAGTGGCGGCAACCCACTACAGTGACAGAGATAAGGAGTATCCTAAGTTCGGTTGGGTACTACAAGCGGTTTATCAAAGGATTCTCAAGTATAGCAGGTCCTTTGACAAGTCTCACTATGAAGGACGTTCCATTCAAATGGGATGACAAGTGTGAGCAAGCGTTTCAAGAACTGAAGGCAAAGTTGGCAACAGCTCCAGTTGATCATATCGGAGTGTAGAGCCGAACTCGTAGTTTTTACCAATGTGTCGCATCAAGGACTGGGATGTGTTTTGATGCAGAACAACCGAGTGGTTACTTATGCTTTGAGACAGTTGAGGATACATGAGTACAACTATCTGACTCATGATCTCGAGTTAGCAGCTGTAGTGTTTGCACTCAAGAATTGGAGGCAATACTTGATAGGTGAAAGGTTTGAGCTCTTTTCGGATCACAAGAGTCTCAAATACTTATTTTCACAGAAGGATCTGAATATGAGGCAGCGAAGATGGTTGGAACTACTGAAGGACTATGACTTCCAGTTGTAGTACCATCTAGGAAAGGCTAATGTGGTGGCAGATGCTCTTAATAGGCAGCCTAGGGGCATAGTGGCGACTATGATGGTCCAGCAGTGGCGACTATTGGAGACAGCTTCAGAGTATGACTTTGATTTGACAACCCGCGAGCAGAGACAGCTGTTGTTGGGGAGAATGGTCATACGACCTACTCTAGTGAGCCAGAGGTTCAAGGGACGTTGTGTGTTCTAGAGAAATCTGAGCTAAGGAAGGACATCTTGAATGAGGCGCATCGTACTAAGTATACCATATATCTGAGAGAGAACATGATGTATCAGAATCTCAAACGACATTTCTGTGGTTAGGAATGAAACGTAGCATTGAAGAGTTTGTGCGTATATGCTTTACTTATCAGCAAGTAAAGGCAAAGCACTAGAAACCAGCGGGTACTTTGCAATCCTTTGATATACCCGAGTAGAAACGGGGGAATATATCTATGGATTTCATTGACGGATTACTCAAGACTAGGAAGGAAAACAACTCCATTTGGGTGATCGTGGACAGACTGACCTAGTGTGCACACTTCGTGTCAGTCAAGAAGACATACACTGCAGAGCAGTTGGTTACGTTGTATGTGAAGGAGATAGTTCGATATCACGGAGTGCCAGTCTCAGTGGTGTCGGATCAGGATACTTCATTCACCTCGAAGTTTTGGAGAGCTTTTCAAGACGCTATAGGAACGCAACTTGACTGTAGTATTGCTTTTCATCCGCAAATCGATGGACAGACAGAGAGAGTTAACCAAGTGTTAGAGGACATGCTCTGTTGGGTAGTTCTAGACTACAAATAATTGGGAAAATCTATTATCACTTGTAGAGTTTGCATACCATAATAGTTACCAAACCAACACCGGGATGGCACCGTGTGAAGCATTGTAGGGAAGACCCTACAGATCTCCAGTATATTGGGCAGAAGTTAGAGAGTCAAAACTTCCAAGACTAGAGACAGTACAGCAGACTATAGAGAAGATAGCTCTAAACAGAGAGCGTATGTATACAGCACAGGGACGCCAGAAGAGCTACACAAATCAGATGCATAGGGAGTTAGAGTTCGAAGTAGGTAATCAAGTACTTCTGAAGGTCTCACCTAGGAAGGATATACTTTGGTTCGGTAAGAAGGGGAAGATAGCACCGCGTTTCGTGGGATCTTTTCCTATCTTAGAGAATGTAGGGAAAATGGCTTATCGATTAGCTTTACCAGATCAGTTGGTAGGAGCCCACAAAGTTTTCCATGTGTCTATGCTTCGGAAGCATCTCAGAGATGAGGATCGCCCAGCAGTGGTCGATTTCCACGATCTAGAGTTATAGCCAGGAGCAACCTATGTAGAGAAACCTTATAGGATTCTTGACTACAAGGAGTAGAAGCTTAGGTCAAGATCAACACCTTAGGTGAAGGTGCAGTGGCATCACCATGAAGAGCGTGAGGCCACGTGGAAGAGAGAAGAAGAGATTCGTGCGAGTTACCCAGAACTTGTCGTTGAAGGGAGTATGTGCGATTTTGAGGACAAAATCCTCTTTTAGGGGGGGGTAGATTGTAATACCCGGTTACCTTAAAGCTACTAATGTTGGGGGCAGCCCACTTTTACTAAAGGCACCCTGTAAGAGTTTTAGTAAGTTTGGGTTTATTATAGATATAAATACAAACTCTAACCTAAATCCCATCCTTTTGCTTTGATCGACCAACAAAGAGGAAGAGAGAGAGAGTGAAGAGTCAAAAGAGAAATGATGAGAGAGAAGGTAATATAGAGAAAGTAAGGAGTGAAAGTGACATGGGACGAGAAAATAGGGGTGAAATGAGAAAAATGGTGAAAGTGATTTGAGAGATAAAGAGATGACATTATGGTCACTTTTGACTTTTTGCCACGTAATGTTGTAGTTTGTACCAGATAACACAATTATTCTGAATTGAAACAAAACAAAGCTCCTGTTGCACTTCAATTTGGATGATCAGAAATTGGGATGTTATAATTTGGTATGATTCACATGCATACTCTTTGATCTTATGTCTTGATCATGTTGCACCGTGTGCACTAAATTATTAAATTAACCTAGATTATTATGTATAATTATGCGAATGCATTGAACTACGATTTAAGATATTAGCCGTGATTTTGACGCGTTTGCAATATGATTAGATCAGAGTGGCTGTGGAAGTTTAGTGGAACTTACTAAACATTAATTGACACTGACGCGTAATTAATACACTTATTTATGTTATACACAATAAACAAGTGGTTGCCGAACTAAGGATTAAAATTGGACTGATCGGGACCGTGATTTTCTCAGAGGGATTGATATCCCGCTACCAATAGTTGTGGTTGCCGAACCAAGGATCAAAATTGGAAGTGGTTGTCAGACCAAGGATCAAAATCAGACTTATCGGGACAGTGATTTTCCCAGAGGGATTGATATCCCGCTATCGATAATTGTGGTTGCCAAACCAAGGATCAAAATCGGAAGTGGTTGTCGAACCAAGGATGAAAATCAGACTGAACAATGATTTTTCTAGAAGGATTGATATCCCGCTATCAATAGTTGTGGTTACCGAACCGAGGATCAAAATTGGACGTGTTACATCGGATAAGTGTAACATAATAAACCTACTCACTATAATAATGAAAAAAAAATTAGAGAGAGATAACTCATAAATATAGAAATATTGTATTACAGCTCAGTATCAGTGATTTGAATGTTTAATTGATCGATCACAGATAAAAATAAATATGTAACTGCTATGTTTAACATAACGATATGAAATTAATTAGTGGGCGTATTGGAAGGATACTTGTAGTCATTTACTTGTATTGCTAATGAATTTCGAGGACGAAATTCCTTTAAAGAGGGTAGAATGTAATACCCTAAATTTTCAAGTTCAAATTCGACTTGGGTCTAACCCGAGAACTCGTATTATGAACTTGTTTCAAATTAAATTATCTTCTGTGTAGTTGTCTTTTGTAAGAAAAAAATAATATTTTTGTATGGACTAGATAAACTAAACCAATATTATTTATGGGTGAAATGGGCTAAGCCCATATTTACTTGTTTTGGGTTAAGCCAATCCAACATTTTATGGATTACTATTTATTGTTATATTCGTATATATATTCGTCAGTAAACTTCAAACCTATTTTTGGGCATCTTATGGTCTGAATTGAGCTCGGGCTATTTCTGATGAAGTTGTAGCTCTATGAATCATGTTTTCAAAATGGTATTATTTGTGATATTTCGACTTATGGTATGGTATTATTTGTGATATTTCGACTTAAGGAATAATGTTGATCCACTTTAAACTTTTAATTTAGACCATAAGATCACTTTCATTGACACATGTATTCATATCATTAAAATAGGGACATAAGTTATATCAAAATTTTGGTACACAAACTTGAACTATTTATTATTTTTATTAAATAATTTGACTAAGAATAATAACAATAAAGATTTTTCAAATATCCACGACCCCCACTACTACACCAAAATGGGATATTTGTAACACATTATTTTGAGGATTTGTCACGATTATAATCATGAGGAGTGTTATCATGTTTATAACCGCAACAATTCACTTTAAATGTTACAAAAATCTAATGAATTAATGCTAAAAACATTGTAACTCGTGTAAACATAACAATTAAACGTTCACCGAAAAACAAATTTAGGACCGCGACTTTTTTTTTTCACTCCCCGCGTAGATTTTTTGCACTCCCGCCTAGCTTTTTTTTCACACCCGCTTCCTTTTGTGTTCCCCTCTAAAAACTTCATCATCTCAGAACTCTCCTCCACCTTCTGCACACACCAACATTACAGAGAACTCAGAGAAATAGTCCCATCACCACCGTCGTGCACATCCCCATTACTTCTACAGGTAACCCTATCTCTCTCTTTGCTCTTTTTCTCTTGAGACCTCTCGAGACCTCTCTCAACTCTCTTCTCTCTCTCTCTCTCTCAAATCTCTCTGCTTTTTCTCGATCTACTCTCAAATCCCTCTCTCTTCTCTCTCGACCTACTCTCTATCCCTACTCTCTCTCCCTACTCTCTCTATCTTCGTTCTCTCTGCTCTATCTACCACAGACTCTCAACTCTCTCTCGATCTCTCTCAACACAAAAGATATGATGAAATAAAATAGGTATAAGGAAAGAGATTACCATAAAGCGAATCGGTGCCCAAAAATAGCATGGGTTGCCTCCCAGCAAGCGCTAAGTTTAACTTCTTCAGCCAGACAAACCAAGAAAGTCAATCCTGGTAGACAGGATCTTTCAGAAGAGTTTCCTCAACTTCTGGGAGAAGTAACTCTAAAAACGGTTTAAGACGTTGATCATTAACTTTAAAAATATTACCGTTTTCAGTGTTCTTGATATCGACAGGCCCATGTGGATATATATGATGAATTTCAAAGGGACCAGTCCACCTAGAACGTAACTTACCAGGAAATAAATGCAACCTAGAATTATACAAAAGGACTTTCTGACCAATTTCAAAAGATTTACGATTAATATTTTTATCATGAAACAGTTTCATTCGGTCCTTGTATGTTTTAGCATTGTGGTATGCGTCATTCCTAATTTCCTCTAACTCATTGAGTTGAAGTTTCCTATGTGAATCAGCTTTATCTAGGTTGAAATTGAACGTTTTGATTGCCTAATATGCTCTATGCTCCAATTCCACAGGCAAGTGGCAGGCTTTGCCAAAGACAAGCCGGTAAGGTGACATCCCAATTGGCGTTTTGAAAGCAGTACGGTATGCCCAAAGCGCATCATTTAGTCGAAGTGACCAATCTTTGCGGTTCGGATTAACCGTTTTTTCTAAAATTTGTTTTATTTGCCGATTAGAGACTTCAACTTGGCCACTAGTCTGTGGGTGATATGGGGTAGCAACTTTGTGAGTAATCGAATACTTTTTAACCAATGATTCAAATGCACGATTACAAAAGTGCTTACCCCCATCACTGATAATGGCTCGAGGGGTTCCAAAACGAGAGAATATATTATCTTTTAAAAATTGGACTACAACCTTGTGATCATTTTTTTTACAAGCTACCGCCTCGACCCATTTAGAAACATAGTCAACCGCTACAAGAATATATAAGTTGCCAAAAGAATTAGGAAATGGACCCATAAAATCAATACCCCAGACATCAAAGATCTCAATTATTAAAATAGGATTAAGAGGCATCATGTTCCTACGAGTAATACTCCCTAATTTCTGACAACGTTCACACGCCTTACAAAACACATGGGAATCACGAAAAATTGTGGGCCAATAAAAACCACACTGCAAAATCTTTGCAGCGGTCTTTTTCGAACTAAAATGACCCCCACATGCATGATCATGACAAAAAGAGATGACACTAAGATGCTCACTATCAGGGACACATCTCCTAATGATCTGATCAGGACAATACTTAAACAAGTAAGGATCATCCCAGAAAAAGTAACGTACCTCGGTTAAAAATTTAGACTTATCTTGTTTAGTCCAATGTGATGGCATTTCGCCAGTAACAAGATAGTTCACAATATCAGCAAACCAAGGTAATTGGGAAGTAGTAAAGAGTTGTTCATCAGGGAATGTCTCGACAATAGGTAAGGACTCAGATGAAGAATCTACGATAAGCCTAGACAAGTGATCTGCTACCACATTTTCAGAACCTTTCTTGTCCCGAATTTCAATATCAAACTCTTGTAGCAATAATATCCAACGAATCAACCGCGGCTTAGCATCCTTCTTTGAAAGAAGGTACTTAAGTGCAGCATGATCAGAGTGGATGATGACTTTAGATCCTAACAGATAAGACCTAAACTTGTCTAAGGCAAACACAACTGCTAAAAGCTCCTTCTCAGTGGTGGAATAATTCAATTGTGCATCGTTTAGTGTCCTACTTGCATAATAAATTACATGGTGTAACTTATTTATGCGTTGCCCTAGAACTGCTCCAACTGCATAGTCAGATGCATCACACATAATATCAAAGGGCTCACTCCAATCAGGGGGCTGAATAATAGGGGCCGAGGTCAACAACAACTTAAGCTTCTCAAAAGCTTTTGAACACTCATCATCAAAGACAAAAGCAGCATCTTTAGCAAGTAAATTACAAAGTGGTCTAGAAATTTTGCTAAAGTCTTTAATGAATCGACGATAAAAACCAGCATGACCTAAGAAAGACCTAATTTCTTTCACTGTACGTGGCTCAGGAAGACTAGAGATCAAGTCAATCTTAGCTTTATCTACCTCTATGCCCTTGTCAGAAATAACATGCCCTAAGACAATTCCCTTACGAACCATAAAATGACACTTCTCCCAATTCAAAACGAGATTTTTCTCCTCACAACGGATAAGAACTAATTTCAAATGCTGGAGACACTCGTCAAAAGAGGATCCAAATACTGAGAAATCATCCATGAATACCTCTAGGAAACGCTCTACCATGTCAGAGAAGATACTAATCATGCACCGCTGAAAAGTAGCGGGCGCATTGCATAACCCAAAGGGCATGCGACGATAGGCGAACGTACCAAATGGACAAGTGAAGGTAGTCTTCTCTTGATCCTCTGGTGCAATAGGTATTTGGTTATAACCAGAATAACCATCAAGAAAACAGTAATATGAATGACCGGCTAATCTCTCAAGCATTTGATCGATGAAAGGAAGAGGAAAGTGGTCTTTCCTCGTGACCGAATTCAACTTTCTGTAGTCGATACAAACTCGCCACCCGGTGGTCATACGAGTGGGAACTAACTCATTCTGGTCATTTTGGACTACAGTAATCCCTGATTTCTTAGGTACAACCTGAACGGGGCTGACCCAAGAACTATCCGAAATGGGGTATATGATACCCACATCTAATAACTTTAGGACTTCAGCTCTAACAACCTCTTTCATATTTGGATTAAGCCTACGTTGCATTTCTCGTGAAGTTTTGGCATTTTCTTCTAAATGGATACGATGCATGCATACGGAAGGACTTATACCCTTAATATCTGCTATGGTCCACCCTATGGCTAATTTGTGTTCCCTAAGGACATCAATTAGTTTGTCTTCTTGTTCCTCAGTTAACTCAGAAGCAATTATGACAGGTAGACTCTCATTTGGACCTAAATATGCATATTTCAACTCAGATGGTAATGGTTTTAGGTCCAATTTAGGTGGTGACTTAACAGAAGGGACATGTTTAGACTCAATAGGTGGTAGGGGTTCTACTCTGGCTTTCCAAGTTTCTGTGTCCATGAGAGGGGTAGAATCTAATAATGCATTGACCTCTTCAGTAACACTATCTATATCAAAATCACAACCAAAATGAGCTAAACATTCCTCTAATGGGTCCTTGTAACTTGACTGCAAGAACCTATCATGAACTAGACTCTCTATAAGGTTAACTTGAGAAACCTCATCAAAGTCTGGTGGTTTAGAGCTTATGTCAAAAACATTAAGCTCAACTGACATATTACCAAAAGAGATTTTCATAACACCATTCCTACAGTTAATCAGAGCATTTGAAGTCGCTAGAAACGGACGACCTAGGATAACAGGGATATGGTTGTTGGGATTAGCTACAGGTTGGGTGTCTAAGACAATGAAGTCTACTGGAAAAAAGAATTTATCAACCTGAATGAGTACATCCTCAACAATACCACGAGGTATCTTAACAGAGCGATCTGCTAGCTGCAAAGTTACCTTCGTGGGTTTCAACTCTCCGAGACCAAGTTGCTCGTACACAGAATAAGGTAACAGATTAACACTCGCACCTAAGTCAAGCAAAGCTTGCTCAATCTTATGATCACCTATGACACATGAAATAGTAGGACATCCAGGATCTTTGTACTTAGGTGGGGTACGGTGTTGCAGAATGGAGCTAACTTGTTCACAGAGGAAGGCTTTCTTATGCACATTCAACCCACGCTTGACTGTACATAAGTCCTTCAAGAATTTGGCATAAGAAGGGACCTGTTGAATTGCATCGAGAAATGGGATATTTATTTTTACTTGTTTAAACACTTCCATTATCTCATTATAATGATTACCCTTCTTAGGCTTTTGAAGCCTTTGTGGGAAAGGAGCAGCAGGGACAAAAGTCTTTGCAGGTGGTGCTACAGGTTGCAATGGGACATAACTAGGACTCTGACTCCCTGGGTCAGCTGATGAAGTGATCCTATCCTGTTCTACACTTTTCTGTGACTGACTCCCATTAATTTCCTCATCCTGACTAGGCATTTGGACTATATTGTCTACCTGTCTACCCGACCTAAGGGTTGTGATGGCCTGAATTTGCTCACGAGAACTTAAGTTGGAGGGATCTTTGACCTCAAATTGACCATTTGGGTTAGGTACAGGTTGACTAGGAAATTTACCCTTCTCACGTTCTCCTATAGCAGTTGCTAATTGACCCATTTGAGTTTTTAGAATAGAGAGTTCTTGGCTATTAGTTAGGAGTGCCTGATTAGTGGTTTGCATGAATTGTTGAAGGGTTTCCTCTAAAGATGGCTTCCTCTGATGTGGTGGGACATACGGAGGAGCTTGATGGGGAATAGGAGGATAATTCATGTGTGCCTGCACAGGGGGTTGCACTATTTGATTATTCTGAGTCTGCCCTTGACTCCAAGAGAAATTAGGATGGTTCCTCCAGTTAGGATTATATGTGTCAGAGAAAGGACTACCAAACGGTTTCTTATATGTGTTAAGAGCATTAGCTTGCTCAGCTATATACTCATGAAATGATGCAATAGAAGGACACGTTTGAGCTGTGTGAGAAGGACTCCCACATAATTGACACACTTCACTATTGGCGTGAACAGAAGAACTCTCCCCTTTACTCATGGATAAAGCTTCCACTTTTCTAGTTAAACTAGCTATTTTAGCACTCAGATCTACCTCCTCATTAACTTCATAAATTCCACCCCGTTTAGGTTGTGAAGACACTTGTGGAGCTACCTTGTCAATCCTACCTGAATACACCCATTGCTGAGATGTTTCAGACAAAGACTCAAGAAATCTCCACAAAGCATCTTCCTCCATGGACATAAAATCTACACCACTTCTGGACTCAATTAATTGACGATTTTGTGGTGAAAGACCCTCAAAGAAGAATTGGACTAACTGCGATTTTCCAAAACCATGGTGTGGACATTTTAAGATAAGATCCTTAAATCTCTCCCAACATGTGAAAAATTGCTCACCATCGTTTTGAGAAAATTGCATTATAAGTCGACGATAGTTGGTAGTTTTGTGCATAGGAAAGAATTTAATCAAAAATTTATTGCACAACTCATTCCAAGTAGTGATGGAATTGGGTTCCAAGGAGTACAACCAGGACTTTGCTTTGTCCTTCAATGAGAAAGGAAACAGACGAAGACGAATTTGCTCCTCATTAACACTGTTATATTTGACGGTGGAACAAATATCTAAGAATTCCTTAACATGGAGGTATGGATCATCAGAATCTCGACCATGAAAAAGAGATAACTGATTTATTGCCGCTCTCAAGTCAAAATTTCCCCGAATTGCGGGCAACACAATACATGACGGGTTCGTAATCTGAATTGGAGTATATTGATCTCTAAGGGTTCTACCCTGGATTTGATTTCTATCTCCCATTTCAGAAAAAGTTGACGAACCGTTTTCAGAAGAATATACTGATTCTTCGTCAAAGTAAATAGGATTTTCAGATATCTCAATTATGTTTTCCAGTGTGACCACACTCTTTCTACCCCTTTCTTTTTTTTTTAACAAAAAGACTAAAGACTACCTAAATTAAAATGCAAAGAAGGATCCTAAGATGATGCGCACCCAGACTGTAAATAAACAAGCAATCCTAATAATCTAAGATCACCGATTTAAATAATTCAAGGAATGCACCACACAAGAAAAGAAAAAGAAATTGCTCCTACTCTTTGAAATTTGACACGTACTCCAGTTCAATACGCAAAAACCCTCAATTCTGAGTCCGTGAATCACTTGTCTAAACTTGCGTTACGTTAATCGGTGCTTCGCTTTCTTTAGAAGGCAAGACTCCTCTCACAAAGAGGTGAGAAGAGGAAGCATTCCAATTAACCTCACTAGTCGACTTGCTTTTCACTTCGTAAGATAGAAAGGGAGTCTACGTACGTCACTTGATAGACTGTATCAAAAATCTAGAGTTTTCCTACGAGCTCTACCTGTCCTAAATTTGGTTTCTACTCGATTTTAGACGGTGATCCTTCAAATTAATTAATTATCCTAACGAGTGGGTGACTCGTATTTCTTAACAGATAAAAGGACCCAGCACTAAATCTTTCAAATTGTAACCTAAATCTAGCACACAAAAGCGACCAGTAACCGCGTGCTGATGCGGTGATTAGATTTGCTCACCTCCGGCGTGTAACCTTCTGTGAGGTTAACTTAATACGCCGGGAGAAGTTCGTTAATCATGAATAAGAATATGCTTTCTTCCGATTCTTCAGCACGCTAAATCACTTTTCACTTCTTCTCTAGAAACCTGTAAAATAAAAAAAACAAAACACCTAAACCGTAAAAGGAACTGAAAGAACTAATTAAATTAAATATAAAAAGTGAAACCTATTTTTTTTTTTTAACAGAAAAAATAAAAATTAGAGAGAAAAATTTAATTAACCTAAATCTGATTTGAATACCGTTACTTGTCCCCGGCAACGGCGCCAAAAACTTGATGTGAATTTAAACTAACCTAAATTAAAAGATTAATTTAAATCAAATAATACTCGCAAGTGCACGAATCATACATAGATATGGCTCGTATTACGAGGTCGATCCCACGAGGACAAGAATAAAAAGTATCAAACTAAATCTAAAATTAATTAAATTCTAATCCTAGTAATTTGAATTCAAAGATGATTTAAAAACTGATGATTTAATTAAAGCAAAGAAGATTAAACTACTAATTAAAAACAATTGAGTAAAACAATGGGAGAATTTACTAAGGTTTCAGAATCTACTTTGTAGAACCCACAATAAAGTTATGTATAGATACTAATTTTCTTCTCGATAACCGCATACTAGGCTAGTAATCAAACATGCTAGTATGGAAGATTGAACATTAAAACCCTTTTTAAAACAACCTAATATATTATTCCACTTCACTTGAAGGATCAAAAATAAATTAACCTAAGTATCCGAAAAATCGAAAAAACACAGATTATCCAATTTTGATTTAATACTTTACAAAACCAAGTTGATAGTTGGTAGAAAACTATCCCAAACTACATGTAAGATCATCACATGTGTCCGAGGTTTCATCCCTAACAATTATACGAAGCTAGAATAATTAAAACATTAATACCACTTTNATCAAATTAGTGTACTCACAAAAATAATTAAAAGATTACGTTCCACCTCTTTCTCTCCTATCGATTTCTCTTGTACGTACTATATGGCAGCAGCACCTTTTTTCTCTTCTTTCTTGAACTTTGTACGGCAGCAGCAGCCCTTTTCTATACGTCCAGCAGCTCTCCTCCTTTTTTTGTTTTGCAATCGGCACCCTATTTTTATAATTGACCCTTACTAATATCCATATCCCAAATGGTTTCTATCTGCCGACCTCCCAATGAATACTTCAAATACAAATAAAAATTTAACTGGTGGGACCCACGATTGGTTGTCTTCAAAGAGAAGGAAAAGAAAATAAGCTGCCCTCGAAATTCGTGCAATAACTTGGTTTGACATGGATGAAATTATCAAAACCTATACGTAACATAACTCTAGAGATGTATTTTAAAGTGATGCTGACATCATCGTGGGACCACTTGTTGTTGTAGAACTCAATTTTGTCAATAGTTATACACGTTGGAGATAGGTGGGTCCACTAGAGAGAAGTATTTTTATAATGAAAACAAAATTTGTTTTCTACTAAAAACTTAATTGTCCACCTTCCAAACGTATGAAGCAAGCATAAATTGAGTATTTGATGACATCATGCTGATGTCATCAACTAATTTTATTGGATTTGAAATCAGTTGATTTCTTTTGGCTTCCTTAAACATGCAAAGGGTGCTCTTATTAATTTCTCCAGGTGCCTTCATTAATTGTGCTCAATTTGGAATCCGAGGGCTCACAAGTTATATATTTTTGTGGTCTTCGACTAATATATGCACATTAACAAAAACACACTTAATTAATTCAAATGAAGTTAAATAATTAACTAACTAATACAAATATAAGGTAGCAAATGTAATATAAATATGATTATCAGTTATTATTATTAAAAAAATTTTAACCCAACGCATTGCATCTAAAACAATATTATTTGTGTTTGTTTTGCAGCACAAAATATTCATCCACAACACTTCAATCAATTGAAAAAAAATTAATTAGTAGACCAAAAAAAATTTTAAAACCAATATAATTGGAATTAAAAATATAATTGAGGAATTGATTAAATTCATTACCTCTCTTTGATTGAGTAAAAGATATTACCTGCACTAAAATAATATCAGTGTAGGAACAAAGGTTAATAACACAAATGTTTCCCATTCATTACAAATTCTCTATCCATTTGCTGTGAAAAATTATGATTATATTAATCCTAAAAGTCCATGTTTATAAATTTTCAGAAAAATACATCTTATAAAAAAAAACAGAAATAATCGTAGATAAAAATTAACCCACCTGATAAAGCTTTCATCTTCTTTATCTGATCTAAAAAGAACAATTTGTTAGACATTTTGCATACAAATTTAGAACCTAAATAAAAAAAAGAAGAATTTATTTAAAAAATAAGAAAAGATAAAGATACAACCTAAGGTACCTTACACGACATATATACATAATGCTTGATATTAATTAGAGGTAACATAATTACCATTACTAGTAATTAACGTATCTTAATTGGGCCAATTTTAGAATCTCTATTATATGCAATATACATAAATTAAGAAATAATTATTATTACTATTACAATTTCTTTTGCTTCCTATTATAATGAGATAATATAGAGAGTCAATGAGAGAAAAAATTGATGAGTGAAAAATGAGTATTAATGTGTTTACAAAATTATTATTCTTAGTAAGCAATGTTATTACTCTTGTTATGAAAGGAATTTGTGAATATGGCACATTCAACTTTAAAAAGTTGGGAGTATATGACACATCAATTTTGAAAGTGTTGAGAGTGTAACACGTAAGCTGCAAAAGAATAGATAGATTAGATTAGAAAGAAAAAAAAATAGTGGAACCATTTATATTAGTAAATAGTAATTATACTCATTTTATATATTTTAGTAGTGATTAAAATTAATAGTAATTAATTTTAATAGTAACTCCTAATATAAAAATGATTAATTAAATAGTAATTAATTAATTAAATATATATTATTGCAGTAGTAATTACTACCAATTAAAAATGAGTATTAATGTGTTTACAAAATTATTATTTTTAGTAAGCAATGTTATTACTCTTGTTATGAAAGGAATTTTTGAATATGACACATTTAGCTTTGAAAAATTAGAAAAATATGACACCTCAGTTTTGAAAGTGTTGAGAGTGTGACATGTTAGCTGTAAAATAATAGATAGATTAGATTAAAAAGAAAAAAAATAGTGGAAGCATTTATATTAGTAAATAGTAATTATGCTCATTTTATATATTTTAGTAGTAATTAAAATTAATAGTAATTAATTATAATTGTAACTCCTAATATAGAAACGGTTGATTAAATAGTAATTAATTAATTAAATATATATTATTGCAGTAGTAGTTACTACCAATTAGAAACTGTTAAAGTTATTACTGATATGATTATCTTAATTATTAGTGAATAATGAGTATTAATGGTAATTATTGTGAACCGTTTCAGAAAGATTTAGAAATAAATACTAGTGAGATTGCATTCTTGATTTGATGTAGCACTCTAAGAAAATAAAGTTCCACGTGGATAGTGGAGGCGCCACGTCAGACGCTTCAGCTATTGTAATATAGTATAAACTAGTTTTATAGCTCGTGCAAAGCACAAGTTTTTTTAAAGAATTGTTTTATATACCTATTTTATAAATTTTTATTTAGTTCTGAGTTTTATTTCAAAATAAGAAAAATAATCTTTAAATTTACTATTCTGTTAAAATTTTAGTATAAGTTCAAATGTGTAAACTAGAGAAGTGGGAAAGAGATCTTATTAACTGTTCGTATATTTCATACAACTTCAACATACAAGAACTAGATATTTAAAGGATGGGAGTAAAGATAAGCATTCTCTATTACTTGACACCTATTAGGTAATGTGTCAAGTGATGGGTTAAGAAAAGCAACCATCTCACTATCATCTTGACATATTAACGGTGGACAGCCACCTCCACCTTAATATAACATATTCATATATATTGATGAACACAATAAGAGTGGAAAAGAATTATATATATTTTTTCAATATATATTAATTAAATTGAAATAATCATCATAAAAAATCTTAACTTTCTTATAAAAGGTAAATACGATATGACAAATTGTAAATTCAGTGATCTCAGTAAGAGAAGTACCAAATGATAGGTGGCATCAATAGGTATAACTAAAATAATTAAACTAACAATAAAATATATTGTCAAAAAGTATAGTTAAGTAAGATAAATAAAATCTATCATACAACATTCATGAGCCATCTATTGATCATGTCTGCGAGCTAGACCAAGTGATCAATTGAGGAACACATACAACAACATTGATTACTTCTTTTACATCTCTTTTAACAAGCTAATTCAAAATAATTGTAGTGGATGAAAGCCTTTCGACTATAAACATTAAATCTGACCAAGATCCGACATCATATGCAACAAAAAAAATTAACAGAGTTGGAGGCTTAAACACTTCACCATTGAAAAATGATAAGTAATTAAAAAATTAAAGAAATTGAGATATTTGTATCCACCTAGAAAGAAAAGAAGAGTATAATACCCTTTCTTTTAAAAGTTAATAATGTTGGGGTGGCAGCCCACTTTTGTTAAGAGCACCCTACTAGTGTTTTAGTTTGTTTGGTTTTATATTATATATAAACTAACAACAATCTCCCCTTTTTGTTTCCATCGACCAAAAGAGGAAGAGAGAGTGGAGAGCATGGCTAGGGCAGAAGAGGAGGCGATCCTTAGAGAGGAAACTCGAGTTGACCGCTGGTTGATCGAGGAGGATCGAGAGAGAGAGAGAGATAGAACGATGCAGAATTCGAGTTGCAGGGCTTCTTTTCTTCTTCCTTGCGTTGCGGAGGACGATTTCAATTCGAGGCAAGTAGTAACCTGCTCCTTTAGTGTGGATTTAGGTTTTTTATGTTGTTTTAATGCTTAGGTATTGATTACTTGCTTGAAACCTAGTTCATGTGTTGATTACATGATTTCTTAATTAGTGAATGCATGTAATCTATGATCGTATGACATGTGTGTGTCTTCTAATGTTTAGAATGCATAGAATCTATAAATATTTGATGAATATATGACTCCCTAACATTGTAGGTTAGAAAAACTAAGTTTCTACGGAGTTTTGTTGAAGAACAGAACCCAAAATCGTAAAAAAACCCAGGGGGTATCGATACCCATAGAACAAGTATCGATACTGGCTAAAACCTGACCAACAGGTGGGGCCAGTATCGATACCAGGCTCAGGTGGTATCGATACCAGGGCAGGTATCGATAGCACCATGGCTGGTATCGATACCAGCCACGTCTGTTGTTACAGTTGAGTTTGGTATCGATACTAACTGACTTATTGGCCATGATTAATCTATTTTTGAGTTCTTTATGAAGATAGGCTTTTGTTTAATGGCTATCATGATGTATAACATGCAAATTATATGAATATATGTGTTTAAGAGCATAGAATACATATCTAAACTACTTGTGAAATATTTCCGTGATGATGAACACATGTGGACATATATAACGTGAATGAAACCTTCAAAAACTTGATATGTAGTTAAACAACTTGTTTGGCTTGTATGCAAACATAGTTTAGGTCCTGTATAGGTCTGGTCCTACCTTTTTAAGCGAGGTTATGGAATCGCCAGGTGAGGTCTACGGAATCACTTGACACGTAAGTAACGCCGCCAGTGTTTGGGGGTCAGATTTTGAGACTATTCATCGGATCACGTGACGCACGACCAGTGTCTCGAGTGAACTACAGGTTTGGGTGAAACGTGGGTAGTAACTAGAGGACACCACTTTCTTTAAGAATAAAATCTTAACTGAAGATCATAAAATACAACAGTCATGAATCTCGTGAACGTCTTTACTTGTTGTATTTGTTATCATGACATAACTTATGAATGTATGTTAATGCGCTAAAGTGACTCATATAGTTATCCTGAATCTAAGCCAAGGGAACTAGTAAACTTGCTGGCTAGGTTTTGACCTAGCAACATTATTTTACAGGTCCAAGTCAACATGCGAATCTTCGGTAGAGGCGGAGTACGTGAAAGACAAGAATAAGTCTTCAGAGGCTTCCTAGAGTTCCGTGAAGACATATGATATTCTTTGATTTAGGTTTAGTTTGGTTTGGACACATGTTTAGTCCATTAATCTTTGACAATATTCATTTATTCATTTATTAATCTGACAGCTTATCTTTAAGTTAATAAAGTATTATTTAGCTTTATTTTACTTATGTTCTGAATGTGAGTGCAAGCTTCTTGTTAGCTTGGTGTAACGCGTACATCCTTGAACTACAGGTTGTTAATGGTTGGACAGGAATGTCCAGTTCTCATTGAGTAAGGACTACATACCTAAAATGTGAGGGCAGAGAATTACAATTGGTATCAGAGCCTCAAGTTCAAAGTCCTAGAGGGAGTTGTGTTGAGTTAGGATGTTTACTTGTGATACGTTAGGCACAAAGTTAAAAATGCACTTGAATGCGTTATTTGCTTGTTGCTTGTTTTTTTGCATGGATAGCAATAGACTTAGTTTTGTTTCTCATCCTCCTTTTTTTGTATCTTAGAATTATGTCTGGGAGGAGAGCAAGAGGTAGGGGTGGTCGGCGTGGAGGTAGGGGATCTCGGGGGAACAACGATGATGTTCCTACCGAAGAGGTGAATGCACCAAAATCTGAAGTTCCTCCACCACCACAACAGGGAGAGATCTGGCAAGGTTCGGGTCAGAATCAAGCAGGAAGTGTCAACCCTCAGATGCCAGAGTGAACAATGTTACGGCAATTGATTACAGAGTCAGTGGGGTTGTAGTGGATCCTAGGTTGGATGCACGTTTAGGTGCTAGGTGACCAGCGGCACCAGCTCCGGTTCAGGTGCCGCAACCATCAGTGGTACGGGCAGGAGCACCTACATGGCAAGAGTTACTCAAGCACGTCTTGAGTTTGAAGCCACGAACATTCAGGGGTTCTACAGATCCGTTAGTGACTCATCAGTGGATCAAGGAGATGGAGAAGACCTTCTAGTGTCCGGAGGAGTATAAGCAGAGGTTTGCAGCTTTTAAGCTTGTAGATGACGCACTAGATTGGTGGAGTCTCTTTTCCAGGATTTGGACACTACCACCTTAGCTTGGCAGCAGTTCTAAGTGATGTTCTTTAACTAGTACTTTCTTTAAAGTGCACATATGGCGATGGAGAACGAATTCTATGACTTGAGACAAAAAGAGGACCAGACAGTAGTTGACTATGAGAGAGAGTTCTACAGGCTATCCTTGTATGCACCAGGTCTTATTATGACTAAGCAGAGTAAGATACATAAGTTCCTAAGAGGATTGAATCGGCAGATATCTAGGTATACCATCGGGCAGCCGAGTTTCAATACGTTTTCTAAGGTGGTGGAGTGTGCACGATTTCAAGATCAGAAAATCCAAGAGGCACGCCGGAAGAGGAGTGAGAAAGCTGAGACAAAAACAGCAGACAAGCGTGATCAAAAGAACGGTCAAGGTTAGCAAATAAAGAACCGTGACAACTGGGATAGTTGGAAGAGACAGCAGTCTGAGGATAAGAACTTGGGTGCAGTAGTTCTTACGCAGCCCGAAGCAGTGAGAACTGAAAGGGGCAATAGACGTCCAATTAGAGGTCCATATTTTTCCTGTGGTGAGATTGGACACAAATTGGTGGATTGCCCACACGGGAATGCGACGCAAGGGGATAGACAGAACCAACAGCCTCAAGCTTGTCCTCAGCCAGCTATACCTGCACCTAATCAGGAGAGACAGTTGCATTGACAACTATAGGGATAACATCGGGGTAGAGCCTTTACTGTAGTAGCAAGGGATGCGAGAGCGCCAGAGTGAATGGTGGAAGGTACGTTTTTAATTTACACTCGGCCTGGCCGAATCCTTTTTTATTTTGGAGCTTCACATTCCTTCATATCTCATATGTTTTGAACACTTTGACTGTAATTCCCCTTTTAATTTAAATTACTAATGTTATGGGGCACCACTATTGCTAAAGGCACCCTGTTAGAGTTTTAGTAAGTTTGGGTTTATAATTAGTTATAAATATAAACAAAAACCCAAATCTCTCCCACTTTATGCTGATCAACCAGAATAGAGGAGAGAAAGAGAACCGGCTGGGAAAGATGGAGAGCAAGGGAGAAAGAACTGACCAGGGATTGGAGGCAGAGAAACTCCAAGTTCCTCTTGAAAGATCGATCGAGGAAGAGTCGTGTTCACGAGAGAGAGTGCAGGGATTCATCTTATTCTTCTTCTTCCCTGGGATTCAACCTCTTTGGTGATTCAAGGTAAGTAGTAACTTGCTCTTTTGGTGTAGATTTAGGTTTTCTATGATGTTGGTATGCTGTCTTAATGATTGATTGCATGAAAACCTAGATATTATGTTGTTTATATGTTAACTACATGAATGAATGCAAGTAATCCATGATCATATGATGTGTGCATATTTCTAATGGTTAAAATGTATGGATTCTATGAATATTTGATGGTTATATGATTCTCTAAAGTTGCAGGTGAGAAAAACCATGTTTCCTCGGAGTTTTGTTAAAGAATAAAACTCAAAATCGCGAGAAAACCTAGAGGGTATCGATACCAGCTTACAAATGGGGCTAGTATCAATGCCCCCTCTGGAGGATATCGATACCTCCCACGTCTGAAAGTGGGTATCGATACCTACTGAAGGTGTATCGATACCTACTAGCCTTTTGACCCTAAAAGTATCTTTGGTGAGTTTCTTTTGCGTAGTTAGTTCATGTATGAAGGATATTATGATTATGTACATGCATGCTACTAAAGAATATGTATTTATGAGTTTAGATTGCATATGTAACTTCTTGTAAACTACTTCCATGAAGATAAGCACTTGTGGACACATAAAGAATGAGTAAGAAACCTCCATAAGCTTAATGTGTGCTTAATCAACTTGTTTGGCTTGTGTGCAAACATAGTTTAGGTAATGTATAGGCCTGGTCTTCTCTAAGCGAGGTCTTCGAAATCGCCAAGTGAGGTCTACGGAATCACTTGGCACGTAATTAACACCGACAGGGTTACCAGTGTTCGGGGATGGATTTCGAGGTGGTTCATCGGATTCACGTGGCGCACGGCTAGTGTCTCGAGTGAACTACAGAGACAGGTGAATCATGGGTAGTAACTAGGGAGCACTACTTGTTGCGAGAACTTAATCTCAACTAAAGATCATAAAACATAACAACCGTTATCATGTGCATCTCTTTTCTTTTAATCTTTTATCTGGACATATCTTATGCTATAATGTTAATACACTTACTCTTGTGAAACTCATGGTTCTCCTAAATCTAAGCCAAGGGAACTAGTGAACTTGCTGCCTAGGTTTTAACCTAGCACCACCATTAATCTTTTCAGGTCCAGGTCAGCAGGCGAATAATCAGTAGCGGTGATGTTAGTAGTTCGAGAATAAATCTTCAGAGTTCTCTAGATTTTCGTGAAGACATTACTTAATTCTTTCTTTTAAGTTTAGTTTGTTTTGGACATACGTTTAGTCCATTATCCCTAGAAAATATTCGTTCATTTGTTTATTCAATTGACAGCTTATCCTTGAGTTAATAAAGTTTATATTCAGCTTTATTTTACTTGAGTTTTGAATGTGAGTGCAAGCCTCTTGATAGCTTGGTGTAAGGCGTACACCCTAGAGCTTCAGGAGGTTAATAGTTCCGCTGGAATGCCTAGTTCTCATTGAGTAAGGGTTGCAGACTGGATGTGAGGGCGGGGCATTACAGTTGGTATCAGAGCCTCAGGTTCAAAGTCCTAGAGGGAGTAAAACGAGTTAGGATGATGGTTGTGACACGATAGGTACAAAACCTAAGAGTACACTTGAATAAATTATTTTGCTTATTGTTTGCTTGTTGTTTGGCTTGGATAGAGATAGACTTAGTTTCCTTTCTTATCCTCTTTTTCTTGTGTCTCAGAACTATGTCTGGGAGGTGAGGAAGAGGTAGAGGTGGTCGGTGTGGAGGTAAGAGTGCTCGGGGGAACAACGATGATGTTCCTACTGAAGAGGTGAATGCACCACAACTCGAGTTCCCTCCACTACCACAACAGGGAGAGACCGGGCAAGGATCGGGTCAGAATCGGGCAGGGGATTTTAATCCTCAAATGCTAAAGTGGACGATGTTGCGACAGTTAATTACGGAGTCAATAGGGGCAGTTGTGGATGCCAGGCTGGATGCTAGATTGGGTACTAGGGGTCCAGTGGCGCCAGCTCTAGTTCAAGTGCCACAACCACCAGTGGTACAAGCAGGAGCACCCATATGGCTGGAGTCGCATAAGTACTTTCTGAGTTTGAAGCCACGAACTTTTAGGGGTTCTTCAGATCCATTAGTGGCTCATCAGTGGATCAAGGAATTAGAAAAGACGATCCGTACTTTTGAATGTCTAGAGGAGTATAAACAGAGATTTGCAGCTTTCCAGCTTGTTGACGACGCTTTAGATTAGTGGGAGTCTCGTTCCTAGGATCTGGATACTACCACCCTAACTTGACAGCAGTTTCAAATGATGTTCTTTGACCAATACTTCCCTCAAAGTGCACGATGGGCGATGGAGAAGGATTTCCAAGAGTTGAGACAGAAAGAAGATCAAACAGTGGTTGAGTATGAGAGGGAGTTCTCCAGACTCGCATTGTATGCACTGGGTCTTATTGCAACTGAGTAGAGTAAGATACAAAAGTTTCTAAGGGGATTGAATCGGCAGATCTCTAGGCACATTATCAGACAGCCCAGTTTTGATACTTTTTCTAAAGTTGTGGAGTATGCACGACTTCATGATCAGGAAATCCAAGAGGCACGCCGAAAGAGGAGTGAGAAAGCAGAGACTAAGTCAGCTGATAAACGCGATCAGAAGAACGGTTAAGGACAGCAAGGGAAAAATTGTGACAACCGAGGTAACTTGAAGAGACAGAAAATTGAAGAGAAGAACACCAGTGCAGTAGTTCCTACACAGCCTGAAGCATTGAGAATTGAAGGGGGCAATAAATGACCAATTAGTGGTCCTTGTTATCCTTGTGGAGAGATATGCCACAGAGCGGCAGATTGCCCACAACGCAATGGGGCACAAGTGGCTAGGCATAATCAACAGCTAAGGCAGAACGGACAGGGTCAAGCTCGATCACAACCAGTGCCTAATCAAGAGAGACAATAGTAGGGACAGCAATAAGGACAGCCTGAGGTAGAGCCTATGGTGTAGTTCCTAGGGATACGAGAGCGCTAGAGAGAATAGTGGAAGGTACGTTCCTAATTTACACTCGGCCTGGTCGAATCCTTTTTTATTCTGGAGTTTCACATTCTTTTATATCACGTATATTCTTGGACACCTTGACACTTAGGCCAGAAAAGTGTGATTACCCTTTCTCTGTTATGTCACCTATGGGGAGGACAGTACCAGGTGTTATTAGTTTGGGGAAACTAGACTTCGCCTCAAATCTTTTTGTGTTAGGTCTAGAGGGCTTTGATGTTATACTGGCATGGATTGACTTGCTGCATACCATGCAAAGTTGGACTATTACGAGAAAACGGTAACATTTTCCATACCAGAGGAAACGACATACGTGTTGTCATTGTCGGTAGGATATGGTCTTGATAGGACACACCTGTGCTTTGTGGATACGTTGGAGCATCCTGTTCAAGGTAGAAGGCTTGAATCGATTCTTGTGGTGCGCAAATACTATGATGTATTTGGCGCGGTCCCAGGGTTACCACCACACAGAGAGATAGACTTCTGTTTGGAGTTGGTTCCGGGCATAACACCGATTGCTAAGACACCTTATCGGATGGCTCCAATAGAGATGAAAGAATTGAAGAACCAAATAGACCATCTTTTGGCTCAGGGTTTTATACGTCATAATTCGTCACCTTGGAATGCACCTATTCTTTTTGTTAAAAAGAAAGATGGGTCCATGAGACTATGTATAGACTACCGAGAACTAAACAAGGTTACGGTAAGGAATAAGTATCCTTTGCCTAGGATAAATGATCTGTTTGATCAGTTTAAGGGAGCACAATAGTTCTCTAAGATAGACTTAAGGTCAGGTTATCATCAGCTGAGAGTCCGAGAGCAGGACATTCCCAAGACAACATTTCTGACAAGATTTGGGTCTTACGAGTTTTTGGTAATGCCGTTTAGACTTACCAATGCACCAGCAGTGTTTATGGATCTGATGAATCGGATTTTCAGAGACTTTTTGGATCAGTTCGTGATTGTCTTCATTTGTGACATTCTGATTTACTCCAAGACACGTGAAGACCACGAGATTCATTTGCGTAGAGTGCTTCAGACTCTACGAGAGCACCAGTTGTATGCTAAATTCGAGAAATGCGAATTTTAACAACAAGAGGCGAAATTCTTAGGACACGTAGTGCTGGGAGTGGGAGTGGCGGTGGATCCCTCCAAGGTTCAGGCTGTACTGGAGTGGCGGCAGCCCACTACAGTGATGGAGGTTCGATGTTTCCTAGGTTTGGCAGGGTACTATAGGCGGTTTATCGAAGGATTTTCATAGATAGCAGGCCCTTTGACTAATCTCACAAAGAAAGATATTCCATTCAAGTGGGATTACAAGTGTAAGCAAGCGTTTCAAGAGTTGAAGGCAAAGTTGACAACAGCTCCAGTTTTGATCATACCGAAAAGCGGAGTCGGACTCGTGTTGTTTACCGATGCGTCACATCAGGGTATGGGATGTGTTTTGATGCAGAACAACCGAGTGGTTGCTTATGCTTTGAGACAGTTGAGGATTCATGAGTACAACTATTCGACTCATGATCTTGAGCTAGCAACTGTGGTGTTTGCACTCAAGATTTGGAGGCACTACTTGATAGGTGAAAAGTTTGAGCTCTTTTTGGATCAAAAGAGTCTTAAATACCTATTCTCGCAAAAGGAGCTAAATATGAGGCATCGTAGATGGTTGGAACTACTGAAAGATTACGAATTTCAGTTACAGTATCATTCGTGAAAGGCCAACTTGGTGGCAGATGCTCTAAGTAGGCAGCTTAGAGGCATAGTGGCGACTATGATGGTCCAGCAGTGGCAACTATTGGAGTCAGCTTCAGAGTATGACTTCGATTTGGCAACCCCCGAGCAGAGACAACTGTTGTTGGGTAGTGTAGTCATCCGACCTACTCTAATAAGCCAAATCATCAGTGACCAAGGAAACGATCAATGGTGCCGTGACAAAGTTACAAGTATCCCACAAGAAGAAATCATGGACATGACTGTAGGAGATGATGGTGGATTGAGGTTCAGGGGACGTTTGTGTGTTCCGGAGAAATCTGAGTTGAAGAGGAACATCTTGAACGAAGCACACCGTATAAGTACACCATACATCCGGGAGAGAACAAGATGCATCGGGACCTTAAACGACATTTTTGGTGGTCGGGAATGAAGCGTAGCGTTGTAGAGTTTGTACGTACATGTTTTACTTGTCAACAAGTAAAGGTAGAGCATTGGAAACCAACAGGTACTTTGCAGTCCTTAGATATACCTGAGTTGAAGTGGGAGAATATATCTATGGATTTCATCGACGGATTACCTAAGACTAGGAAGGGAAACGACTTCATCTGGGTGATTGTGGACAGATTGACCAAGTGCGCACACTTCGTGCCAGTCAAGAAGACATACACCATAGAGCAGTTAGCTACATTGTATGTGAAGGAGATAGTTCGATATCACGGAGTTCCAGTTTCAGTGGTATCAGATTGGGATACTTCATTCACCTCGAAGTATTGGAGAGCTTTTCAAGAAGCTATAGGCATGCAGCTTGACTTTAGCACGGCTTTTCATCCTCAAACGGATGGCCAAAAAAAAAGAGTTAACCAAATATTGGAGGATATGCTTCGGTGAGTAGCTCTAGACTTCAAGGGTAATTGGAAAGATTCATTACCGCTTGTTGAATTTGCCTACAACAACAGTACCAAACCAGTATAGGAATGGCACCATTTGAAGCTTTGTATAGCAGACCTTGTAGATCTCCAGTATGTTGGGCAGAAGTCGAAGAGTCGAAACTTTCAAGATCGGAAACTGTGCAACAGACTACAGAGAAGATAACCCTAATCAAAGAGTGTATGCGAACAGCTCAGAGTCGTCAGAAAGGTTGCGCCGATCAAAGGCGTAGGGAACTTGAGTTTAAGGTAGGTGATCAAGTGTTACTGAAGGTATCACCGATGAAGGGTGTTCTTCGTTTCGGTAAGAAAGGGAAGTTAACACCGCATTTCGTTGGACCTTTTCCTATCCTAGAGAGAGTAGGGAAAGTGGCTTACCGATTAGCTTTACCAAATCAGTTAGCAGGAGTTCATGATATCTTCCATGTGTCTATACTTCGAAAGCATCTCAGGGATAAGATCGCCCAGTAGTGGTCGATTTCCACGAGTTAGAGTTACAACCAGGAGCAACCTATGTAGAGAAGCCTTATAGGATTTTTGACTACAAGGAGCAGAAGCTTAGGTCAAGATCAATACCTTGGGTGAAGGTGCAGTGGCATCATCACATCGAGCGCGAGGCTATGTGGGAGAGAGAAGATGAGATGGGCGCGAGTTACCCGGACCTTTTTGAAGAGGTATGTGTGATTTCGAGGACGAAATCTACTTTAGGGGGTAGAATGTAATACCCTTTTTAATTTAAATTACAAATGTTAGGGGGCACCTGTGGAGCCAGAATCCAGCACTCACCACGCTCGAGGGGGATTCGCACGCGGGAGACGCACAAGTAGGATTTGCCCACCTCAGAAGGGGTATGAATGTGATATGTAAGGAGTCGCCACCTGATTTATGGGAATCAGGACCCGAGATTTTGGAAAATCGACCTAAATCTAGTTTTTCGAGAAAACCATGGCGATAGTCCAAAGTAGATGGTCTGCGGTACAGAGATAATGGATAAGGGGATCTAGGTACGGGTTGGGAAGGTGTTAGGCACCCAACAACCGCCCGTCCGTGAGGATGGCCTCTACTTCGCAATTAAAGACTTTTAGGGAAAGATATGATCAATACTAAGTTACGCTACATACACAAAAACAACTGCACTACGGTATGTAAGCCCCCTAAATCTACGTGTCATGATCAAATAGTTCTGGGGCGAAAGATACATACATCCATCTGTCTAAATGCAGCAAAAGAAGCGACGCATGCCATCAGTAGGCCTCGTGCTAAGAGCACAGTGACGCGGACGTACTTTGTATCCACGCACAAACAAGGGGTGTGATATGTGCAATGTGTACACGTACACTCAAACATGTGATATGGTGTAGTATGCACCATACACTGAGGGGTCATATCCAACATAGGATGCGCCCAAAGACGACGAGAGCAGAGAATCTCCTAGACGCAAGCAGAGAACCTCGAAGACAGATCCATAGACGCTCTTGGGCGTGGATCTGGAAGATAACGATAGTGGAGAATCTCCTAGATGCAAGCGAAGAATCTCAAAGACAGATCTATGGACGCTCTTGGGCGTGGATCTGGAAGACGACGATAGTAGAGAATCTCCTAGACCCAAGCGAAGAATCTCAGAGACAGATCCATGGACGCTCTTGGGCGTGGATCTGAAAGACGATTACAGTGGAGAATCTCCTAGACGATAGCGGAGAATCTCAAAGACAGATCCATGGACGCTCTTGGGCGTGGATCTGGAGGACGACGATAGTAGAGAATCTCCTAGACGCAATCGGAGAATCTCAAAAATAGATCCATGGACGCTCTTGGGCGTGGATCTGAAAGACGACGATAGTGGAGAATCTCCTAGACGAAAGCGGAGAATCTCAAAGACAGATCCATGGACGCTCTTGGGCGTGGATCTGGAAGACGACGATAGTAGAGAATCTCCTAAACGCAAGCGGAGAATCTCAAAACAGATCCATGGACGCTCTTGGGCGTGGATCTGAAAGACGACGAGTAGTGAAGAATCTCCTAGACGAAAATGGAGAATCTCGAAGACAGATCCATGGACGCTCTTGGGCGTGGATCCGAAAGATGATGATAATAGAGAATCTCCTAGACGAAAGCGGAGAATCTTAAAGACAGATCCATGGACGCTCTTGGGCGTGGATCTGAAAGACGAATGTTGGGACTCTCAAAGACGACGAAAGCTGAGTGTCCCAAAGATGACGATAGGTAGGTCCAGCCCTTAGGCGTGAACCTCAAAGATGATGAAAGGCAGATTCAGCCCTTAGGCGTGAATCTGAAAGCGGGGTCACGTCCAACATAGGACCTACCTAGAGACGAAATGGGATCACACTATGCACGTGTGCCCGAGATATGCGAGCGTCGATAAGACGCGAATGATGCATGCCCTACGCTCTAGTACCACACGAAGGTATCTAAAGATTCTTGATCTGATTAAGGATGACCCTGACTCTATATGTATGAAGAACCCTAAGCTAAATGTGATGGATTTAGAGAGAAACATGTGAGAAAAAAAGGTGAGGGTAGAATAGGAATTTCACATAGAGTGAAACCCTACACACCCTCGAAACAACACACAATCCTAAGCTAATGCAATCTAAAGCTACAAGCACGCAAAGCCTAACCCTAGGGTGAACTATGCTAGAGACCTTAATCTCTATTATTGTTTGTTTTTAGGGTTTGGCAAATTATCAGGCCCTTAGGCCTGACATGAAGGGATGTGGGTTCTTGGACCTACAAGGAAGAGGATGGCCTCCTATGGCCCGAGTGATGGTGATGGGCTTTTGGCCCTGGAAAAATGGATCTCGGCCCGTGGGCCTGGCATGGAGGCGGGACCTTAGGCCCAAGCCTGAAAAATGAGCCGTTAAGCTCATAACAATCGATAGAAAGACCGATTGGGGAAAGGAAGGAGGGCCTGCGGGCCCACCACGAAGGGATGGGCCCGCAGGCCCAAAATAGCTTATTATGAGGCTTATAAAGTGTTTCAATCAAGTCACTAATTACTTGAAATCAGTAAACAAGCGAATTAAAGCAACTTATGACTCAAAACTTTAAGCACAAAGACGGGAGTGCAAAAATGTTTATGCAAGAATGTTTTTGCAAAAATGATGAAGTCACATGCACGATGTCAATCATGTTGAACATGGCAAAATAGTAATACTAACTCATGCCCAAAAAGATGTACTATGCTCCGTATGAAAATGCCGCAAATTAAAGCAACTTATGACTCAAAACTTAAAGCACAAAGACGGGAGTGCAAAAATGTTTATGCAAGAATGATTTTGCAAAAATGATGAAGTCACATGCACAATGTCAATCATGTTAAACATGGCCAAATAGTAATACTAACTCATGCCGAAAAAGATGTACTATGCTCCGTGTGAAAATGCCGCATTGTCACATGCTTAATCATTTTATGTATGCATCATGCAAAACATTTAATGTGAAGTATCCAACCCATGTTCACATAAACATTACGTTGCATGCATGCACGTCATTAATTATTTCATGCAAAACTAACATATATCATGTAATACATGCTAAAAACCACATGAAATGAAATTTACATTTACCACATTTTTATTGTCAAAAATACATGCAAAATTTCATTGAATCACGAAAGCATCATTACATCATCATTTCATCACATGAGATGTGAGTTCAATAATGGAGAAAATAAAAGACAAGATAGGGGTTATCACCTAGTCGGCCCAAGTCTGCGACTCAATCGCGAGAAATCTCCCCCTTTTTACGCGTCGATGTGTGGTGGAAGCGACAAGTGGGTCCCACTCCGTGACCAAACGGGGAGAACCAAAATTCTAGGAATTACGCAAAACTGTTTTTTAAAAGGGAGGAAAGAAAAATAAAAATATGGAAGAGTACAGATAACAAAAGAAAGAAAGGAAAAAAAATCTATTTTTTTGTTTTTTTTCTTTTTTTAAAACATTTTCTTTTCCTGATTTTTTTTGAAAAAAAAAAAAAAACTTTTTTTTTACTGTTTTTTCTGTTTTTTTTAACACTTCTTTTCCTGATTTTTTTTTAAATAAAGGAAAACAAAAACAAACGAAACAAAACAAAACAAAAAAAAAAACTTTTTTTTCACTCTCTCTCTCCTCCTCCCTTCTTCTCCAACACGCCTGAAACAGAAATTTTTTTTTTTTTCTTTTCCTCCTCTTTTTCTTCTTTCTTCCTTTCTTCTTCCTTACTTTTCTTCCTCTCCTCTCCTTCCCCTCTCTTCCTCAACGTCAATAACAGACGTTAGAAATTTTTTTTTTTTTTTCAGGATTCTTTCTCTGACTCTGCTCTTCCTCTCCTCCTTTCAGACTCTCTGTTCTATCTCCTTTCAGTCCTCTCCTTCTTCTCTTCTCTATGTCTGTTAATCAGACGTTTTTTTTTTCTGTCGATCTCTCTAACTCTCGCTCTCTCCCGATCTGTCTCACTCTCTCTCTTTCTTCCTTCTCTGCCCCCCCCCTTTTATCTCTCTCTCGGTCCTCATCTCTCTCATTTTTTTTTTCATGCTTCCTTCCTGTTTTGGGGGAGAAAACAGGGAGGAGGATGGGGGGTGCGTGGCCACCACGGCACGCACCTCCCATCCCCATTTTTTTTTTATTATATTTTTTTTTCAAAAATTTTTTGTTGTTTTAAAAAATAAAATAAGAGTGGGTCCCACCATTTTGAAATTTGAAAATTTTTACAAAAATTCCTCAAAAATTGATTTGTTAGACAAAATAAATGGTTTAGAAAAAAATTGGGGTGGACCGACCCGGTCCCGACACGTGGCGACGCCCATGTTCAAAAAAAAAAATACTACAGTTCCTCGACTGAACCGGTTCCGCCCGAGTTCGGGGTTCCTCGAGATTTGGTTCTCTTCTCGTTCCGGCCTTGGGACGAATTTTGGACAATGGAGTGAAGCCTGCTTAGTTACAATAAACCAATTTTTCGTTAAATCTTACACGTAAATCGAGGTGAGCCCAAAATGGGTATTTTCTGGGGTGTGCAAAAATTTGGCGTCTACAGATGCCCCTCCTCGCCAGAGACCGGTTGCGGTTGAATGGCGAGGCCGACGATGCCTGATTTTCGCGCACCGATGAAATGGTCGAACACAAAGGTCAAATGATCTAGGTTGTGAATTCGGCTAACCGTTCGTAGTCAGCCGGAGCCGGGAACGAATTTCGCCGGTCTGCTTCCGAGCTAGTTCGGCACTTACGATTGTGTGTAGACTTGTGTTGTATTGTTGTCCTTGGTCGGACGGTCGCTGGACATGCATACTCCTGCCAACTTTGCCATGGCGAGGAGTGGTCCGCAATTCTTTGGCATTTTGCCGGGTTGTGTGTGGTTCGAAAGATGGTTTTGAAAACTAGATCATTTTTCCTTTTGAAAGATCCATTTTAGCAATTTTTAATTTACCCAGATGTAGAGGGGAGAACTCTTGATTGATTGTTGCCAAGGGACTCATGCGTCGTGCTAGGGTTTTTACACCACTCAATTATATCAACACTTCATCTTCTTCATTGACCCTGTCTGACTGACTGAAAACTGAGAGATGAACCGGCTGTATCATTTCTCCCATTGAATA
>MVGT01000014.1:149756-171444 GCA_002174775.1 Macleaya cordata
GTCATGGCCCTTTGGTAAGTGGCTCCAGCGTTCTTAAGTCCGAACGGCATTACTCTATAGCAATATATTCCCCAAGGTGTAATGAACGATGTCTTCGCCATGTCCTCTTCTGCCATCTTGATCTGATTGTATCCTGAGAACCCATCCATAAAAGGCAACAAACCGTGGCCAGCGGCATTGTCGACTAGTATGTCAATATGTGGTAATGGGAAGTCATCTTTCGGACTCGCCTTGTTGAGGTTCCTGTAATCAATGCACATTCGAACTTTTCCATCCTTCTTTAGTACTGGCACAATGTTAGCTAACCAATTTGTATATGTGACTGGGACCAAGAACTTTGCATCCAACTGCTTCGAGATTTCTTCTTTGATCTTCACTGTCCATTCTGGTCTCAATCTTCTTAGCTTTTGTTTAACTGGTTTAGCATTAGGGTAAGTAAGTAGCCTGTGGACCACCATCTCAGCGTCTAGTCCTGGCATGTCCTCATAAGACCAAGCAAAGATATCTTTGTATTCCTTTAGCAACTCAATCATAGCCTCTCGTTCATCTGAAAACAAGGTGGTACCAATCTTCACCAACTGAGATTGGTCTTCATAGCTCAGGTTTATCAATTCAGAGTCTTCTTCAGTTGACGGCGACCTATCTTTGTGATGATCTAGCAACTCTTGGATCTACTCAGGCATTTCATCCCGGATAGCGACCCAGTCGTCTTCTTCGGGCTCGTATTCATATTCATTGCCAATTTCGAGGTCACACATTGCTTCTTCAAAATCATTTATGAACAAAACATCTTTTGGGTTTTTTGAATTTTCAATTTTTTGTAGTTTTTGAAAATATTTTGATTTTTTTGTTTTTTTTGAAAATAATGGGAAACTCAAAGCAGAAACAAAACTTGTTGGGGACCACACTTCTCCCTCTTCAGACGAGGATGCCCCTTCTCCCAATTGGATCAGGTTGTTTTTTTTTTGGGTGCTAGATGTTATGCCAGCAGGAGACTTACCTGCAAAATGGTTAGTGTCGACAGTAGTATCATCATTAATTGAACGGACAAAGAGATGAGGTTGGAGGGCTGTCTCTTCCGAGATCATATTGACCCATTGCGTACCTGCGAGGCTTTTGGGGTCAATGTCCTCCTGGTGATTGATTGTTTGGGGAGACGCTTCTGTTACCCGTGTGATAAGGTACTCTAATGCGATCTTTTTCTTTCGAACCGGCTGAAGGCGAGCTCGGAATTGCACTGCTGTCATCCTCTTCTTGCAAGGAGGGAGATATCTGCAATATTCTTCTTCTGTCCTCTTTTTGCTCAGGAAGGCTGCACGATATTCTTTTGCATTTGCCCATTGGGTCTTCGATGCTATGTACTCTTCGGCAATCATCCTTCTCAAACTTGATGTTGCTGTGTCGTCCAACTCTGAGTCCTCGGAGATCATGTGAACACTCAGAACACTCTGCTACTCGGGACAAGATTCTGTGTATAGCTGGTTGATCCCTATCAGCAGTATGTAATCCGATTTGTTCTTGAACAGATTTCATGTGGGCCTTGATTACCTCGCATGCCTCAAAAATGGAGTTTAGATTTCAGGTGAATTTCAGCTCGCACGACCCCTTAGGGACACGTGCATACTCTTACACGCGTGTGACCTGGAAGGTACCTCTTTTGAAATATAACCACTCTTTTTGTTAAAAAAATTGACACGACATACTCTTGTGTGTATGTACGACCCAGTGGGTAGATTTTGAAATTCCATTGTTTGGAAATTGGACACATGCCTCTGGCGCACGTGAACGACCTATAAGGTTCCTTTTCGAAATTGGACACGTACATATTTGATGTACGTGAATGACCCAGTGGGTACATTTTTTGAAATTTCATTGTTTGGAAATTGGACACATGCATCTGATGCACGTGAATGACCTATGAGGTTCCTTTTTGAAATTGGACACATACATATTTGATATACGTGAACGACCCAGTGGGTACATTTTTTGAAATTCCATTGTTTGGAAATTGGACACATGCATCTGGCGCACGTGAACGACCTATGAGGTTCCTTTTTGAAATTGAGAGCGTGTATCAATTGACTCAGTTCTTTGAACTCCCAGACTGATTTTTGAATTTTGATTCGCACAGTGGTTGTGGAATATTTTGCTCCTAGTTGAGCGGTAAATTTTTGAGGAACTTGAACGAGTAATTATACAGCAGAAGAATCCTCAGGATAGTTCTCTCAAAGAATATTCATCTTTTGCTCCTGAATGAGCTAAATGGTTTGAGGGATGTAGGAGGGTAAATCTAGGGAGATGAACCCTTCCCTCTCTTGGTTAAGATGATTATTTCTGTCCTTTCATTATGTCGCTCTGGAACGAGCTTTTCTCTGTTGGAGGATGGTCGAGAGGGTCAATCTAAAAAGAAGAACCCTTTATGAGTATCTCATTCTCTTTTCTTCCTTTTTTCATTTTCTGCTTTTAGATGAGCTGTCACTTTGAGGGTGAAGAGGGCTAATCTAGAAAGAAGAGCCCATGGATTCCCCTCAAAGTTTTTATTTCTCTTACTCTTGAAAGAGTAGAGCTCTCAGGGGTTCAAAGAGAGTAAATCTATGAACAATGACTCTCAGGCAACCGCTCCTAGCAAAAAGATTTTTTTGTTTTTTTTTTGCAAACACAGAGAAAAACTAGTCAAAATCAAAAAGCCTCTATAGTGAATTATGCCTCGGAAATTGTGCGACATGAATGCAGTCCTTTGGGTTAATCCTAAGGATACATCTATCGCCACTATATGCATGCAGGGCTCAACTAGACTCTGTATTCGGGTAAAGGTTTGGGTCACCTCGACAGTATATACCTCGCAGTCCGAAGACTGGTCGTTAGTACAAGGCGGAGGGTGTGTAGTTTCGGTCGTTATTCCCATATGACCACCCAGTCGGGATGAGACCTACCGCAACCACGGGTTTTGTTTCCTATAGGACCACAAAGAATATGAGATGCAAATGCAAATGCAAATGAATGGGTGCGTGCAGTGTGTGTGTGCAAGCCCGAGAAGTGTATGATCATATTATCCGTAAAATTCTTTAATTGCTTTTCAAGTCAGATCCCTAAAATCCCCAGCGGAGTCGCCAGTCTGTGGAGCCAGAATCCGACGCTCGCCACGCTCGAGGGGGATTCGCACGCGGGAGACGCACAAGTTGGATTCGCCCACCTCAGAAGGGGTATAAATGTGATATGTAAGGAGTCGCCACCTGATTTATGGGAGTCAGGACCCGAGATTTTGGAAAATCGACCTAAATCTAGTTTTCCGAGAAAACCATGGCGATAGTCTAAGGTAGATGGTCTGCGGTATAGAGATAATGGATAAGAGGATCTAGGTACGGGTTGGGAAGGTGTTAGGCACCCAACAACCGCCCGTCCGTGAGGATGGCCTCTACTTCGCAATTAAAGACTTTTAGGGAAAGATATGATCAATACTAAGTTATGCTACATACACAAAAACAGCTGCACTACGGTATGTAAGCCCCCTAAATCTACGTGTCATGATCAAATAGTTCTGGGGCGAAAGATGCATACATCCATCTGTCTGAATGCAGCAAAAGAAGCGACGCATGCCATCTGTAGGCCTGCGTGCTAAGAGCACAGTGACGGGGACGTACTTTGTATCCACGCACAAACAAGGGGTGTGATATGTGCAATGTGTAGACGTACACTCAAACATGTGATATGGTGTAGTATGCACCATACACTGAGGGGTCATATCTAACATAGGATGCGTCCAAAGACAACGAGAGTAGAGAATCTCCTAGACGCAAGTAGAGAACCTCGAAGACAGATCCATAGACGCTCTTGGGCGTGGATCTGGAAGACAACGATAGTGGAGAATCTCCTAGACGCAAACAGAGAATCTCAAAGATAGATCCATGGACGCTCTTGGGCGTGGATCTGGAAGACGACGATGGTAGAGAATCTCCTAGACGCAAGCGGAGAATCTCAAAAACACATCCATGGACGCTCTTGGGCGTGGATCTGAAAGACGATGAGTAGTGAAGAATCTCCTAGACGAGAACGGAGAATCTCGAAGATAGATCCATGGACGCTCTTGGGCGTGGATCCGAAAGACGACGATAATAGAGAATCTCCTAGACGAAAGCGGAGAATCTCAAAGAAAGATCCATGGACGCTCTTGGGCGTGGATCTGAAAGACGAATGTTGGGACTCTCAAAGACGACGAAAGCTGAGTGTCCCAAATATGACGATAGGTAGGTCCAGCCCTTAGGCGTGAACCTCAAAGACGATGAAAGGCAGATTTAGCCATTAGGCGTAAATCTGAAAGAGGGGTCACGTCCAACATAGGACCTACCCAGAGACGAAATGGGATCACACTATGCACGTGTGCCCGAGATATGCGAGCGTTGATGAGACGCGAATGATGCATGACCTACGCTCTAGTACCACACGAAGGTATCTAAAGATTCTTGATCTGATTAAGGATGACCTTGACTCTATATGTATGAAGAACCCTAAGCTAAATGCGATGGATTTAGAGAGAAACATGTGAGAAACATCTGAAAAATGAGCCGTTAAGCTCATAGCAATCGATAGAAAGACCGAAGGCTGAAAATTGGGGAAAGGAAGGAGGGCCCGCAGGCCCACCATGAAGGGATGGGCTCGCAGACCCAAAATAGCTTATTATGAGGCTTATTAAGTGTTTCAATCTGAAACTGGCAAAATAATTAAAACACCGATATGAGTCACTAATTACTTGAAATCAGTAAACAAGCGAATTAAAGCAACTTATGACTCAAAACTTTAAGCACAAAGACGGGAGTGCAAAAATGTTTATGCAAGAATGTTTTTGCAAAAATGATGAAGTCACATGCACGATGTCAATAATGTTAAACATGACAAAATAGTAATACTAACTCATGCAGAAAAAGATGTACTATGCTCCGTGTGAAAATGCCGCATTGTCACATGCTTGATCATTTCATGCATGCATCATGCAAAACATTTAATGCGAAAATTTCAACTCATGTTCACGTAAACATTACGTTGCATGCATGCACGTCATTAATTATTTCATGCAAAACTAACATAAATCATGTAATACATGCTAAAAACCACATGAAATGAAATTTACATTTACCACATTTTTATCGTCAAAAATGCATGCAAAATTTCATTGAATCACGGAAGCATCATTACATCATCATTTCATCACATGAGTTGTGAGTTCAATAATAGAGAAAATAAAAGACAAGATAGGGGTTATCACCTAGTCGGTCCAAGTCTGCGACTCAATCGCGAGAAATCTCCCCCTTTTTACGCGTCGATGTGTGGTGGAGGCGACAAGTGGGTCCCACTCCGTGACCAAACGGGGAGAACCAAAATTCTAGGAATTACGCAAAACTGTTTTTTAAAAGGGAGGAAAGAAAAATAAAAATATGGAAGAGTACAGATAACAAAAGAAAGAAAGGAAAAAAAATCTATTTTTTTGTTTTTTTTCTTTTTTTAAAACATTTTCTTTTCCTGATTTTTTTTGAAAAAAAAAAAAAAACTTTTTTTTTACTGTTTTTTCTGTTTTTTTTAACACTTCTTTTCCTGATTTTTTTTTAAATAAAGGAAAACAAAAACAAACGAAACAAAACAAAACAAAAAAAAAAACTTTTTTTTCACTCTCTCTCTCCTCCTCCCTTCTTCTCCAACACGCCTGAAACAGAAATTTTTTTTTTTTTCTTTTCCTCCTCTTTTTCTTCTTTCTTCCTTTCTTCTTCCTTACTTTTCTTCCTCTCCTCTCCTTCCCCTCTCTTCCTCAACGTCAATAACAGACGTTAGAAATTTTTTTTTTTTTTTCAGGATTCTTTCTCTGACTCTGCTCTTCCTCTCCTCCTTTCAGACTCTCTGTTCTATCTCCTTTCAGTCCTCTCCTTCTTCTCTTCTCTATGTCTGTTAATCAGACGTTTTTTTTTTCTGTCGATCTCTCTAACTCTCGCTCTCTCCCGATCTGTCTCACTCTCTCTCTTTCTTCCTTCTCTGCCCCCCCTCTTATCTCTCTCTAGGTCCTCATCTCTCTCATTTTTTTTTTCATGCTTCCTCCCTGTTTTGGGGAAGAAAACAGGGAGGAGGATGGGGGGTACGTAGCCACCACAGCACGCACCTCCCATCCCCATTTTTTTTTTATTATATTTTTTTTTCAAAATTTTTTTGTTGTTTTAAAAAATAAAATAAGAGTGGGTCCCACCATTTTGAAATTTGAAAATTTTTTACAAAAATTCCTCAAAAATTGATTTGCTAGACAAAATAAATGGTTTGGAAAAAAATTGGGGTGGACCGACCCGGTCGCGACACGTGGCGACGCCCAGGTTCAAAAAAAAAAAAATCCTACGGTTCCTCGACTGAACCGGTTCCGCCCGAGTTCGGGGTTCCTCGAGATTTGGTTCTCTTCTCATTCCGGCCTTGGGCCGAATTTTGGACCAATGGAGTGAAGCCTGCTTAGTTACGATAAACCAATTTTTCGTTAAATCTTACACGTAAATCGAGGTGAGCCCAAAATGGGTATTTTCTGGGGTGTGCGAAAATTTGGCGTCTACAGCACCCACTATTGCTAAAGGCACCCTGTTAGAGTTTTAGTAAGTTTGGGTTTATATAAATATAAACTAAAACCCAAAATCTCTCCCACTTTATGCTGATCGACCAGAATAGAAGAGAGAGAGAGAGAGAATCGGCTAGGAAAAATGGAGAGTAAGGGAGAAAGAACCGACCAGGGATTGGAGGCAGAGAAACTCCAAGTTCCTCATGAAGGATCGATCGAGGAAGAGTCGTGTTCGCGAGAAAGAGTGCAGGGACTCATCTTATTCTTGTTCTTCCCTAGAATTCAACCTCTTTGGTGATTCAAGGCAAGTAGTAACTTGCTCTTTTGGTGTAAATTTAGGCTTTCTATGATGTTGGTATGCTTTCTTAATGATTGAATGCATGAAAACCCAGATTTTATGTTGTTTATATGTTAACTACATGAATGAATGTAAGTAATCCATGATCATATGATATATGCATATTTCTAATAGTTAGAATGTATGGAATCTATGAATATTTGATGGTTATATGATTCCCTAAGGTTGTAGGTGAGAAAAATCATGTTTCCTCAGAGTTTTGTTAAAGAACAAAACTTAAAATCGCGAGAAAATCTAGAGGGTATCGATACCCCCGCGTTTGAAAGTGGGTATCGATACCTACTGAAGCTGTATCCATACCTACTGGCCTTTTGACCCTGAAAGTGTTTTTAGTGAGTTTCTTTTCCATAGTTAGTTCATGTATGAAGGATATTATGATTATGTGCATGGATGCTATTAAAGAATATGTATTTATGAGTTTCGATTGCATATATAACTTCTTGTGAACTGCTTCTATGAAGATAAGCACTTGTGGACACATAAAGAATGAGTAAGGAACCTCCATAAGCTTGATATGTGCTTAATCAACTTGTTTGGCTTGTGTGCAAACATAGTTTAGGTCCTGTATAGGCCTAGTTTTCTCCAAGCGAGGTCTACGAAATTGCCAAATGAGGTCTACGAAATTACTTAACACGTAAGTAACACCGACAGGGTTACCAGTGTTTGGGGAACAGATTTCGAGGCAGTTCATCGGATTTACGTGGCGCACAGCCAGTGTCTCGAGTGAACTACAGGGATGGGTAAAATAAAGGTAGTAACTAAGGAGCACTACTTGTTGCGATAACTTAATCTCAACTAAAGATCATAAAACACAACAGTCGTTATCTTGTGCATCTCTTTTCTTTTAATCATTTATTCGGACATATCTTATGTTGTAATGTTAATACACTTACTCTTGTGAAACTCATAATTCTTCGAAATCTAAGCCAAGGGAACTAGTGAATTTGCTGGCTAGGTTTTGACCTAGCATCACCGTTAATCTTGTCAGGTCCAGGTCAGCAGGCGAATAATCAGTAGCGGTGATGTTCGTAGTTCGAGAATAAATCTTCGGAGTTCTTTAGATTTCCGTGAAGGCATTACTTAATTCTTTCATTTAAGTTTAGTTTTTTTTGGACATATGTTTAGTCCATTATCCTTAGAGAATATTTGTTTATTCATTTGTTCAATTGACAGTTTATCCTTGAGTTAATAAAATTTATATTCAGATTTATTTTACTTGAGTTTTGAATGTGAGTGCAAGCCTCTTGATAGCTTGGTGTAAGGCGTACACCCTAGAGCTTCAGGATGTTAATGGTTCCGCTGGAATGCCTAGTTCTCATTGAGTAAGGGCTGCAGACCTGAAATGTGAGGGCGGGGCATTATATTGACACTTAGGTCAGAAAGCTATGAAGACCATTTCCCTGTTATGTCACCTATGAGGAGGACAGTACCAGTAGAACTAGTTTGCAAGAGTTGTGTTATTAGTTTGGGAAAACTATATTTTGCCTCAGATCTTTATGTGTTAGGACTTTAATGTTATACGAAGCATGGATTGGCTTGCTGCATACCATACGAAGTTGGATTGTTACGCGAAAACGGTAACATTTGCCATACCAAAGGAAACGACATACGTGTTGTTGTTGTCTCAAGGATGTGGTCTTAATAGGACATACCCGTGCTTTGTGGATATGTTGGAACATCTGGTTGAAGACAGAGAGCTTGAATCAATTTTTGTAGTGCACGAATACTGCGATGTATTTGGCGAGGTCCCAGAGTTACCACCTTACAGAGAGTTTCCAGCTACAAAATCGATTGCTAAGATACCTTATCTGATGGCTCCAATTGAGATGAAATAGTTGAAGAACCAGATAGATCAATTATTGGCTCAGGATTTCATACGTCATAATTCATCACCTTGGAATGCACCTATTCTTTTTATAAACAAGAAAGATGGGTCTATGAGACTATTATATACTACTGGGAACTGAACAAGGTTACGGTTAGGAATAAGTATCATTTGCCTAGGATGGATGATCTGTTTGATCAGCTTAAGGGAGCACAATAGTTCTCTAAGATGGACTTAAGGTCGGGTTATCGTCAGCTTAGAGTCCGAGAGCAGGACATACCTAAGACAGCATTTCTGACAAGATATGAGTCTAACGAGTCTTTGGTAATGCCATTTAGGCTTACTAACATACCAGCAATGTTTATGGATCTGATGAATTGGGTTTTCAGAGACTTATTGGATCAGTTTGTGATTGTCTTCATTGATGACATCCTAATTTACTCCAAGATACGAGAATACCATGAAATTCATTTGTGAAGAGTACTTCAGACTCTACGAGAGCACCAGTTGTATGCTAAATTCGAGAAATGCGAATTCTGGCAACAAGAAGTGAAGTTCTTAAGATACATAGTGTTACCTGCGGGAGTTACAGTGGATCCCTCAAAAGTTTAGGCTATACTGGAGTGGCGGCAACCCACTACAGTTGCAGAGGTTCGAAGTTTCCTAGGTTTGGTTGGGTACTACAGGCGGTTCATTGAAGAATTTTTGCGTATCGTAGGTCCTTTGAATGGTCTCACTAAGAAGGGCGTTCTATTCAAGTGGGATGACAAGTGTGAGCAAGCGTTTCAAGAGTTGAAAGCTAAGTTAACTATAACCCCAGTTTTAATCATACCAGAGAGTGAAACTGGACTCGTGGTGTTTACCGATGCGTCATATCAAGGATTGGGATGTGTTTTGATGTAGAATGATCGAGTTAGCAGCGGTAGTGTTTGCACTCAATATTTGGAGACACTACTTGATAGGTGAAAGTTTTGAGCTTTTTTTGGATTATAAGAGTCTCCAATACTTGTTTTCACAGAAGGAGCTGAACATGAGACAGCGTAGATGGTTGGAACTACTAAAGGATTATGACTTCTAGCTGCAGTATCATCCGTGAAAGGCCAACGTGGTGGCAGATGCTTAAGTAGGCAGCCTAGGGGTATTGTGGCATCAATGTTTGGCCAACAGTGGTGACTGTTGGAGGTAGCTTCAGTGTACGACTTTAATTTAGCAACGCAAAAGCAGAGACAACTGCTATTCGGGAGTATGGTCTTACGACCCACTTTGGTGAGTCGAATCATTAGGATCCGATATTTCTGGTAACAAAGGGGTGTTATAATAAATAAAAGATTCTTGTTAAAAGTCAATTATGATATCTCATTGTTATTATGTTTATTTGCATACTTAGATGTCTACATTCAACCCATTGCATATTATCTTAAAATAGAATCAGTTGAGCAGACCAAACTATGTTAATTGGAAAAGAAATTTGGATATTGTGATGACAGCCCAAGAGTACAAATTTATCCTTGAAGGGGATAATCCTTCACTCCCTAGTCCTAATGACCCTCAGGATGTCCATGATCATTATCATAAGTGGGTCAAAGCGAATGATATGGTCAAGTGCTATATCTTAGCTTCCTTATCAGATGTTCTGTAACATCAGTTCGCAGAGTATGCTCATGCTTCAGACATCATCAAGGAACTGAAAGAGATGTTTACTGTTCACAGTCGCCCTACCAAGCAGGATGCGATCAAGAAGCTCATTAATACTAAGATGTCCGAAGGGACTCCAATACGTGATCATATTCTCATTATGATGGGATTATTCAACGTATTGGATACCTTAGGATCCAAGATGGACGATGAGTTCAAAGAAGATGTGATCCTTGCTTCTCTTCCACCATCATTTTCCCAGTTCATAATGACTTTCAATATGAATAAGATGAAAATGACTCTTCCCGAGTTGATGAATCAGCTTACGGTGGTAGAAGGGATAATCAAGGGACACAAATCTAGTAGTTTTAATGTGGCTGAAGGTTCTTTTGGATCTAAACCGAAAGGTCAAAATTCTAAGAAGAAAGGAAAGAAAACATCTGAAATGCAGAACAACCTGAGTGTGAATAAGAATAAGAGAGTTGCAAAGCCAAAGGGAAAGTGTTTCCACTGCGGCAAAACTGGACACTCGAAATGGAACTGCTAGGACTACCTTGCAAAGAAGAAATCTGCAAGTATACTTGAATCTTTAGTTGTCGAGGCAAATGTTGCCAATAATACACCAAACACATGGTGCATTGATTCCGGAGCCACTAATCATATCTGCAATTCGTTGCAGGGGTTCCAGATGGTAAGACAGCTAAATAATGGATAAATTTACCTGAGCCTATGATCGGAGGCAAGAGTTGCTGCCGTGGCCATAGGAGTTTTTCATCTTCTTTCTAGTAGTGGTAGTAGGAGTTTAGTTTTAAACAATTGTCTTTATGTGTCGGATATTAGGCAAAACTTAATTTCAGTTTCTTGTCTTATCAAAGATGGTTATAATGTTGAGTTTAACTCATTTAATGTTTTTATTAAAAGAAATAGTTTTACTATTATATCTGGCATGTTAATGGATGGTTTATATCTAATCTCTTCTCCTAATAATGTTGCTTTGTATACATCATGTAACTCAAGTAAGAGGAAAGAGCCTTCAATAAACTCAACATATTTAAGGCATTTAAGGCTTGGACATATTAACCTAAAAAGGATTCAAAGATTGGTTCAAGATGGGCCCTTGAGCACATTAGATATTGAACCATGGTCTTTATGTGAATCATGTTTGGAAGGTAAAATGACCAAGAGACCCTTTTCATCAAAAGGGAGAAGAGCCAATGATGTGTTGGAATTTGTACATACTGATGTTTGTGGTCGCAAGAATGTTAAGGCAAGAGGTGGCTATGAGTATTGCATCACCTTTACCGATGATTACTCAAGATATGGCTATATCTACCTTATGCACCACAAATCAGATTCTTTTGAAAAGTTCAAAGAATACAGAACTGAGGTGGAAAACCAATTAGGGAAGAAATTGAAAGTCATTCGATCCGATCGAGGCGATGAGTATCTTTCTAACCTTTTTGGCTCATATTTGGTGGAGCATGGGATTATATCCCAATTAACTGCACTAGGTCCTCCCCAGCAGAATGGTGTGGTAGAGAGAAGGAATCGAACCTTACTAGAAATGGTTAGATCTATGATGAGTTATACATCACTACCGATCTCCTTTTGGGGGTATGCACTAGAGACGGCAGCATATCTTCTGAATTTGGTGCCAAGTATGGTCGTTCCTATGACACCCAGGGAACTGTAGACAGGCGGCAAACCTAGTCTGCAGCATTTACACATTTGGGGTTGTCCAGCACATGTGCTGAAAGGAAAGTCAAGCAAGTTGGAATCAAAATCAGAAGTATGCATATTTATAGGATACCCGAAAGGAACGAAAGGCTATCTGTTCTATAATCCGAAAGAACAAAAGGTGTTTGTTAGTACAAATGCAGTTTTTCTTGAGGAAGATTATATGATGGATTACAAGCCTTCCAGCAAAGTTGTGCTTGAGGAGACAACAGATGCTTCTTCAGTGGGAGTAGAACGTGCAATGGATCTACTTCCAGTAGGAGGTTCATCGTATAGTCTACCCATGATGATGCATCTAAGTGGTCTAGTAGTTATTTCTCGTCAGGAAGGGCAAACTAGTAGGCAAGTGGCAGAGGTACAAAGATTATCCAATAATTCACATACGGTAATACAAGGTGCTGAAGACCAACCACCAATACAGGATGAGCAAGGTCCAATGGTTCAGGAGGACCACCAGGTCCAAGAAGAACCACTAGAGCAAGTTCAACAGGATCAGCAAGAACCCCTGGTTCAAGCTGAACCGTTGGCTCAACCAGAACAACTTGGACAGCCGGATGCACCGGTTGAACCAGTTGCACCACCACCACTTCGTCGTAGCCAAAGAGATAGGAACTTCTCTAAGAAGTATAAGAATTTTGCTTTACTTCAAGAGGAAGAATCTTGCCAGATGATTCTGGATGAATCAGAGAATGATCCTATAAGCTATGATGAAGCAATAAGAGACAAATTCGAGATTATGGCTGATTGCTATGAAAACTGAAGTGGAATCTATGTATTCCAATCAGGTCTAGGAAGTAGTAGATCCACCACCTGATATTAAACCTATTGGGTGTAAATGGATCTACAAGAGAAAGAGGGGTCCAGATGGAAGGGTGGAAACGTACAAAGCAAGACTGGTGGTGAAATAGTATACTCAGAAAGAGGGAATCGATTATGAGGAGACTTTTTCGCCAGTAGCCATGCTCAAATCTATTAGGATACATGGCATTTATCTATCCAAGGATCAGTGTCCCAAGACACCTGAGGAGATAGAGGGCATAGAAAGAGTTCCTTATGCATCTATAGTAGGAAGTCTTATGTATGCTATATTGTATACACAAACAGATATCTGCTATGCAGTAGGTATGGTTAGTCAGTACCAATTTAATCCTGGTAGAAAACACTGGGAAGCTGTAAAGCATATATTGAAGTATCTTCGGAGAACCAAGAATTATAAGCTTATATACAGCGGAGGAGATCTTGTTCTAGTTGGTGGGGGATTCTGATTTTCAAGTAGATGTCGATGAAAGAAAATTGACTTCAGGATATGTGCTCACTTTAGGAGGAGGCTATTGTGTGGAGGAGTATTAAATAGAAATGCATCGCAAACTCTACAACAGAAGCTGAATATGTAGCGGCTTGTAAAATGGCTAAGAAAGCAGCGTGGCTAAAGAAATTCTTTGTGGATCTTATAGTTGTCTCAGCAGCTACTCCACCTATTGTTCTTTACTGTGACAATGGTGGAGCAGTAGCCAACTGTAAAGAACCAAGAAAACATAAAGCAAATAAGCACAATGAAAGGAAGTACAGTGTCGTCAGAGACATCACTCGGAGAGGTGACATTGTTGTTGATAAGATTGCATCTGCAGATAACTTAACGGATCCCTTTACCAAAGCCTTAACACAGAAGATTTTTGATTCATATGTGAATGTGATGGGGTTAAGGGTTACTTTCAATTGTTTATAGTGCAAGTGGGAGATTGTTGGATTTATGCCCTAAAAAAATTAGATGACATTTTATGTGTTAATAAATAGTTTATTTATTTTGCATGCATGATAATAATAATGAGTTTACGTAGTTGAACTAGTTGCATACAAGTGTTGCATGTGGGAGATATAGTTCATTAATACTTCGTTCGTAGTTTATTAGATCACGGTTCTGTTGACGATAAACTATAATGCATTGGTTAATTGTGTGATATATCTCCATCACTGGAGTGTTGACTCCTAAGTCCAATGCATTGATGTAACAAGTTTACATCGAACTGGTCAGCATGAAATTTTGTTATTTCATGTCACTGAATAACTAAAATTCCATAGAGACCATTGTTGTATTAAACCTTAATTCTGAGAATTAATATATACCTTGCATGTATATTATGTCCATTTTGTTTTGTCAATCAGTGATGTCAAAAACGTAAATGTGATCCAATATTCTGGACAAGATGGATGGACATAATTATAGAGTGAGAATATTTTAGTTCAATATGAAATCCACATTCAGTTTGATATTTTCTTGTCTATCTGTGGGAATTATTATTCTAAACTGGCCAGTGATCTCTTCTGAGATTATTAGAATAATAATTAGTCTGCACAGATTGAGGCATAAGGATCAAGATATAATAATCTTTAAGGATGTGACTAGTGGAGAGTTTGAATGCAGGTACGATGGAGGAAGGGTTTATTTGTAATTACTACAACTATTAGAGTATTCAGTCACAAAAGTGTCGTGGACTAATTTGTGATTATTTTATTTAGTATTTAATTATGTGAGACATAAAGACTAAATATTAAATAAAATTTTAGCTGAAAGTTATGGGGCCCCAAGACCTAATTAGACTGGGATACTTAGAAGGAGGTGGAGACCTCCCTATATATACATATAGGGAGGGGCGGCACACACAAGGAACACCCCTATTGTGTGCCGCCACTGTTTCTCCTCTCTCCATCTCTTTCTTCCCTAGTTCTAGTTAGCAACTGGTGGAGAAAAACCCTAGCCTCTTTTCTAGTTCTAGGTTTTCTGTTTTTCAGGTTTAAAGAAAAAGAAGAAAACTTGAAGATCTAAAGTGGAGGATTGGAGAATCTGATTGAAGCCTTCTAATATTTAAGTTTGTTGGATTAAGCGTTGAAGGTACGCAACTAAACTTATGATTAAAGATCCCTATTAACAGTTGAGAGATCCTACATGAATCAGAGATTAATTTTTTTAAACCCTATTATGTTTTCCGCTGCGTAAATATAATCTCTGGTTTGTAGGAAGAAACCCAACACATACATTTAGAGGTGTTGCGACATAAAATTGTTGGGTCCACATGGATACGATCCAATGTCTGACTTTTTGTGATGATATTTTTCTCATTATTTAGATCATTCTAACAAAAAAAGTTACCACATTCTAATAATTACATAGGTAGGACCTACTTTAAATTTGTTCATATGTGAACTTAAAGACCTCATTTTAATTCACCTTCGATTTGTTAAAAACTGAAAGTATATCATGACTTAAAATTTGTGGGGCTTAAAAGAATACCATCCAAGACCGAGTTTTAGCGAAGATGTTTTTCTCACTATGTACATTATTTTCCTTAACAAAATTATATGTAAGGCCTATTTTAAATTTGGTCAAATATAACAGTAAAGATCTCATTTTAAATCACCTAAAATTTGTTAAAATCTACAAGTATATACCATGACTGTTTTGGCTTTTTGGATTTTTGTGCTGAGTTTAATACATGAAAAATTGCAAACTAGTCGAGAGCACTTGTAAATATGTTATGAATGCAAAGAATTATCAATAAATATACTTTTCTTTGCGTTAGGATCTTAGAATTTTTTTTAAGTGTTATTATTATTAAGACGTGTCCCATGATGATAAATTTTTGGCTTCGCCACTGTGTAACAATGCAGAGCCAAAAAGAGGAAACATTAAACTTCAAATAAGGTTGCCCACCAAATCCGTTGATTTTCTCATATGTACTTTCTTTCAGAAATTATATTGTTAGGTAAGGCAGCTTGCAAGTGAAGAATTAATAGTGCAAGCAGCAGAAGCTAACGGGCAGCTGTTGTAGTAAGCTTCTCCATAGTGGGGAAGATCGGTAAATATCAAATCCAAGAGGTATGAAAATAACATCATCGATCAAAGAGGGTGTTGGACGATTGGGAATGGGTATGCATGTAACGACCCAAAATAATTTAGTTAACCGGTCAATGTCGTAGTTATTTGCAAGTTCCTCCTGGTCCTACATCGTTGGGATTTCAGTTGAGTTGAGAAAAGAAATGGGTGGCAAATTTTTAGTACATACCCTTTGTTTAAATTTGCTTCCGCTGCGTATTTCTTGTATGCACTGTGCTTATTAGGTGACAAAAGGTCCAGTTTGCAAGGGAGACTCTGCCGGATTTGAGTCTCGTTGTAGACTAATGGTAATGTCCCTAGTTTTGGGGTACGAGGCGTTACAATGCATCGGGGAAGGATTTTAATAGATAAATAATTTGTAACGGCTACAATAAGATTTGGTAATTACATGCAATTGAGAAGTTACAAAATGATGTGTAGAAATTTTCAAGAACGTGTGATTGGCAAAAATTATTAATAATTGAAAAAGAAATCTTAAAAACGATTCGAATGTTTCCTTCAACATTTGAGTCAATTTAGCAGTTACAAATTAATAGTAATGAGTGTGAATGTGGGATATGTTATAAAGAGATGTAAACCTTTTATTTTATTTCTTATTGCATGGTGTCTAAATTATTTTAATTTTAATTTTTTTGGTGGAAGTGACTATTGCCCGAATTACAATGACAAGGCGAAGATACACCGGTAAAGCATTAATCACTAGCTATGGGTGTGTGGGAAGCATAGAGACACCACCAAGATCATCAACAAAGTCGTCACCATAGACGAAGAGAAGTCGTCACTACGAACGAAGAGAAGACACAAACTCCAACATAATTTATTACATGGGCCAAACCTTATGGCAATACCACGACCTACAAAGTTTAAACCCACAACCTCCTATGTCATTGAGAGGGACATAAACTAACTGAGCAAGCAGTTGTTTGCAATAATTATTTTAATTAGTAGGTGAATTATAATGGATTTAATGTGAATGGGAAGTAGGCTTACAAATAGATAAATTTTAAAGTATGAATGTGACAAGTGTGTACCATTTGAAGTGAACAGAAATCGTTAAGAGTTGGACAGAAATCGTTGATGTGGCACTCTGAGATAATAGAGTGCCACATAAATAGCAGAAGTTGCCACGTCAGATGCTTCAGCTATAGTTATATAGTATAGATGAGAGAATAAACATACATATAGAAAGAGAGAAAAAATACCGACTAAAAAGGAAAAAAGAAAAAAAATTAAGGAGAGAATCTGAGGGTGGGGAAAAAAAAGTAAAAAACATATAAAAAAAATTGTCTGAAAATATCTATTTCTTAAACTATATTGAGTCAGGTGTTTATAATGTATATTTTTTTAACCCACACTTAAGAGAGAGAATTTTTCAAACAAAGGGGTCAGTTATTATATATATATATAAGTTCTGTAAGCCCAGGCTAAGCCTGGGCAACAATTACTTTAATATTATATACTATAGTGAATACAATAAATAAATTCTAAAATTATTACTAATTAGATAATAAAAAGAATCAAAATCTGTTTTGCAATTGAGTTAAAAATACAGTGGAATACAATCTATTGTGTTGATAACTACTTTTTGAAATTATTTGGGGCTTGTTCATTAAGTCTTAGTACAATTTTGTAGAAAGACCATGTATCCATCCGTTTTGCAATTGAGTTAAATATAATATAGTGTTGAGTTATTTTAACCGCAGTATATTTAAAATTACTAATCATATTGCTTGTGATCAAATAATTGAAGATAGAGGTTATATATAGTGCCACCTTATTCAACCCCATAAAAACCTCACATTTTTTGGAGTCCTCATGTAGATAATTCAGGGGGCTACATTTTGGAGAGAATATTTTTCTTGTTATGTATATTATCATATCCTAAAATCAACCCATTAAACTTCTAATCTATTCAAAAGTCTATCAAAAATTAATAATAAAAAAGTGTAAATTATGTCAAATTTCTAAGGACTAATTTGATCATTTGCATGTGAACCTCCAAAAAATGTGGGGCTTTATGGGTAGGGGTGTCAATGGGTACCAAAGTACCCAGAACCGAACCAGTACCGGAACCATTTTTTGCGGTTCCGGGACCTCATTTTGTGGATCCGATAAATTTCGGATCCATTTCGGATCTACTCATTTTGGATCCGTTTAATTTCAGATCCATTTCGGATCCACCCAACGGGTACCCGCGGGTACCGGGTTCCGTATAAATTTTATAGTTTAATTTACTATCATATAATAATTTTTAAAAATTTTTTAACTTTTTTTAATTAAAAAAAGAAACCAATGACTATTATATAACAAATTTTATAATAAAATAAATTTTATAATTAAATAAAATACGAAAATACAAAATACAAAATACAAATAGGTTTTATGTGAAAAAAAATAAAAAAATAATAATTAAAAACGGGTATCAAATACCCTCGGGTACCTGCGGATCCTAGCGGTACCGGATCCGGAACCACCAATTGAGGTTCCGGTACCGGAACCGAAAGGATCCGGAACCGCTTTATGTTAACGGGACCGGATCTAGAACCTTTAAGTTCCGATCCGGAACCGTCCCGTTGACACCCTATTTATGGGGTTGAATAAGGAGGGCTATATAACCTCTTAGTTGAAATAGTGGAATTAGTATACCCTAATTAATTTGTTAAAAAGAATGCAATCCGATAATATGATAAAAAACTTTAAACAGTAAAGAATATATAGAAGAGTGACTTATTGGAGAGCACAAAAATCTTTCTTTCTAAACGTGAGAGAGTGAGATATTCTTCATCTTTGTCAGAGATGGATATAGAGACCGAAAGTGAGTGATATATACGATGAAAAAGAGATATTAGAGACATAAGTGAACTGGAACGTATGGCTACTAAAGGAGAGAAAGAGAGTACTGAATGATTGAGTGAGGGACTGGATTAAGATAATCAAAACTTTGGAAGAGATTAGTTGTCCCTATACTACCCTTTAGAGGTGTGTTGCAATTATCGACCATAGTTGCTGCCAAATAAGAGAAGGCAGTGTTGTGAACAGATGCTAGAAATGGTGGTTGTTTAATCAAAGAAGAACAAATACGACGGCTGGGACATGGATTGAGCAGATTATATGCACTACATTATATGCTTAACCGATACGAAGAATATCTCAAAATGAAATGTAGTGGGTGAAAGTGTTGGGGTTATGCCCTAAAAATAATGTTTACGACATTTTGAATTCAATAAAAGTTTATTAATTCAGTTTTATAAATAACATTCATAGTGAGCATAACATAACGAATGAATTAATTGCATGAAGTTGGTTCATAAAAGGAGAGATTTAATTCATTAAGTCGGTTCGTAGTCAATTTTAAGACTAACGTATTAGATGATTATATTATATATTGTGATGTATCCCCATCACAGGAGTGTTGACTCCTAGTCCAATATGTTGATGTAATCATGTAACACCCCAAAAAATTTTAACCCTTAAATTTTTGTTGACCCAATGACCAATAAGTATTATTTTGTTGCATGTGTGCCAAGAGGTAATTTTACTATTCACTAACCACTTATAGAATTAAGGTATATATATATATATCTATATATATGTGTGTGTGTGTATGTATATGCATATAAGTATGTATACCTATATATTAGAATATACTTATTAAATACATATCTACAAATGCATATGTTTTCTTTTGTTTTTAGAAATTAAGTTAAAGTCACAAAATAATTATCTACATATATATAATAAAATAAAATAAACTGAATAAATAAATAAATAAATAATAATAATAGATTTACCACCATTATAATGGCTAGTCCACCACCACTAAGTATGATGGCTAGTCCACCAGCACTAAATGATGGCTAGTCCACCATTATAATGGCTAATCCACCTCTATTAGTTTTTATTTTCATCCACCACCTTAGATTCTATTTTCACCTATATAAGGAGGTAGTTTATGAAGACAAATATGGTGTAAGTTAAGAGAGAATTGAGAAAAGAGAAATAGGAAGAGAGGAAGGAAAATTAAGGAAAGAAGAATTTGAGAAGATCACTACCCTCTTGGATAATTTCTAGCTATCAAAGGTAGGTCTCATTGAACCATTTCTAGTGGGATGTTTTATCGATTACTATGTTTGAAATTTTATAAAAATGTTCATCTCTTAAGATATATGTATGCATGACAAGTTTTTATTATTGGATTGCATCATATGTTATAAATTGTATATCATATGTATTAATCATGATTTTAAGATTTTAAGCATATAATGTTTCTTAATTTAGGTATCCATGAAAGGCTTAAGTTTTGGACTAATTTTTGAGTTATTTTATCCACAACTAATGGAATAATTATTGGACTTATTTTACACAAATAATAGATCTGTTTTTAGGTTAGTTTTACTAACAACAATGAACTGATTTTTTTGTATTGAAATTCCTGTTTTTACTGCATAGTCACTACTATATCGACCATAACGTCTTCGTTATAGACCCAAATTGAGTGATTCTAACTCTCATATATTTTTAACATATATATGTATCTCTTGTAAAACTTTTATAATTTTTGGAGCTCATTTACTATATGTGTTTAATTCTGAAAGTTACCTTTGAGTTTTGATAAAATCAATTCTGCTGAGAAAGTCCTAAAGATTAGTATTTTTCTTCTAGATTGATTTACTTTCTGGTTTAATGCCATGAATAAGAATCATACATTTATCTGTTATCTTTCTAATGCTTTTGGAATCACCAAAATCGGATTTGTAAATAATCCACAGCGACTATTTTCGTTAAACTGCGCATTTCTGAAATCTGAATTCTCGATTTTACTGCACAGGTGGTACGAAGATGAGTATAACTTCCTTTGTATAATTCTGAATTGAGTGATTTCAGTTCTTAAACTTTCATGACACATATATCTACTTTTAATATAAATTTGAGCACTTATATTTGTTAATTCAGTTTATTAGACCTCTTAAATTGACCTTATGTACAACTCTTGTTCTTATGTAATACGCCTAAAAATCGTCTTTTGGTTCTCTTCTTGTTATTTAACTCCTCAACCTGTTTGTGTATGTTAAGGGTAAACTTTTTGTGGCCAATATTCACTAACATAAAGCCGTAATCTTGTAAATTTAATGAACCCTTTTATGCTTAACGGTTTCTTTTGAATTTAAGTTAGATTTCGAATTCTATTTATGCTTGTTGCTCACAAAACTGTTTTGAAGTTTAAACGACGAATTTTAGAATTCCAAAGACAGATTTGGTATCAAATTTTCATATTCTCATCGTGATGGTTTATTTCGAGGTTTAAATGAATTGTTACATTATTGTATTAACCCAACTTCTTGGTGACAGGATGTAATGCCCCGAACCTCACCTTTCGGGTCTGCAGCCCTTACTTAATGAGAACTAGGCATTTCCGGCGGAACCATTAACAACCTGTAGCTCTACGGTGAGCGCAATTCACCAAGCTAACAAGAAGCTTGCACTCATATTCACAACACAAGTACAATAAAGCTGAAATAAACTTTATCAACTTAAAGAAAATCTGTCATACAAATGGATAATTAAATAATCCCAAACATCAAAGGACTAAACAATGTCCAAACTAAACTGAAAGAAATCGCAAAGGATGTCCTACGTCTTCACGGAACTTAAGCAAGTCTCCGA
>MVGT01000014.1:199442-237329 GCA_002174775.1 Macleaya cordata
GAAGAATGCTGTCAGAAAACTACGCTTTTTAAGGAAAACTGTGACATTTGTACTGTGGCCAAAAGTTGGTTTCGAAACCAACAGCCTTGGTTTCGAAACCAAAGTTGAAAATGATGCCAGATGATTTTTGGTTTCGAAATCAAACATGTTGGTTTCGAAACCAAAGCTAAAATATGCTAACAGATGGTTTTTGGTTTCGAAACTGACTTGTTGGTTTCGAAATCAAAGTTGCAGAATAATGTCAGATGGTTTTTGGGTTGTTAGTTTCGAAACCAAACATGTTGGTTTCGAAACGAAAGTTACTAAATCATTCCAGGCCTTTTTTGGTTTCGAAACCAACAAGTCAGTTTCGAAACCATCACCCAGATCTGTGCGATTTCAGCTGTTTTGTGAGCTGTAAAGTGATTTCTTTTTACTTTTTTGCACATTCCCTCTTAAGCATGTTTTAGGGGAATTATTGTGCATGGGAAACAACTTTTAGTGGTTGAGGGTGTCATAGATTAGATCTAAGAACATCACTCATTACTAATGGTGTGTTCTAGATCTAGATCCAGAGATGCACTCATCAAACTTAGTGCATTTCAGATCTATGTCTAGAATTCACCATTATAAATAGGGATTGGACCATCAATGTTTAATCAACCATTCACCCTATTCATCAACAAGTTCTTGGAGAGTTTTAACTCGAATCCTTTAGCTTCCAAGCTTGTTGTACATGGTTTAATCCTTCCCATTTTAACTCAAAACCTAAGTTTTGTTGCCGATGGATTTCCGGTGGTTGAGCTTGAAGATTCAAGTTCGTGGTGATATACTCGAGGAGTCGAGTAGTGGTTCAAGGTGCGGGACTTGTGGAGTTCAAGTTGGAGACGCATCATTTTGCGGGAGGCGTTGGTTCGTGGATTCGGATTGTATGCGCAGCTCGTTCACGTTGGCTTGGTGGACTCCAAGTTGTATGCGTGAGAATTGATAATCAACTAAGAGGCAAATTCGTGGAGTTCGAATTTGTGGAAGAACTGTACACCGTAGCTGATCGGAGCGTAGAGGGAGTCGTAAATCGTGTCCATCGAGTGGTAAATTGGGTTGTAAGTTTTCAATAACTCTTAGTGGATTTTTGCTGGACTAGGTCCCGGGGTTTTTTCCCAGTTTGGGTTTTCCTCGTTAACAAAATCTCTTGTGCATATTTACATACTTGTTGTGAGATTGAAATATTCGATTCTTGTTCTTAATTCCGCATATTAAGAATCGAATAAGTCAAGTTAGAGATTTTTGTGTTTTACTCTTATCACCTTAGTAATTTTTAATTTGGTGATTGTGTAATCCTTAACCATTAGTCACATTGACATACGGTTAAATCCATTAACCGTAGGGCACATTTAGACTTTCACAGGTGCAGTCCCCCTGTCCCAAACATGTCAGAAGGAATTCTGCTCCCATAGGGGTGGCCAATAAGGACTAAACCAACCACTAACTTATTTTCCACAAATAATAACACTTAGGGATACTTGAACCTGAGACCTCAAATTACAAAGTAAACAACCACGGTAACCAACCCTTATTGGTCAAGGCCCACATGAAATTGGTCCAAGGGATGATTGTGTTTTATGTGTGTAAAATTTTAGATTGGTAGAAATCTGAAATATAAATAAATAAAGTAAAGATTAAATGACACGAGAGATTTAATATAGTTCGGTCCGATCTTCGATCTACATCTACGGCGGAAAGCTACTAGGGCTACATATTATTGATCACCAATAATTCTAGAATACTGGGATACATTGGTTTACATTAGCATACTTATTTATAGTGTGAAATAACTTGCTTCTTAAGTATTATAAATCTATTAGGAAACCTACAACTAATAGAAAACTAGGAAATAATAAAATTAAGAAACTAGATAAACAAAATATATTTCGTAAATATACACAAGATCTTGTTGATCACAATCTTGAGAATCTTCTCTTGATCTTTGTATAAGGTGGATTTTAGTCCGCCCACGTGGACATCCTCTCATTGGTTTACGTGGCGATGACCAAGCCACGTGGACACCACTCTCATCGGATTACGTAGCGACAACCAAGCCACGCAGACATCCTCTCATTGGTTTACGTGGTGACAACCAAGCTACGTGGACACTACTCTTATTGGATTATGTGGTGACAACCAAGCCACGAAGACATCCACTCATCAGCTAACATGGCAACAACCAAGCCACGTCTACGACCTCAGCGGTCCTAAAATCACAAACATAACATCTCAACACTACGAGCTCAAGGCAGAACCCGCCTCTTCCCAAAGCCTTCACTCAAGGAGGAAAAATGAAGGTTCAAGGTCTAGAGGGTAAGACAGGTAAAGGCGGATGATGTCAGAAGGCTACATCTACATCCCCTTTCGCATAGAGGAATGGAGTACACACCAAACGAGTTAATCACGACTAAGGGGGATCTCTATAGAACTCTACTAACTTTAGAAACATCGATTGCATGAGGCTACCCATCGTCTGGGACGAGTCTCGAGAAGCCGCGCATGAGTAATGCGTGTTCTCTCTTCTCGGGGGCCTATGACCGCCACCAAATCCATGTAAGCCAGGTGTCTTAAGACAGAGGGCAGAAACCAGAGGTCTCCCACTCTCGTATGCAACCCATGCATGGAGCTACAAAACTGGTTGGCAACACCAGAGAAACCCAGGCATAGATACATGCACAGACGAATGCATATATGCATATGAGAATGCATGCAACACATAACAACAACCTGAGACTGCAAAGCTCCTTCCTTCGCTGTCCACCACTCCGAAACCTTACCGTCTTCTCCCATGCGCTCTCCTTGCTTATGATTATTGCGATCCCTGAACGGTCACCTCTTATGATTTAGGCAATGACTTGTGCTAACCTCTCCAGACCTTTTAAACGACTATAAACCCATGTATACTTTCACACCGTTTGCACCCCCGCACAATTTGGCCACTCCACTGGGGAGGTAGATGTTTGTAATGAAGCAGCCATGGGAGAACCTCGAGAAGACGGGGGAACCACCATTACTCATTCAGCCGCGTTTCAGCCTGAATCATGGTACAAGTTCAGCTCCGGGACCGTCACGAGTTGTCCCAGACCCATCCCTCGAAACCCAGCCGACCAACCAAGAGCCTGGGACCCCAGACTCGACATTACAATTAGTAAATGAATTGTCAAAGAGCTCAGGCATGCCCGGGAGGACGCAATGAATCTAGTTAAAGCCAACGTAGAAATATTTTGGCTTTCATGCGCGTCACACATCTCCGGGGAAGACCCACCTCAGGGGTTCCATAAGCAGGGAACGAGATGAATGAATAACCAGCCCCCGTGGCAGACGCTGTGCCGGCCGAGCAGTGAGACGCTACATCCATATCGAAGGCTATACATGTTGAGAAACCTTGCTCACTTAAACGTGCATAAAGAAATACTCCTCAACAACATTCAACAAACATCTTAGGGAAGCAAGCTGGTCCCAGAAAGGAGGACCAACTGACGAAATATGTCAAGCTCTCCGATATGAAAAAGTTCATAAAGGAGCAAAGACGTGAGTCAACTGAGCCTATGCCCTTCGTCATCTCAGCTCCATACCCAGCGGAGCTAAACCAACGGCCATACCCCGCCAGGTATGTCCCACTAGCCTTCAGTCTCTACATTGGAACTGACAGCGTAAAAGAACACATGTACCGATACATGCAAGCCTTTGGAGATTTCCAATGCCATGAAGATCTCTGCCTCCGAGAGCTCTCAAAGTCTGTTACCGGACGAGCCTTCACCTGATTCACCTCACTCCAGCCGAACACGATTTCTAACTGGCGAGAGATTACCTCCCTTTTCTTCACCAAATACCACAAGGTCACACTGATGGTCACCACCAAATACCTAATGGAAATACACCAACGACAAAGGGAGGCCATCACGAGCTATATACGTCACTTTGACGAGGTAGCAACGGACTGTCACGAGCATACTACAGAAACACACTTGGTAGACATTTGCATCACCGGAATGGAGAGGCGCTATGGCTACGCACTTGAAAACCAGAAAAAGGATCAACAGTAGAAGCAAAATATTAGGACACATTAAGTCTCCGCGGTTACAACTAACCAAAGGTGTAACCAGGATAAGAGAGACAAACCTGAAGAGAAGCGTTTCAAGAAAACAGACGCTCCCGCGGTACCGGAAGACCCCTGTTTGGCAGAACTGGTACTCGATCGCTTGGATGCCTGAGTAGTGAACAAAGATCTCCAGCTTCCAACTGTCAAGAGAGAACCTACCGTGGCAAAACAGTGTGACTCGAGGTACTGCCATTACCACAGATGTGTCGGACATGCTATAAAAGATTACCGACAGCGGCGGTGGATCTTTGTCGAAAAATTGGGCAAAGGAAAAATCGATGTTACAGGCGACAAACTAGCCTTGGTCGAAACCAACCCTCTGCCCAATCATCAGGCGCATACCATTACGCACCGTCAATGGCGTGAAGAACTCGAAGAAGGAGAAATCAAAAGCGAAACTGCGCATATGGAAGAACTTATGACAAATCCAGAAAACATCGACAGAGTGGCCTTGACCTCGACCGACATTGTCCTGTTTTAAAAGTTCTTCGATGCACTGGAACTCTGTACGAACCAACGACACGATGCCACAATGGCCATCATAACGATCTACAACAACCAAAGTTAATCACAATTTGACGTATTGAGTGAAGAGCCCTCTAGGCCGCCATCACCTTTTCGGAGGCAGACAAAGGGGCCGACACCGACCACCTGTGCCCCCTGTACCTGACTGTGAAGCTCAAAGGAAGGGAGTTCAGACGTGCCTTCATTGATACGGGAGCCTTCCTCAACCTCATTCCCATGAGCACTCTCAAGGCCCCGAACATTCCAGAACACAAGGTTGCGCACAATATTACTCGCGTCTACGAGTTTGGTAGACAACACCAGAATATATGTGGGACCAGCAGCTTGGATCTCAAGGTGGGACCCCTCCATGCTTCTACCACGTTTCATGTATTGGACACTGACACTTCATACCACATGCTGTTAGGCCGATCTTGGCTACACAAGAACAGAGTGATGGCTTATACTTACCATCAATGCATCAAAGTAATTGCAAAAGGAAGAGTGCACTGCATCCCCACTTCGGTACGTTGTCACTCCCAGGAGAGACCCAAGAATGTATACATAGCACACCGCTTCCCAACTGGATGGAGGCATTCGAACCTTACTATCAGGTGGGCCAAGAGGAGGCCCAATCCAAAGGATCGAGCCTGAAGTTTGAAACGATGATAAAATTCGACTTTTAATCCCTCTCATAAGCGTACGGTGAGACGGGACATCCTACCAAATAGAAAGCATGTTTACCACTTACAGTAATTAATCGGGGAGGGCGACTGTCTTCCCAACTAGGTCAGTACCGTGGATAGACCAGAGGCGGTCCAAGAGGCACATCCTCAGCTATAAGATGGAGTCAAGTTTGTTGTAAACACCCTGGACATAGTGAACTTAGGAACGGACGTAGATCCGTGCCCTATCCTGATAAGCACCACTTTGACTGCTGAAGAAAGAGAACAACTCATACAACTGCTCATAGACTATCGGGATGTCTTCGTTGGACCTACGAAGAAATGCCCGGCCTCGATCGAGCCCTGAAGACAAAAACACCTAGCAAAGTCTCAGATGGTGTACCACATCAGGATAAGCATGATCTACCATCCTTGTAGAGAGTCCCCAACTCTGAATGTGGACCCCTCGAACAAGCCTGTCAAACAACCAGCAAGGACTTTCCACCCAGACCTGGAATATAATATCAAGAGCGAGATCCAGAAGCCCTTAACAGCGGATTTCATCAAGCCCATACAATACCCAACCTGGCTGGCAAACATCGTCTTAGTCAAGAAAAAGAATGGCCAGATCCGCTGCTGTGTTGATTTCTGGGATCTCAACAAAGCCTGTCAAAATGACGATTTTCCCTTACGTCACATCGACATACTCGTGGTTGCCACGGCGGGACACGAAATGTTCTCCTTCATGGATGGGTACAGCTAATATAATCAAATCAAGATGGCAGCGAGAGATACCGAGAAGATGGCCTTCCGAATTCCGTTAGGTAACTTCTACTACACTGTCATGCCCTTCCGACTAAAGAATGCAGGGGCCACATTCCAGCGAGCAATGACCATCATCTTCCATGACATGATGCACAAAGAGCTGGAAGACTATGTAGACGACATTGTAGTAAAATCAAGAAGACGAAGTGAACACAGCAATATTGAGACAAGTGTTCCAACATTGCTGCGAATGAACCCAATGAAGTGCGCCTTCGGCGTCTCCGCAGGAAGATTCCTGGGTTCATTGTCACTAAAGAAGGCATCAAGGTCAGCCCAGATAAGACCTCAGTAATATCGGCATACAAGCACCAAAGGATCAGAGCTCTAAAGCTACATGGGAAAAATCTCCTATATCAGACGCTTCATACTAGGCCGAACAGAGGCCATAAGTCACCTCTTGCCTTTGCTGAGGAAAATGGTCAATTTTGAATGGGGAGAGAAGCAACATGAGGCTTTCAATCAACTCAAGAAAGTTCTCACCACACCTACCGTCATGAGACCACCCTTTAAAGAAGGACCCCTATTACTTTACACCGCCTCCACTGAATGATCCATTGGTTCACTACTAGCCCAGGTCGAAGGCGGCCTCAAGAGGCTAGTGTACTACGTTAGTCGCGTCCTAAAGGACACAGAGACACGGTACTCCAAAGTCGAACGCGCACGTCTGGCCTTAATCTACGACACCCAAAAGCTACGCTCCTACCTGCTATCAAACACTGTCATCCTCATCTCAAAGTTAGATCCCACGACCTACCTTATCTCTAAGCCAGCCCTCAGTGGATAGGTTACAAAATGGCTAATACAACTGTCTGAGTTCAACATACAGTACGAAAGTCTAAGAGCCATCAATGGACAGGCCGTAGCGGATTTACTGGCCTCATTCCCCGTGGATGAAGGCGACGATCTTCATGATCACATACCGAGAGGCGTTGAAACCATCTTGGTAGTACAGGCGGATAGGTGGTAGATGAGTTTTGACAGGTCATCTACGGTCGAATCAGGAGGGGTCGGGATCGTACTCACCTCACCTCAAGGAGAGTCATTTGCCTACACTTTCAAACTTGCATTCCCTTGCTCCAACAACACTGCTGAGTACGAAGCCTTCCTCATTGGCCTCTCCCTCGCAAAAGAAATAGGAGTCTAAGGCATCGAGGTTAAGGGAGACTCAAAACTAGTGGTAAACCAGTTGAACGGGGCTTTCGCTCTCAAGGAACCCCAACTCGCTGCATACCGAGCTGAAGCTTAGAGGTTAATCAAAGATTTCGCCCAGGTCACCTTGACACACATAAGGCGGGTGACCAATCGACACGCTGACACCTTGGCAGCTCTCGCCTCTAAACTGCCAACAGGCCAAGAGAAAAAGAGCTTTACCATAGTCAACCGACCCATGCCAACCATCGAAATGCGGGAGGCACAAGCTCTCAAAGAAGGAGATTGGTGGAAGCTAATAGTGGCAATACTCAGTCTTGCCCCCGCTCAGAGAACATCAGCGACAAGATCGTGAGGAAGTTCAACCCAGCACACGAAAGTCCTAACCGCCGAGGAACAGATGGCCTGGCGACAGCCTTAACTAGACTACCTCAAGCACAACTGCCTCCTAGAAGATAGGAAGACCGCTCAGAAACTACTGAAGCGGGTCCAAAGATTTGTTCTTCAAGACGGTACACTCTACCGAATGAGCTTTACGAGACAACCACTAAGGTGCTTGGGAACGTCTGAAGCGAACACAGTCTTCCGGGAATTACACGAACGACAACACCAGGGCAAAAATGTTTGTACCAATAGGGGTATGACATGGGCTACTACTGGCCTACCATGGAAGAAGACGCCATAGCACATGCGCAAGCGTGCAAAAAATGCCAAGAACACGGTAACCTCGTTTAAGCTCTATCTACTATTTTACATTCCATCATATCACCGTGGCCTTTTTACATTTGAGGACTTGATCTCATCGGTATCATTCACCCAAAAAGCATCCAAAAACTACATCTGAATCATCACGACTACAAAATACTTCACTAAATCGGTCGAGGCGATCCCACTCAAAAATCCAACTGGGGGTGTGATAACTCAATTCATCAAAGAGTACATCCTATACCGCTTTGGGATACCCAAGTACATCCTGTCTAACAACTGCACCCCATTTGTAAACTAACAAGTTGCCAACTTGATGCAAGAATACAAAATAAACCACTACTCGTCCATACCATACTATCCTAAGAGGAAAGGGTAGGCAGAGGCAACCAACAAGGTGCTACTCAGGATAATTAGATTTACCACGCAAGACTAGCCCTCGAACCTCGCCTTCTCATGTAAGATACTGTGGACGCATGAAGATGAGCATCGCGCTCGTGCAGTGAGCCTTGACTTACTAGATGAAAAATGGGCTAGAGCCGAGCAATTCTCAACACTCTACAGAGAAAGGATGACACGAGCCTATAACCAGAAGGTTTGCCCCAGAGAATTCTGAGTCAGGGACTTAGTCATGAGGACAACCAAGTCCGTGCAACAATGGATCCCCACGGGGAAATACTCCCCCAATTGGGAAGGACCATTCGTCATCCTTGCAGCTTCTAAAAGTGGGTACTACACCCTGGGAACAGTGCAAGGGGAAATGCTCAAAACGCTATGCAATGCTAAGTGCCTCAAATGCTATTACGGGTAAGACAAACTCTGGCCAGAGAGAGAGTCAACAGGCCCAAACAATAGAAGTATGTGCTTCGAACCTTTTCATTACTTTTTTATTTATGTTTTACAAATGATAACATGCTTTACATACTGTAAAACCAATAAGTGTATCTGAAGCACTAAACAGGTTTTTAAGAAAATACATGCGTTATTTCTCTCAAATTACGAACAAATCTTAACAACGGCCTCCCAGTGAGGTCCGCTTTTGCCCATAGATCAACTTGGCCTGGGATCCACTCCCAGTGCCAAAGGCTTCACCTAAGCAACAAACTCGCCTTTCCGCGAGGTCCACTTTTGCCCAAAGAGCAACTTAGTCTGGGATATGCTCCTAGTGCCAAAGGCTATGCCTAAGCAACAGACCAGCCACTCCGTGAGGTCTGCTTTTGCCCAAAGAGCAACTTGGCCTGGGATCTGCTCTAAGCGGCAAAAGCTTCGCCTAAGCATTAAAATTAACTCCCAGTGAGAAATGCTTTTGCCCGAAGAGCAACTTGGCCTGGGTATGACCCCAGTGCAAAAAGCTTCGCTTAAGCGCCGAAACATACCTACCATTGAGGTCCGCTTTTGCCTGAAGTGCAACTTTGGTAGGAGCCCAGCACTCACTGCTAAAGACTTTGCCTAAGCACCCAATGTCTCCTCCCAATGAGGTCCCACCCCCTCTACCTCTGGGTTCGAAGAGCAACTTGGCCTGATAACCGCCCTCAGTGCCAAAGGCTTCACCCAAAGACCCCTCATACTCAAACTCCTTCGGGTTCAAAGAGCAACTTGGCCTGATAACCGCCCTCAATGCCAAAGGCTTCACCTAAAACCCCCTCATATTCAAACTCCTTTGGGTTCGAAGAGCAACTTGGCCTAATAACTGCCCTCACTGCCAAAGCCTTAACCCAAAGACCCCTCATACTCAAACGTTTTTGGGTTCGAAGAGCAACTTAGTCTGATAACCGTCCTCAGCGCCAAAGGCTTCACCCAAAGACCCCTCATACTCAAACTCCCCTGGGTTCGAAGAGAAACTTGGCCTAACAACAGCCCTCAGTGCCAAAGGCTTTATCCAGAGACCAACCCTAATCAAATTAGACTTTGGCTTCGAAGACAACTAAGCCAGGGAACCGCTCCCAGCACCAGAGACTTTAATCGGGAAGCACTCACTCAAAATTCATCCTCGTACTAGGGTCCGCTTTCCAGCAAGGTCCAAACTTAAGTGAAGTGCAACTTGTCTAGGATCCACCCCGACGACAGAGACTTCACCAAAACCTACCCTCATACTGAGGCCCGTCTTTAACAAGGTCTACCTGTAACTACAAAAGGCAACTAAGTCTGAGGCCACTCTCGGCACTAAAGGCTTTACAGAAATTTCCAAATCAATGCAGATCAAATGCAAGACAAAGCAGAAATAGAAGAATAAATAATTGGTCAATAAAACATGAGCTTTTATTCCATGATTCATAGCACAAAGTAAAAGGACTGCCAAAGTACAAATTTTCAATCTAAGAGCAATGAGCTCGGTACAAATAGTCAAGACAAGATATCAAGACTCATAAAATACAAAAATCCAGTACAGAAGCTTCGACGGCTGCAACCTCTGACAGACACCTTCAAACTCAGCACTTGAAACAGTGTTGGCTCGAGGAAACCAAATATGCGTCAACAAGCAAGGGTGTTTCAGAGAAAGCCAAAACCTGCTTAGGAATAAGAAGCAAAGAAGGGCGGCCTACCCTTTCTGTCTTCAGTTGTGGGTCATAAGCAAGTCTGGCATTCTCCCTTTTCTCCCTCACCTGTTCTTTCTCCAGCAGGTTGAGAAGATAGCGAGAGGCAACTTGGCAGCACCCGCCCCTCACCGTAACAACATTGGCCTAAAAGGCAAGGAAGACCTAGCAATAGGCACAGGGAAGTTTGCTCAGTTGGAAGCATTAGGTGTCTCTCCGACTCCATCTTGGAATGTCGGCTAATGCGACCACCACTGCCAACACCTCTTTCTTCCAGGAAAAGGTCCGGACAGGACAAACTGTAAAATGCTGCAGCAGTGGTGCAGGGAGGGTGCAAATTCGACGAGCGTGGACACTGATGCTGGCTTTGTCAACAACCAGGCACCGCCAGGGGTGAAGCGGGATCACAAAATCCATCACCACGTCTGAGGCGAAATCACAAAACCCAATAAGGAGACTGATGTCTAGTGCACCAAGACCTTCCTCCAACTCTCCAAACTTCACCAACCAGACTCAGTGCAGGAACAAAGGGAACAGAAGAAAACTTGGACACCCTTACAAGGAAGACGTCTGTCATATCTCATAATAGAAAAGAGAAGAGGGGATTGCACAGGGAGTTTTCTATCCCTACGTACCTTATTTATAGAGGCCAAGGGATGGTTCTAGAGCAATTTAGCGTATCAAACTCAGACAACGTGCCCGTCAAATCTGATACAGGGAACTCAAATAACGACCCAAAGAATCAAGATGCAAGATTTTAAAAAGACAACTGCATTAAAATGGTATTTGATTACAAAAATGGGCCCGCAGGTCCAACCAACACAAAAGTAACAAGGAATAAAATACACCTCAAGTCTTTTGACTTCCATACAAAGCGCACCCTAAAACTACAAGGCTAATCATTTAAAGGCCCAACAAATACAATTAATCTCTGGAAACTTTCAAAAGCTACCCTCGCCTGCTCGCCTTTTTCAAAGGCGGCTTGCTCCACAAGAATGAGATTGTCAATCTCAGACAACTCCCCTCTGATAGCCAATGCCCTCGCTTCCAGACCTGCCAACTCTGCCTTCAAGGATACTCTGTGCTCGCGCAGCAGAAACAAGGGCTGCTACCCAGCCGCGACAGAGTCATTGAAAGCGTGACCCTCCTCTTAGGTTGCCCGAACTAAAACCAAGTGATCTTACAACCACTTCACTTTGCAACCTCCCAATTTCGCATCAGCAATACGACCCTCCCACTTTTGCAACAGCCTTTCACTCAGGTTACCACGATGGGTGATGCAAAAAAACATTCCAGCATCTTTCTCAGCGCAGAAAAATAACTTAGTTATTCTTCAAGCATAAATTGACTAGCTTCTCTAGGGCCGTAGGATCTCAGTACCTCACTCCCAGCACCAGTCAGAATCTTCTGAGCCCATCAAATTAGTGTCATCTTAGCTTTGGCATTTGGCCTACTAACAGACCTCCGCCAAAGAGGGGCATCTGCAGACTCCTAAATTTGGTTCACTCAGAGCACCTCAGTGATTCTGTCAAAACCAGTTAAACAGAGTCTGTAAACGGAACCCGAAAGAGTCAAAATGAGGCAAAAGAGTTAAGACCCGAGCCAGAGCCTCAGGAACTCACCACAAACCTCCAAAAAGTCTTGACAACATATGATTTAGGTTTTCATCCAACGCTGACATATTTGAAACAAATCTTTCAAGAAAAATAGAGGCAGACTTAAGCAGAGAAGATGGGAAAACCTTGCTTCATTAACTGGACCAAGCAACCCAGGTTTGCAAAATCCTGAGATAGCTCCCCCCAAACGACTTCATCCTGTAATTCGCTCAGCTCGGGAACCACGCTCTCGATATATTGGCACTGATCGGACACCATCCAAAAGGCCTCCTCCATGGGCTCGCGTGCCATCCACACAAAACAATTAGTTAAGTCTCATCTCTTAAAGCAAAATAGAAAAGCAAGAGCGATAGAAAGCTTACATAGGGGAAGTCATCATCTAGTGGAAGCCCAAATACCGCCTCGTCATTAGGCCCAGCTGATATGAATGTGGAAGGGATCTTTATCTGGGATATACAAGTCAAAATCCCAAGGAAGAAGACGCTGATACAAACCCTCTTTCGGCTTATAATCATGAAGGCCGGGCTGCCTCACAGGGTTCGATGGCCTGACCCGTCGTACCGCCTAAAATGTCAAAAGGAGTAAGTCAAAACAAATGCAAATGAGGAAAGTAAGTTCTAAAGCAAAAATAGAACTCACCAGTCGTCTACGATTCGCCTCAGCTCTGACAAATGTGACATTTATCCCCCGACCCTGCGGAGGACACAACAAAGGAAATTCCACGCTCCTCCACCAAGTCAAATATTCTCCCCGCGTACCCATAACGTACAGATCATCTATGGGAAACTAGTCTACTCCATTCTCAATGTCAATATAAAGGATCTGAGGAAACCTACTAGGAGACAAGGAAGCTACAGGAATAGCATAAGGCCGGCCGGTCTGGAAACTGCAGCGCTCACCAAAATACCGAGCAACATAATTAGGTCCCTTCAAGAGGTACCGAGTCTGTGAAAGTGCCTGTATCTCCAAGAAGATAGCCTCCTCTCTTTAAGGAGAATCAGCCTAGCAAATCAAAACAACATGAGACAAGTTGCCAGTACAAATTAAATCGCGAAGAAAAGGTGAAGGAGTTTACCCCAGCAATGGTAGATAGCTCCAAATCTGAGCGAAAGGAATCAAGGTTGCTCACCGTCACACCGATCTGTGAGACAGTCAACATCGATCTGTCCCATCGATCCATCCGGGGAAAGGAGGAGGACCATTCTCCTCCAAGATGGGATTGCCTATAGTCAGATACTCATAGGACCAATACTACATCAAGGAGAGCAAAATCTGAGCCCTAAGGCTAGCATTCTGCAACCAAAATCAAAAGCAAAGATCGGGATCATACCACCAAGATGGACCAGTAACTGCTAATGGTCTGATACACTAACCGAGACATCCGAGAGAAGGTAAGGTACAAAAAGGACAGCATCGCACTCCCCCAGTCTACGTCTGCAAGATGCGTCAGATCCTCAACTGCCTTCACATAGCCCGCCTTAATCTTCGTATTTTCCGTCGTAAACATCACCTGCGCCATCAAGTAAGTAAGAAACGCCTAGAGAATATAAGCATTATTGGAGCGAGGAGGAGGGTCATTATCAGGAACCAATCCGGAATACTTGCGATAAAGCGCTCCCATGTTAATATAGTTTCTCCCATCCAGCAACTCGTCCTGAAAAGTGGACTGAAAAGTTCTCTAAGAGACTCCCTGGTATAGTCACGCTTCCATGAGAACCGGTGCCTATGTCCGATTGGGATCCCGGTAATCATATAAAATTCTGAAGGAGTAATGCTAAACTCACCCTCGGGCAAATGGAAAGTATTGGTCTCATCAGCCCATTTCTCCAACGGAGCCAGCGCCAACACGTTATTATTGCGCTCACGAAGCGACTCGATAAATTGGACCAACCTAGAGGTCGACATCCAGGTCGAGATATTCGGGTTCCCGCAGATTCTCATCCACTAATCAAATATATGCTTAGGAGAACCTCTACATCTATATTGTGGACTCTCATTCTAACAAAAACAAAAGCACATGCAGAGAATACTAAGTTTTCTATGTTTCATAGTGTGCGCAGGTTGTACAAAAAGCGGATAATCAAACAAAAACAACAACAAAAGGACAAAAAAGAGGAAAAGCAACTTACCTCAAGCCGGCGTGCATAGACCCTTAGATGGTCATCCACCTTCTTCAGCAAACTGAAATTCCTATTCGTATGATCGCCACCATAACGGAGAGTCGCATCGGGGATCGCAAAAGCTCTGGCATCATACTGTGGAGCATGTCTCACCATCATGGAGAAAAAGTGCAAAAGCTCCGCTTCAGAAACTGAGGAAGGCTCAAAGAGCCTAAAGAGAGAAGAAAAAAAAATGGGTCAAACCGGGTCACAAATGACCCATTTTGCTCGAGTGCAGGCTTTATATAGGGGGCTCTGCACTTGACGGTAGTTAAAGGTACGCGCACACCTTTAACATGCGCCGAGAATTGGCGCGTGCCAGGTGCACATGCCAGCCCTCTCCAGCCCCTTGTGGCTGCCCCTAACACTATCCTATTGTGAGCTAACCCCTAGATTGCTCCAGGCTATCCCTGCCCTGCTTTGGGTGGCCCATAACCATTTTCGACCATTCCGGATCCAACCGTGAGCTTAGGACTCCGATCTAGAATACTCATTTAAATACTTTATAGTTATTTTTTAATCTTTGTTAAAGAAAACCAACTTTTTCAGGGTTTATGGCTTTAAACATGTACAATATACCTCCTTGGAACTACTTTAGTCATATAAAGGCCATCTAAAGTTTTCAAAAACCAGGGATCTTGTCACAGAATTTACCCTGAAGCTTCAAAACAGTGGGCTTGAAACAAGAAAGATTCCCCAACAAAAACAAAGTCTCAACCCTAAACCGAGACCCAACAATCAAAACAGATTTTGAAATCAAGAACCAAGATCTAAACCCAGTTCTTGCACCAAAAACCAAGAACCAACAATTACCCATCTCTGAAATATTCAAAACAAATTCATAAGAGACACACAAGGGTTCCAGAAAATCCATCATCTTTCATTGAATTTAAAGTAGCAAGCGGGTACATTGAACATCTAAAAAGCGGGGAAATACAGTAATCTTAAATCCTAAGCTAATAAGGATTTCCTTATCTCGCAGGTGATCTACCAATCATCATCAAAGTCGTCAACGGAGAACACGTTAGACAAAACCGTGAAGACCGTACGCCACCATGTATATTCCCAAGTTCTCGAGGGAGTCTCATAGGGATGGTACAAGCATCGTCCATTCTCCTCAAAAGGGGTCCTCCGAGTTGAAGCTTTAGCAGTCGCAGAAACAATGCTAGTCAAAAGGGAGCTAGCACCAAAGAAAAAATTGGTTAAGTCAGGCTCATCCTGTAAATACCCATACTGACGCATTATTAGGCGGGGACAACAAAAGGTGCATTTGGTCATGCTCATGATAGAAACCACATTGTGCCCCTCGGTGTTTGAAAAGGACAAGAGAACCTGAAGGTGATTCAGACGCCACTGAACATCGCCACTACTCAATGTGTCTAAGCACGCAATACCTCCACAGGGGCCCAAAGAAGGAGAATACGACGATAGAATGTATTCACAGAATTAACGATACGGCCCATCGAAGGAAGAGTAGAAGTGATCATGCACAAATGCTCAATAAGCCATATCTGCATTGCAGATACAGAACACTATGGGCGGTGGGTTTAGGGGCTAAGAGGCTAGCCGTAGTAGAGTGTGAAAAGCTTTCTTGCTTTTGGTTCAATTCCAGGCCCGACCAATGCTGCATGGATCTCCAGAACATTGGAATTGGGGCTATGGTTCTCCTAGCCTCAGCAAATTAAAAAGTTGCTCCTTCTATTTCTGCTTCATGAGAAAGTCTATAACCAACCTAGTAGTGCTTACCATATTTGGGCGTGACTTTCTTCAATGATGGTCATCATTGTTATAGACGACATTTCCAGCCAAAGGTTCCCAATACAACAGGGAGCTTGAACATTTGTGGGAGCTAGTGCCTACATCAGCCATGGATTTTTTGTTAAGAGGAAATAAAATGCAATATTGCCAGGCGCATCTGAAGCCGCCATCCTCGTGAAAAGAATCCAGAGAATCAAAAGTCTCTCCAAGGATGGTAGGAACCAAAGCCTTACCATCGTCAGCGCCCATAAAAGCTAGAACAACAGACCTTTCAAAGTAATGTCCGTCCCGACGTAGAAATAAGAAGCCCATCAAGCATAGGCAAATTGCACGATTTCGGAGAGTAGGATCAGTATGAGTACGAAAACTCTTTGCCAGATTGCCTATATGAACTCCATTGCTATAACGGATTTCCGATCAGGGAATAATGATCTTCATCGGAACTCATAAAGACATTAAATTCAGCTCATGTAACGCTATAAGGAAGCGGTTCGATCAGGAGACCTTTCGAAAGAACGTTTAAGATCTTGTTGTACTCCTCGATCGTAGGGCACAAGTCGTTACTCCCAAAGCAGAAAATATGAAGATCACTATGCCAGAACTGTGCCGCGCAAGCAAGGAGGTGCCAGTTTACAGGGACATTATAAAGGAAAGTGATATTTCTAAGCTTGTGGGAGAAAATAAAATACCTTTTGGTGTCACTCAGATTCGTGGCCCAGGCATACAAAAGGCTCTATGAAAAAGGTGGTAGTCATGCCTAAACATGTGAGATTGACAAAGCTCACAAAAACACTCAGAAAAATCAGCAAGGTTCTGGATTAAGGGGTTCAAAAGTGAAATGAATCAAAGCTTTCAAAAAAGGGAACTCAAGAACTCAAACAGCTGAAAAAAGGAGCAAAGCAGCAAAAGCTCGAGCAGATGGTGTAAGGAAATAAGGGTACAGGCTAGCCAAATTTGTAGGCCTGAACCCTGTTTCTGAGCGCACCTTCATGGTGTGCGTGTATCATTAAGGTGTGCGCGCACTATGAAGATGCACCTGAATAGTGAGGTGATGGCCATCACCTCACCTAAGCGTACTCCAACTCATCCTCCATTAAACGCGCAATTTCTTCCCTTCCCCGGCGTCAAATCAAGCCGGAAATCATCCGATCTCGACCATTAGATCCCAAAAAATAAAAATTCAAAAATCAAGCCTCGATTTTTACCTAAATTAGTTCAAAATACTGAAGAACAAAACATCTTGACCAGATAAAGCCTTTCTACCGGTGCAAAACTCAAAAAACCAGAGTCAATTAGCCTCTTTTTAAAAACTGGTTACGCTGTTTTTCCAATAAAACACGAACTAGAGCTCGAAATCAGCTAATTTCAGAGCCCGACGCTTCCGAATGACCACCTCTACCTCTAAAGCTCAACCAAAATCAAGAGCGAACTTCTAAAGGTCCTCTGATACCTCCGAAGTTCAGCAAAAGAGACCCCGACGTCTCTCCAGTTCTCAAAATTGGCTAATTTCAGAGCCCAACGCTTTCGATGGTCCGCCTCTACCTCCGAAGCTTAAACAAAATCAAAGAACAAACTTCTGAAGGTCCACCGATACCTCCAAAATTCTGCAAAAGAGACCCCAACGTCTCTTCGGTTCTCAGAATCAGCTAATTTCAGAGTCCGACGCTTCCAAAGGTCCGCCTCCACCTCCAAAGCTTAAACAAAATCAAAGAACAAACTTCCGAAGGTCCTCCAATACCTCTAAAGTTCAGCAAAAGAGACCTCGACGTCTCTCCGATTCTTGAAATCAGCTAATTTCAGGGCCCGATGCTTCCGACGGTCCGCCTCTACCTCCGATGCTCAAAACAAATTAAAGAACAAACTTCTAAAGGTCCTCCATACCTCTGAAGTTCAGCAAAAGAGACCTCGATGTCTCTCCGATTCTCGAAATCAGCTAATTTCAGAGCCCGATGCTTCCGAAGCTCTACCTCTACCTCCGAAGCTCAAACAAAATTAAAAAACAAACTTTTGAAGGTCCTTTAATACCTCCAAAGTTTAGCAAAAGAGACCCCGATGTCTCTCCGATTCTCGAAATCAGCTAATTTCAGAGCTCGATGCTTCCGAAGCTCCACCTCTACCTCCGAAGCTCAAACAAGATCAGGAATAAACTTCCGAAGGTCCTCCAATACCTCCGAAGTTCAGCAAAAGAGACTTTGATGTGTCTCTAGTTCTCGGAATCAGCTAATTTCGGAGCCCTGACGCTTCCGAAGGTCCATCTTTACCTCTGAAGCTCAAAAACAATAAAAAACTTCTGAAGGTCCTCCAATACCTCCGATGTATAACATAAAGAGACCCGGACGCCTTTCTCTCTAAGTGATGCATTGCTGAAAAGCCAGGCCAGTTGTCCTATAGCAAGAAAACTGGCACAAAATTTATTGATTTCAGCGCCAAATCAAAAGCTTCTGAAGGTAAGTCAATACCTCCGAAGCACAAGAAACCCCGAAGTCTCGAATCTTCTGCGAAAGTCCTTCAATATCTCTGAAGATCAACACAAGAGACCCTAAAGCCTCCCTCTTTAGCAAAGAAAGATCTCCCGCGAAGGTCCTTCAATACCTCCGAAGATTAATGAAGAAGACTCCAACGTCTCAACACTCGCCGTTCCAGCAAAAGCGTAAGCCGAGACCAGCACAAGAGACCCTGAAGTCTCTCTCTTTAGCAAAGAAAGAATCTCCCACGAAGGTCCTTTAATAACTCGGAAGATTATCAAAGAAGACTCCAACGTCTCTACTATCGCCGTAATGACAAGCACATAAACTTAGATAAAGCAATCAAAATGAGACCATGAAGTCTCGAATCTTCCGCGAAGGTCCTTCTATACCTCCGAAGATCAACATAGAGACCCCGAAGTCTCGGAGCAACAAAGGAACCACCGCAGTTCAGAATCAAGGAAAACCACGATCATATGAGGATCCGGATAAAGCAAGCATCACACACCAGCTTAGTCAGCCAAAGATCGACCAGTGATCATGGCTAAACTATAGATCTCAATCAAGCATCGCAGAATTGTAGCATTGAAGACTGAAGAATAGAGACAGCTTCTGTACGAGAATACGCATGAGCAAGAAATCTCGGACGATACCATAATAAGGGCAGCAAGCTAAAAACTTTAATCAAACCAGCGTAGGCACCACAACCTCAAAATAGAGACCAAATAGGGGAATTTCATCTTAACAAACGACAATGTTTTCCCAAGGAAAGTCAGAGAAACATTTTTCGATTAAAGGACGAAGGGTCAGTTCATCCGTTGACATCGAACCCAGGCTATCTTCAGGGCAGAAAAATATTCCATCATCTTTCTAAGCGTAGAAAAATAACTTGGCTATTCTTCAAGCATAAATGGACTAGCTTCCCTAGGGCCGTAGGATCTCAGTACCTCGCTCCCAGCACCAGTCAGAATCTTCGGAGCACACCAAATTAGTGTCGTCTTAGCTTTGGTATTTGGCCTGCTAACAGACCTTTGCCAAAGAGGGGCATCTGTAGATACCTAAATTTGGTTCACTTAGAGCATCTTAGTGATTCCGTCAAAACCAGTCAAACAGAGTCTGTAAATGGAAGCCAAAAGAGTCAAAATAAGGCAAAAGAGTTAAGACCTGAGCCAGAAGCCTCAGAAACTCCCACAAACCTCCAAAAACTCTTGAAAAAGCTCCGAAAACCCCCGAAAATGCACTATGAAGGTCTAGAAAACACAGAATCGACCCTAGAAGCCCCGAAAACGAACTCAGAGCACTCAGAAGACACAAAAAAGACCCAAAACACCTTAAAAGGCCCCACACAGAAGGATAAACCACCTAACCAAGGGCTGCCAGTGTGACAGCCGACTTATACACAGATCCCTAGGATCTGAGCGCATCTTCAAGATGCGCCCAGAGCAAGACCTGGGTCCTATAAGTAGGACCCGCCCCTTCTTCATTTTAAGAATCCTAGAAAACTTATAGGAGCCATAGTTCTTTTGTATTGAGTTATCTTTCAAAGTCATTTGCATTTGAAACTTCTGAATCTCGAGAAGGCTTTCATTCAGAGTTTGATCCAGTTTTCGAATTTCTGAACGTGTACAATTGTCTCCAGTTCACGTACATCTTCTAGTTCTAAAGCTCGATAATCTCTTCAAAGGCTACCTATTGCCTTCGGGACGAGAACGAGAAATCGATTAGGAATTCGTCAGAAACCTATCAAAACTAGAAGAACAAGAGAAATAGTAACGAACCTCTGCCTAAATCTTCGGAGAAAATCCAAGAAGCGCCCAGGTATATACTCAATACTCTTAAACTCTTTACGATTCATTGTTCAAAGATAGTGCATTCAAGCATTGTAATTCTTTTCGAAAAGTAATAAATAGTAAACCTTCAAAACAAAAACTCGTTGTTATCGTCAAAGTAGTATCAATGTAGCGTGTCTCTAAGGGAGCATGCTCTCTAGCATAACTCCATAGTACGCTACATTATATTAGATAATGTTCAGGATGGCAAACCTTCCTAATTCAAAATGAGATAAGACTCTACGATTGATATCATGATCAATTCGTGGAGGATTCAAGCAAAACTGGCACGACTCGTCAATATCTTCAAAACTCCTTCCAATAAGAAGAGAAACATCAAAACTCCGCTCACGAGGAGGTTTCTTTTACAAAACCAGTATGATTCGTTAATCAATCTCGTTTCAAAACTCCTTCCGAGTAAGGAGAGAAACGAGGGAACTCCGCCCACGAGGAGGTTCCACTTACAAAAATTGGCACGACTCGTTAATAATCATTCTCTGACGCACCTTTAAATAAGGATGCATCATCGGCACGACTCGTCAATCACAATCTTATTATGCTCCTCCAAATAAGGATGCATCATCTGAGTTACAGCCATTCCCTATGAGAATGCTAGGTTCTCTCCTAGTGAGTAATAGTTGTAGCACAATCACTAGTATGGAAAAGTTCTCAAGACAAGAGATACATAGATCTCCTAGAGCATGAACAATCCACTAAAGCCCTCCTGAGCACTGAGGCACGCAAGCAAGAATAGGTATAACCACCTTGTTATCTCCGTTCGTAGAGATAACAGAAGCAGAGGTCAGATCATTACATTAATATACTTGTCTTTCCTATTTTATTTTCTTATAAAAGCAGAACTAACCGTTTTGTTATGCAGAAGAGTTCAAATATGCATATGAGATGAGATACCAACGTTGATATAAAACTCCTTTTACAAAGTAGAAACCGACTAACGTCGGGCGGTTGTCAGGTACCTAACACCTTCCTGACCCGTAACGAAGACCCCGTACCTAGGATCTCTACACAATACATCGCAAACCGAGTCAATCAGAAGAAGATGTTACTTGGTCTCTCTCCAAAGAGACTAGATAATGCATTTTTCTAATCAAAAGGGACCTGCCACCCTTTAAATTCTGGTGGCGACTCTACAACATTGAACAAAGGATGAGGCTCTCCTTCCTCTTTTAAAGCGACTAGAAAAATGCATTAAAAGAAGGAAAGAGAGGAGTATCCACAAAATAGATACACACATGCACATGCAGCAGGATTCTCGGGGACTGCAGAGTTGGTAACCTCTGAGTTGGTAACCTCGGGGACTGAAACACCTACCCGCGGAACACTATCACCAACATCAGCAACAGAGGTCAGACCAGCAGAGTCGGGGACTAACGCCTCTCTAACTATAGCCTCCTCGACAACAGCCACGTAAGGGGAAGCCACCATCTAGCCCATGGCACCAGCAAGTTCTTCAAGATGCGCTGCCCGTACCAAGCTCTATCTGATCTCTACAGTCTCCCCCACAATCTGCTCAACTTCATCATCCACAACAATAACAACTGATGAAGACTCAACCTCCGCCTTAGCCTTCGCCACATCTGGCTGAACTAAAGGCCCCTTCTTTTTCTTGCGAATCAAAAGAAACATCCTCCACCTCGGCCTCATTAGTTGGTACTTCATCATCATCGTCCAGGAAAACTTTCCTAAATCACCTTCGGAAGAGTCTTCTTCCAGAAAGGGACCCTCAATGATTTAAGAGGTAGGAGTATAAAAAGACCGCAAACGCTTGCTCTTCGCTGAAGGAGCATAATAAAAGAGAAAAGGCAAATGAATCAAAAGCCAACGACATAGTGCTGAAGAATCCTAAACAAAAGAAGCAAGATTCACCACAAGGCGTGATCGCTTGGCCCCAAAACCCGTTGATCCTGAGGCGGGAGCTACCGCCTTCTGATTCAAACCACCAGGGGCGGCCTTATTCCCAGAACGCACCCCCACCTCAGCAAGCACAAGCTCACACTCCGGAATAAATTTTAGACGCTTATGCATTCCTGTATCCACATACTTCGCAAGTCTTTCTACCAGCTAACTCAGGAAGTCACCTATCAACCGTAATTGTGCATCTTACAACAACGAGACCTTAGGAGAGGAGTAAGCATGCCGTCCAGCCGAAGGAAAAAAGATCTCAAAAGTAGGCTGGCAAACACGAGCAACCCTACCACTATAAAGGTAAAGCTGAAAATACACATCAGGGTTATCAGGGGATTCGCCCAGACGAATGAGAATGTGCAAATCATAACCCAGCTGCTATGCACAATGATCCACATAGTATTCCTCCAGTGACCACCTCCTATTGACTAGGCTGATCAAGCAACCCGGAGTAGCAGCAACGATAAAATCCCAACGCTTGTTGCATACAACCGACGCCAACAAAGATTCCCCCGAAAGCATCTACCACCTGCGACCAGACTCCAATTCACAAAAGGGTCCACACTATTAGGGACTTTCTCATAATGACAAAAACACAACGCACGCAGCTTGTTCATCACAAAGACCAGAACAGTCAAAGAAAGCTACCTATTGTCCCAGGAAAAGGCACAGGGACAGTACTCATTGGCTGAACCTGAAGCGCCGCCCACCCGGACTTCCGCACGAAGAACTTTATGCTATGGGGGGTAGCCTGGGAAGTGTTCCCAAAAGAACATTTGAAGAAAAACAGAGTGAACAAAGTTCTCAACCATACACTTGCCATTGGAGATACGGGTGTTCTCCACTAACTCATCCAAGAAGTCGTAGGTGCTCCTTAAAAATATCACGGCAAGGAGAGCCAACTCACCGACCGCCAACTCACCGACCGCCAACTTAATCGCAAAGGGAAGAAGTTCCTTCTTGATACCATCAAAAGGGGCACCATCCTCGAAGATGTGGCGAGATAGCCACAGTGCAATAAAAGCTGCAAGGCTCGCTTCAGGACTGCTCCCCTTGGTTATCATGTGCTAGTAGCGAATCCAGCCAGAGAAGCTAGCCCTTTTAGTTTAGATGACTTCTCGGTCTCGTCCTCCTTTATGCAACCCTGGATTCCCCTTTCTAAAGCACTCATTTACCCCTCCTCCGTGGGATTCAGAGAAATGCGGCTAGGGTAAATGCTTCCGAAAGTGGGTAAATTCAGAAGCAAAACCACATCCTTAATAGTGATTTTGAGTTCGCCCCAAGCCAGGAAGAAAGTATGAGTCTCCATGCACCAATGACTCATAAAAGTGGCCAAACTTCGCATATCCCGATGAACGTGCATCTTCAATGTGAGGATATCATCATAAATGCCTGCACTCTTAAGCCGTCTTATAAAATCAGGGGTGGCATAAATCTCTCTCACCTAGGCCTCCCATTCCTTGGTCGGAAAAACATAAAAATGATAATTGATGGGAGAGGTAGAGAAATCGCCATGCTCCAGCAAAAACCTAATCATGGTCCGAGGAACTGCAGGCACAGGAGGATGCACCTCCACCGACATAAACACAAACTGATGATTTCTGGGTGCTTTCCATGCATGGACTTGAGCAACCCAATAATAGAAGCTGTCCACAGCTAAGGGATGACCCTTTTCCCCTGACTTCAAAGGGGAGTTGGAAGGAGAAGGACGAGGATTCAAACGACTCCCCTTCTTCGTCATGCTGACCAGACTTACAAAAATCTCGAAGACGAAAGAGATACTTTTCTTCAGAAGGCTAATCTTACTTTGCCACCATGATTTTCTCTCTCACCTTCCTTATCTAAGGATAAGAATCCTAAAATGAGAAGGTAGTAAGTCCCTGTCGCTACTTATATGGAGAGAAACAATGGCAGGATTTCAAAATTTAAATCATTAGGACGGTTCAGAAGGGAAATCAAGATCAAATCAATGGGCCACGTGCCGAACCACCACCAGCCCGCAAAAGGGCGCGACTGACGAAGAAACGACGTGTGCTGTAAAGACGTCCAGATCGCATTAAATATGCATATGGGTGCCAGACCACGAAAGCAAGCCTGAAAATTCAGTCATGAAATTATCATCCCTCAGACGAAGAGACAGGGATGACACTTGGCTGACCAAACCTCAGTTGTTCGTGTATAGAGAAAAACAAATGCTTTCACCCTTCCCCTCTCCCTGTAGGGGACTAAATGTATAAGGTAGATTTTAGTTTACCCACGGGGACATCCTCTCATTGGTTTACGTGGCGACAACCAAGCCACATTGACACCACTCTCATCAGTTTACGTAGCAACAACCAAGCCATCAGACATCCTCTCATTGGTTTACGTGGCGACAACCAAGTCACGTGGACACTACTTTTATTGGATTATGTGGCGACAACTAAGCCACGAAGACATCCACTCAGTAGCTTATATGGCGAGAACTAGGCCATGTCTACGGCCTCAGCGGTCCTAACATCACAAACATAACAACTCAACATTACGAGCTCAAGGCGGAACCCGCGTCTTCCCAAAGCCTTCACTCAAGGGGGAAAAATGAAGGTTCAAGGTCTACAGAGCCAAATAGGCAAAGGCAAATAATGTCAGAAGGTGACATCTACATCCCCTTTCGCATGGAGGAACGGAGTACACACCAAATGAGCCAATCACGAGTAAGGGGGATCTCTGTTGAACTCCACTAACTTTGGAAACATCGATTGCGTGCGGCTATTCATCGTCTGGGACGGGTCTCGAAAAGTAGCTTATGAGTACTGCGTGCTCTCTCTTCTCGGGGGCCTACGACAGCCACCAAATCCACGTAAGCCATGTGTCCCAAGACAGAGTGCAGAAACCAAAGGTCTCTCACTCTCGTATGCAACCCATGCATAGAGCTACAAAATTGGTTGCCAACACTAGAGAAACCCAGGCATAGATACATGCACAGACGAATGCATATACGCATATGCGAATGCATGCAACACAGAACAAAAACCAGAGACTACAAAGCTCATTCCTCCGCTGTCCACTACTCCGAGACCTTACCTTCTTCTCCATTGTGCTCTCCTTGCTTCCTTATGATCATTGCGATCCCTGAACGGTCACCTCTTGTGATTTAGGCAGGGACTCGTGCCAACCTCTCTGAACCTTTCAAGCGACTATAAACCCACGTGTTCTCTCACACCGTTTGCACACCCGCACAATCTTAATATTGTTCTCCATCTCAATCAATCTAAATGTTCGATCTTATTCTAGTCCATCGAACCGTAAGATCACGATCTTGTTCCTCTAATACCCCCACCCCTCAAGTCAGAATACGTAAAGGATTGTAGTGACCAACTTGAACTTAGTTGTTGAAGAAAATGTAATGATACTTGACACGATTTGTATGGTTGGATGTGAGTCCTTCTTGTGATAAAGCTTGACATAAGCTGCGATGATTGGTGTTGATTGACGATCCTCTATATTGTCTTGATCAAAGTCTCAATCCATCAGGGAATTGATAAGCTAGCCAAAAGGACTGAAACACCTATTGAACTATTGAAGAGAGAAAACCCCTCTCAAGTTGATATTGAGGGGGTGAAAACATCGAATGGAGTAGAACCTCAATGTAATTTTTTTTTTGAAAACATCGTAGGGTGCATGCGTATAGGACAGACACGAAAAATAATGCACATTAGGTCATCTTTTTTTTCATAAAATACATTTGGTGCTCTTAATGCAAAAAAATTTTAATTTTGTCACACATGCGGGTTTTCTGAAAATGCAAATGGCATAATTATCCCTTTGTCAACTATAATACCTATTCTGAGATCAAACAACAATACCAAATTCCAAAAAAAAGATGCGTACCCAGGTATGCAAACCAGATTGTGTATAATAAAAAACCCAATGAGTATGCAAGTTGTAATTTGCATAGTTTTGAGCTTATGCACCTTTTAAATCATATTTGCATTTCAAATAAGCATATTTTGATGTTCACTAAAGTGTGTTTGTGGGGTTTTAACCTCTACTTGTCTAGTTAAGAGCTTATCCCAGTATGCATGTTCTAACTTGCATAGTCCTATTTGCATAGTTTTGAGCATCTGTACCTTTTAAATCCAATTTGCATTTCAAATAAATATATCTTGTTTATGCTCATTAAGGTATTGAAGTTAATGGTAACCAAATTCAAATGTAAAAGCCCATATGTGCTTACTTTGCAGAATTCTGAGTATGCAAGTTGTATTGGGTTATTTATATAGTGTACTTTTCATCTTAGTTATTTTTTTAAGCTTATATGTATTTTAAATTTACATGTTTCATATTTAGTAAAGTATTAAAGTTCATGAAAAATAAATTCAAATGAAGAAACCCATATTTTACAAATTCAACTGTTATATGCAAGTTTTATTTTGCATACTAGAATTTGCATACTAATCTATGCAGATATAGGTTTGCATCGCTTCGTAAATGGATTTTTTTTCTTCGAATTTGGTATTCATGTCTGAGCTTGTTTTAAAGAACATAAAAAATGCTTTCCAACCGTATAAATTTTGTTCAAATCTGAATTATATTTTAAAAGTTATGGCTATTTTGATGTTAAAACTAATTTAAAAGTTGACTTTTCTCTCTCCGCCATCTGTCTAAAATAATAAGGTTTTTCTGTCTTTTTGCCCTATATTACCAACTTTATTATCTTTTTAGCTGAATTTTTTGATAAGCGTGCAGAATCTTGAGCAAAGATTAAGAGCACAAAAAAATGGTTATCCTATGCATGCTTTTTAAGGCATGCAAGGACGCCACACTTATTTTTCGATAAATTTACTGGAGCATGGGTTGTCCAGCATAGATAAAACCATGTACTTCTTAGATCATAGATGTACTAAATCCAAAAAACCCTTCCACAAGAATTAGAAGTCCACATTCATACTGATGCAATAAAAGCCCTTCATAACAAAGAGAAACCACCAAGAAAATGTAGTACCATTGTAAAGAAACTCATCTGATTGCTTACTTCAGAGTCTTCACCAATTGTAACTTTTTTTTTTAAAATTTATCTAACGCATCTTACTTCTTTTTATATAAACAATATATAAAACCCTTCCCCAAGAATTGGACATCCACATTCATAATTATAACGATAGAATCAAAAACACCTTGTTGAATAAAGTTCCTTCAAAAAAAAATTAAGAGATTTGAAGAGTGTCCATGGAGATTGGACACGTACGTGAAATTGATGTAGCTGCTGAATACTAATAGGAAGCACCATATCCTTCTTGAATAACAGAGGATATAGAGATGGGAATAAAAGTTGACCAAGTAAAAAATCAACAATAGATATCTAATTAACAAACGATATATTTTCAATTTGTGGTCCATCTTTGACGAGTCACAGGATTAAAAAGAACACCGTGAATTAAAGAAAATTAAAAAAAAATATGGTGTATCTGCATAACGCTGGTAAAAACGAATCAGTAGCATGGGACAAAAGTGAAAGCCGAACAGCAAATCAACGGCAAAGAATAGCGGAAGCAGAACAGAAGCGGATCCCCCGCTATGATACCATGTAAAATTTTAGATTGGGAGAAATCTGAAATATCAATATATAAAATAAAGATTAATTGAGATTAGAGATTTTAAATGGTTCGCTCTACGGAAAGCCACGAGGGCTACACCAATAATTCTAGAATACTGCGATATATTGGTTTACAAGAGCACACTATTTATAGTGTGAAATAACTTGCTTCCTAAGTATTCTAATCCTATTAGAAACCATATAACTAATAGGAAACTAGGAAACAATAAAATTAGGAAAGAGAAAATTGTCAAAAACTCACTTTTATAGCTGCCAAATACTATTTACTACACAAACTTTTATCTTTTATACAAAAACTCATATTTGAAAATTATATATCCATTCTCATTATTTTTAATATCAAAATATCCAAAACTCTATTTTGATGCACTTTTAGTTCCAATTATATCCTTATTTGGTCTTTTTATGTCATTATAAAAGTATATAGGTGGAGAAGATAGAAAGTTTATTATTTTTTTATTTTTAAACTTTAAATTATTATATCTCTTAAACTAAAAATCTGATTTTGACCAATTTTACAATATATTTTTGATAAAAAATAAAAATTATTACGAAGTGTTTGCAAAAAAAATTTTGCAGGCATTTTTTAATATCAAATTTCGACAAAATTTATATATTTGGAACGAACTAGTCGAGATTTTGACTTTTTATTTTTATGTTTTTTTGGTTTCTGAAGCGTAAAAATTCGAATTTGGATACAAATTAGTTAAAAACGTTCTAAAACATAGTTTTCTATTTTTAAAATGCAAAAATATTTTTGAACTTTTTTTGTCAAAGTAGTAGTATGTTTATTTGTGCAAAAATATTTTTACAAATGTAAAAATATTTTTGCATACAGTTTTTAGTAACAGATTTTGACGAAATTCATATATTTAAAAAGCACTCGTCAAGATCTTCACTTCTTCTTTTGCTATTGCCGGATTTTGAAGCATGAAAATTTAAATTTTGATCCAATTTAAATAAAAAAACTAGTTAAACACATAGTTTTATGCTATGCAAAGTTTTTAAAAAAAACTGATCTCATGTCGAATATCTCAATGAATGCTTTCCAAATATATAAATTTTTTTAAAAAACTTATTTATATTTTTAAAATTATGACATTTTTTATATGAAAACCAAATAAAAAAAGTAGTTAGTTAGAGAGCATATATATCTTCGCATCTTGTTTTGGCGTTTTTGGCTATTTTGACATGTTTGGGTAGGTTTTGGAGCAAAATATTATTAAAAAGTAGTTTTTGGTCATTCCCCTATTAAGAAACTAGATAAACAAAATATGTTTCCTAAATGAGTGGTAATATCCCCCATCCTCATTTACACTCGAGGATATATCTTAGGGTTTTATTTGTAGGTCAAACTTCTATTTGACCAAAATTTGAAGAGATTTGTAATTTGGGGCATCCTCCCCATTTATAATAAAATATGGGAACTATTTTATCCCCACCCATAAAATAAAATACACCCACCATTTTCATCTTCCCCACCACCACTAATCATCACCACGACCAACAACACACCAGTACACCACCAAAAAAATTTCAAATCTGATATCTGAGAAAGAAAAAGAAAGAGGGAGAGAAAAACATCAAGTGAGAGAGGTAGAGTCAAAGAGATCGATTGAGGGAGAGAAAGAGGAGAGATCTCAGATTATTTTTTATCTTTCTTTCTTTCTTTCTCTCTATATCTCCCTCCCTGCCGGTGGTGGCGAGATTTGGGTTGTTGGAGGTGATTATGGATGCCATGGGCTAGGATATGTGAAAGGTCCCTTTGGGTTTGCCAATGTTCATGATGAGACAATGAACTCAAATGTAAGTCTTTGCTTGAGTTAGAGTTAGGTTGTATCCTTCGTGCAAACTTACACTTCATCGAAAATCGAAGAGAAAGTAGACCATCGGACTCAACTAACCACCGGAACTCACCACACGTTGGTAAGTGACCTTTTTTTATCATTTATAGGTGGTTAAAATGCATTAGGACTTAGCCACATAAGCTAGGATGAATTTAGAACCCCATTTAGACACATTTTAGAGGCTTTTCTAGCTTATGGGCAGGGTGGCATCGATACCAAGGGCAGTTCGCAAAATAGGGCCCTTTTCCTACGCGATTTTTGGCTTGGGGTTTTATACCCTTTTGGTCTTTTGACCTAAATGACCTTAGGTTTTGCTCTTTCTCTTTATATAGAAGAGAGGCAAACCATTTTAGGTTATGCATCTAAGAAGAAGAGAGTTAGAGAGCTTAAAGTGAGAAATCATTGAGAGACTCCTTGGGTAGTCATCTTCTCCAAATAGCTAGGGCTTCAAGATCTTGAGAGAGATTGAGCTAACTTCTTCAAGAGAGTTGATTTTGTTATACTCTCATAGGACTTTTCATTTTAGCTAAATCTTGCATATCATTCTAGCATGAGAGCCATAGAGTGTTGAAGAAACACCAAATCTTCAACACCATTACAATCACCGGTGGAGTTCCGATGAGTTCGTCGGTGGAGTTCCGGCGAGGTGCAGGCTCGTAGATTCGAGTATACAAGTATGAGGCTTGGTGGATTCGGAGTTGGACCCGTACAAGAGGCTTGTGGATTCAAGCTAACAAGTGCGGGGCTTGGTGGATTCCGAGTTGGAGACGTACATATCATTGAAGAGGCGATTCGTGGATTCGGGTCATGGAGAAAGACCGGTCGAGTTTGCATTAGGGATTTGTGTTGTCGATGTGAACAGTTATAAGATTTCCCATAACTCTTAGTGGTAATTTCTGGACTAGGTCCTGGGGTTTTTTCTGTTAGGTTTTTCCCCATCAACAAAAATCATTTGTGTTGAATGCTTATATGCGTGAATGATTTTTGTGCAAGATTGAAATATTTGATTCTCCCTTATTTTCGCATTTGAGAATCGAATAAGTCAATACTTGTTTGTTTCAATTTCTACTTATTATGAATTCATTGTGAATTAAATTTTAAATAGGTAGACATTGATCCCCCTTCCATATACACTTAGATTAGGGTTTATTGGTTAAGACCTAAACCTAAGAATAGGTGATATTTCAATATGATCCCTAGTTTAATGAGAGGATACCCCAAAATGCATTTTAACAAATTGAGGGCATCCCCTAGTACAGGATATCCCCCAGTGTATTAGAGGATGGAGGATATCACCACTGTTCCTAAATATACACAAGATCTTGTTGATCACATTCTTGAGAACCTTATCTTGATCTTCAGAATCTTCTCTTTATCTTAATCTTTGTCTCCATCTAACCGTTGGATCTCTTTTTCTTCCATCGAATTGTAGGATCACGATCTTGTTCCTCTCTTTATTCTGCCCTCACCATTACCACTTCTGTAGGGTGTTTCATTTCAACAAAACAACGATTATTCGAACCCATAGCATACTTTCAAAATAAACTCGCTAACCCGAATTACAGGGCCACATAAGTACGATCCAAAGGCTGATTTTGGGAGAGGATGTTGTCCTCAACATGTAGATCATCTTCCTAAAAAATCAGCTGAGTCTAAAACTTCTAAGACCACTAAAAATTGGTTAGAAGTTGATTGAAAATCAATGGTGAAGACTTCCAGTCAGTTTTTTATGGTATTAGAAGTTTTAGAATTGGTTGATTTTTTTGTGAGGTTGATCTAGACCCCACATGGTTTATGTTTGTCCGTTTCTGATCTAACTAATTTTTCTTCGTTGTGCAGGGGGTGATCTGTTGGTGATTCCTTTATAGTGATCAATTTGGTGCTCATCCCAGTTTATTTGCAAACTTTGTTCTTCTCACTGCTGACGTGGCGCCTATTTCCTAAAACCAGAGTCTTTTGATATGATGGCTTTTTTGTTGTTATTCACTGTAAGAAACCTTCTGACCCAAAACTCCTACCTGACATCACCATTCTCATCGCCACCTTCCTTTCATCTTTCCTCCAAAATCTATTCTGGCGGATTCACCTAAGGACAATGGGAGATAGGGAAGAGAATTACTCTTCTAAGAGTGGATTAAGTGGAAACAAAAAAGCATCTAATCAAAGTATTATTGACCTAACTGCTCAGCTTGTACTCAAGCTCTATATTCCCCCAATCATGGATTCTGAAATTATCCTCCCTGAAGAGCTTGAAGATCCGATCAACCCTGATGGTTGGAATGATAGTTTAGTTGGTCGGTATTGCACAGATGATATTATGATCTCTGAGAAAATGAAGAGTGCAATAATCAAGGCTTGGAATATCATTCATTGGTTGGAAGTTCAACTTGTTCGTGACCATGATAATCTATTTATCTTCAAGTTTTATAACGCAGCAGAACTTCGCAAAGTTTTGGATTATTGCCCTGTAATCATGGAAAAATCCCTCTCCAGATCTCATCACTTATCTTGTTATCTAGTTGAAACTCGAAAATGTTCAACTAGAACACATGAACATTAGGGCTCCAAGAGTGTTTGCTAGCAAAGCGGGTGAAGTCATAAACATTATCCCCTCTTCTGGAATCCCTACTTTTGGTAATCTTATTCGAGCTAAAGTAAGGGTGGATATTCGTCGCCCTCCTACGGAAAAATCTAAGGTGAAACTAAAATCGGGTGCAATCATTGACATTAATTTTCTCTAAGAACGTCTTCCGGGTAATTTTTGTTATTCCTGCCGGATCCTTGATCACTCTAATGAAATCTATAATCAGCATATCTTGAGAACCATTTTTGAATCTAGCAAAAAATACAACCCTATTCCTTTGCCCCCAAATCCTATTCTACAAATTGATAATCCTGCTTCAGATAGATTGATTGGTGAAGCCTTGGCAGGGATTATTGGCCCTAAGAACCTTTGCTCACCCCTGTCTGAAGGAATCCCTAGATCTCGAACTGCAAAAGTCCCGCGTCTTCATGCCCTTAATCAAGGTCAAATTAGAGGAAAAATGCCTCTTCACAGTACCAATACATCTCCCTCTCATTCTTTTTCGGTTCACCTTCACACTAAGAACTTTGCTGGCCAATCTTCTGAACCTCCTCAACTTTTAAGCATGAACCCTGTACTCAATCCCTAGAGTTAAGTGGCCAAGAATGCAAATTGATGATCCTGATCTGCTAATGGCTACTGAAACTATTTCGAAAGCTAGTCCTGAACTCACTATCCCCCTAGTTTTGAAAACTCGATACCATTTTCCTCTACCATCAACCCTCCCCCATCAAAATTTTGAGAAAGCTTCCCCTGTTTTAAAAACCTACTCACCTCAGCCAATTATCCATAACTCCCCACCTCCCTATCAACCAGTCATCAGGACTGCAGATGGTAGCCCCTATCCCCAATGCCTCCGCTGAAGACCTATTTCAGTCCTTCTTCCCCAATGCCTCCATTGAAGAATATTATGCTTAGCTCCAAGGTCTTGAAGCTCTCAAAATGACTCAAACTCACACTAAAACTCCAGGGATTGGTCACTATGAGGCATCACCTTCTAGCTCATCTACTCATAAGGATTTCAACAATGAAATGGCCAGCTCCCAGGTATGTCTCAATTCTTGCTGTTTGTTGAATTACAATCTGATCAACGCCTCTCTCTTCTTTCTATTTTAATGTTTAGTTTATTTTCTTTCTCATTATAGTGTCTTTGTTTCTTACTTTATCATTCATATTCTTGTATTGAATTGTTAAGGGATCCACAAACCTTTAATCTCTGATCATCTCAAAGAACTTTCCAATTTGGAACATTTGGATGTTATCTTCCTCCGTTCACAAAATCTAGTGGTCTGGCTTTGGCTTGGAAGGATGAAATCATAGTTGAAGTGGTGCAGAGTAATAAAAGTATGATTAATGTTCTCATTAAGGATGACTTCTCCTCTTTTGAATGGCTTACTACTTTCTTCTATGGTAGCCCTATCAGATCTGAAAAATTAAACTCTTGGTCTTTTATAGAGAATTTAACAGCTGAAGTTAACCAACCTTGGATTATTTTGGGTGATCTCAACATCATTTTCAATCAAGATGAAAAGCTAGAAGGCATGCATTTCTTAGCTAGTGAGGTTGATGGTATTAAACAGATTGTGTCCAGCTGGGTTCTTGGATCTAGGCTTTTCAGGACCTCCATTTACTTGGTCTAATAAGAGGTTAGGTCTTGCTCTTATTCTTCAATGTTTGGACAGTGCCTTGTGCAATTTAGATTGGACTCTCATTTTCCCTCAAGTTGAGCTTTCTCACCTTCACCCTACTGGCTCTGATCATTCCCCAATTCTTCACTCTACTTCCGCTAGATTACCTCAATGACCAAAAAGCTTCAAATTTCTTAACTTTTTGTTGAAAGAACAGTCTTGTATTGATGTTATTCTTACTGCTTGGTCTACTTCCTTTGTGGGTTCTCCTGGCTTTCAAATGGTGTCAAAACTTAAGATTGTTAGAAAAAAAAGGTCTGTTACTGGAATGCCCAAGGAGATAAAAATACCAGCTACTTTCATGGCCAAGCTTATGATAGACAGAGAAGGAACATAATATCTAGCATTTTTAATTCCCTGGGTATTTAGATTAAGGAATCTTTTTGCTGTTGGTACCCATCTCAAAAACCATTTTGCTAGTATTGCTACCTCTAATTCTCCTACTCTGGATCTGGATCTCCTTAACCTGATTTCTCCCTGTATCTCAGAGCATGATAACGCTTCTCTCACCCTCATTACCTCTCCTGAAGAGATATGGGGTGGTTAAAAATATGGGTCCCTCTAAATCTCCTGGGCCTGATGGCTTCCCTACCTTTTTCTTTCAAAACCAATGGGAGGTTGTAGGGCCCAACATCATTATAATGATCCAAAGGTTCTTCAAAACTGAATTTCTCCTCAAAGAGCTCAATCAAACCAATCTTGCCCTTATCCCTAAATCTACTTGTCCTCAACATGCCTCTGAATTTAGGCCAATCAGTTTCTGCAACACTGCTTATAAGATCATTGCCAAAATCCTTGCTAAGAGACTAAAACCTTTACATACAAAAGTAATCTTTCCTTTTCAGTCTGCCTTTGTTCCTAATAGATAAATCTCGGATAATATCGTCATTGCCCACGAGATTATTCACTCTGTGAAGAAAAAGAAATGGAAATCAGGTTTAATGAGTGTTAAATTAGACATGTCAAAAGCTTTTGACGGGGTGGAATGGCCATTTCTTTTGGCAGTCATAAAGAAAATGGGTTTTAATTCCTCTTAGTGCAACCTCATATTCCAATGCATTAGTACAACCTCTATGGTTGTCCTCCTTAATGGAACTCCTGGGGAGTTTTACTCTCCTTCTAGAGGATTGAGACAAGGAGATCCTTTATCTCCGTCTCTTTTCATTATATGCATGGAAGCTTTCTCCCAAATCCTTCTCTCAGCTAAACATAAACAAGAGATCCATGGTATCAAATGCTTTAGGAAAAGCCTTCCCATTTCTCATCTTTTATTTGCTGATGATTGTCTTATTTTTTGTCATGCTTCTCTCTACGAAGCTCGTAACTTGGTTGACATAATTGAAAATTTTGGTAATGCTTCGGGTCAATTAATCAATTTTCAAAAATCTAGTGCTTTCTTCAGTCCTAATCTTCCAAAAAAGCATTGTAAAGAGATTCGACAAATCCTAAAAGTTAGAAAGAACCAAATTTGATGAAAAATATTTGGGAGTTCGTCTTTTCTTGGGAAAGTCCAAAATCAAATGTTTTGATGATCTTATTGCTAAAGTAAAATCTAGAATCCAAGGTTAGAAAGGCAAACTTCTTTCTCAAGCTCGTAGAACGATTATGATAAAATCTGTGGTCTCCACCCTTTCTACTTTACAAATGTCCAAATTTGTCATCCCTAAATAAACCTGTTCTAAAATCAGATTCTTGTAAAGAAACTTTTGGTGGGGAGTCAAAGATAACAAAAAAAGGTCTATTTCTTAAGTCTTGGGCGTACCTATGTCGGCCCAAGAGTCTAGGTGGACTTGGATTTTGAGATCCAATTCTAGACAATCAAGCAAATATTGCTTCTCTCGGGTGGCGTTTAACCTAAGAACCTAATTCTCTTTGGGCTAAGATTCTAAAAGCTAAATACTTCAATAACTCTAACCCCCTATCTAAAAACACTGTTACTAGTGGTTCTTGGATTTGGAATGGGATCCAAAACATTCTTAAACAATTTTGTATCTGAGACATGGGTGATGGTTCTTCAATCCCCATTTGGCATGACTATTAGATTCCAAGTATCGACTATACTCTTCTCTCCATTCCCTCTAGTTTTCCTCTTCACTCTTTACCGCTTGATGTTAGTCAACTCATGCTAAAAGGTTCTAGGGTTTGGAACTCTACCCTCATTCAGTCTTTATTATCTGTCAACATTTACACTTTAATTGTCAAATGGTAAAATCTTTGTATCTTAAATTGTCGAATCCTACTTCTTCTACTACCCACAGTATTTTGGATACTAAACTATGGTCTGCTATTTGGGACGTGGATACTCTGCCTAAGGTTAAAATTTTTGTGTGGAAATGTGTCAATGATATTATACCTGTTAAGGCTAAATTGAATTGATTTTTCAAAAGACAAAAAGATACAAATTGTCTTATCATAGTGATTCTTTGATTACTGAAGGGTACTTTGATGCAGATTTTTCTGGAAACTTAGATGAAAGAAAGTCAACAAGTGGGTATGTTTTCACCGTTGGTGGTGGTGCAGTCTCATGGTCTAACAAGAAACAAACGTGTGTAACAAAGTCAACGATGGAGGTGGAATATGTCGCATGTAGTAGTGCAGCTAGTGAAGCCGTATGGATAAAAGGATTCCTGGCTGATTTGAAATTAGAAGAAATGCTTGATATCAATATATATTGTGATAATCAAGCTGCAATATCCACCATCGAAAAGGGTGAGTTTAGTGCCAAAAGGCATGTTGAAAGTACAATATTATTAGGGTTTTGTTAACATGTGCCCTAAGGGCACATGTTAAGAAACATTTAGTAGGGGTACTTTTGTCCTGGGATTACGAATAAACCAACCAAATTTACCCATCACCCAATAAAATTTTCTATTCCTAAAATGACCCTCTTAAACTCTATCTCTTTCTAGAAGCTCATGTCCCTTGGGAACTACTTAACTCTCTCTTCTCCACTTTTATTTTTTATTTTTATTTTTATGTTTTTGCTGCTAACGTTTTTTTTGTCAACCTTTAAATTCCTTACCAGCTCTAAAATTCCAAGTCAGCGAAAAGCATACCATCTTATGGTAATGATGGATGGCGATGACGATGATGATGGTGACGATGATGATGGTAACGATGATGATTATGAATGATGATTGATAATGGATGATGGATGACGATGATAGGTGATTATGGGTGGTGATGATGATGGTAATGATAATTATAGATGATGATGATGATGATGACTGATGATGAATGGTGAAGATGATGGCGATGGACGGTGGTAATATGATGTTAATTATGTTAATGATGATGATTATAGATGGTGATGGTGATTATGAAAATGATAGTGGTGGTGGATCGTAATAATGATGATGATGTTGGTGATGATACCAAAATCACACCCCAACTATATATGTGGGACCCCACTAACAAAAAAAAAACACAAAAGAAATTTCTTACTAGTAAAAACAATAACATTTCTAGTATTAACAAGGTTTAGAAACCTTAGTGTTAGTAATATTTGGGGTATAACAAGAAGAAAGGGGTTAGTATAAACAATAATAACATTAGTATTATGTTGTTTAAAACAAAAAAAAAATCTGATTTGAATATATATATAAATATATATATAGAATATACTTTAGTTAGTAGGGTTAGAGAGATGAGGGAGTAGAAAGAAAGGAGAGAAAGAGAGTGAAAGGGAGAGGTCGACAGTGAGAGAGAGCGAGAGCTGTTGGAGAGAGAGATAGAGTAGAGAGAGAGAATCGAGCTGTTTGAGAGAGAGAGAGAATCGTTGGAGAGAGGGAGTGAGCTGCTTGAGAAAGAGAGAGGAAGAACAGCAACAACAGCTGCTGCTGCCGGAGAAGGAGCAGCAGCTGGCCGGAAGCTGCTGCTGTGCGTTGAGTTGTGAGCAAAAAAAAAAAAAA